>OX465375.1:0-309367 GCA_950004255.1 Mesopsocus fuscifrons
CGTCCCAACAGAAGAGGGCACGGTGCTCAGCGGAGTGGGGGACAGGTGATCGCCTTCTGAGAGACTCCTTTGCCGCTGCATGGAGGACCGCTGGGACTTCGGCGTCTCAGCACGGGCACGCGGAGTTGCAGCACGAGCACTCGGAGCCACATCACGCGCACCTGCAGCTTCCTGGGAGGCGGCAGCGGAGGAACGAATTCTCGGGGGCGGCAGAGGAGTCGTGGGTACCTCAAGTGCGATGCCAGAAGCTTCCACTGCCACAGCGTGACGAAAGGCGGCTTCAATAAGGGCACGCAAGTCCTTCCGGATCCTGTAAGTACCACTAGAGCAAGCAAGATCATGAACTGCACGCACAGACTGAACGAGGCGTAGGAGAGCCATCGTAAGTCACTTACACATTAACACTGACAGTACCGATGGACTAAATAGGTACACTAAAACGAACACTGCCACGAATATTGAACTGAAATGAAATTAAAGTAAATGAAATTAAATTAAATTATTATTAATTTAATTTAATATTTATATATGTATTTTGATATTTATAATTTTTTTATTTATTTTATATATTGTTTTTATATTTATTTATATTTATTTTATATTTTAAAGTGAATATTTATAATAATAAAGTTTAATATTAATTAATAATTAATCAATTAATTAATTAAATTAAATTTAATCAATCAAATGAATCAAATTAAACCAATGAAAAAAATTGAAGTTAAATTAAAAAAAAAAAAAAAAAAAAAAAAAAAAAAAAAAAAAAAATTAAAAATTAAAAATTAAAAATTAAAAATTAAAAAAATTAATAAAAGTTAATAAAAGTCAATACAAGTTAATACTAACACTTGCACGGCATGGTCCAAAGGGGGGGGGTGCCCTAAACTGGAGTAGCAGGTACTTACACTTTACACTACGTACTGACACTTCACACGAAGAATGAAATGTACACTTACACAAGAACACTTCCACAAGCACTTCCACGAATAAGGAACTGAACTGAAAATATTTATATATTTATTTTGATATATATAATTTTTATTCATTTTATATATCGTTTTTATATTTATGTTATATTTATTTTATATTTTAAAGTTAACATGGATAATAATAAAGTGTAATATTAATTAATAATTAATCAAACTAACTCAATTAATTAATTAATTAAACCAAATTAAATCAATCAAATGAATCAAATGAAACCAATTAAAATTGAAGTTAAATTAAAAATTAATAAAAGCTAATAAAAGGCAATACAAGTTAATACTAACACTTGCACAGCATGGTCCAAAGGGGGGGGGGGGGGGGGTGCCCTAAACTGGAGTAGCAAGTACTTACACTGTACACTACGTACTGACACTTCACACGAAGAATGAAATGTACCTACACTTACACAAGAACACTTCCACAAGCACGTCCACGAATAATGAACTGAAAACAAAATTAAATCAAACTAAAGGTATACCTAGGTACTAACACTAACACAAGAACACTAGCAGCATGGGGTGCCCTAAACTGGAAAGAGAAGTAATAAATAATAAGATAAGGAATAAGAGGAATGGCAGGTTACGAACCTACTTATGAGTAAATGGGGGAATCTATAGCATCTGAGGATCAACTATTGAAGAAAATTGAATATAGAAATGATGAATAATATTAGGTAAATATTACAAGAGACGAATACGGACTGGATGCGGCACTGACACCGCGGGAACGGAATGCGGGGGCTGGCCGGCTAACGGGAACCTACCCTAGCCTAGCAGCCCTGCCTGTCTGTCGATCCAAAGCAGATATGGGAAAATGGCCGCTATACGTGGGCTCGGTACCAGCGCTACGTACCGACAACCGATAGGGGATGAATACTACATGAGAGTGGGTGGGAAAAGAAAACAGACACCGTCAAAATTATGAGAATACGAACACACGAACAGCTGAAAAAGAGGTGGAATTACGAACACAAACAAAACAAAACAAACAGACTGGTAGTTTAACAGGTACTTATCCGTAACCGACGATCAGGGTGACGGCAGGAGTATCCATGACGGCGTGGGGGGGGGGGGGGGGGGGGGCGGGAGTGGACACAGGGACAAATCACCACTTTCAACCCATTATTAGAGAAGCACTGAACAATTTAGGAAGAACACAAACCCTTACCCTATCACAGGTAACAAGTAATCAAGAGAGAAAATAAAATAAAATGAAATATCACACAGGGAACTGGGGGCAAGGAGAGCGACGGAGCGCGCGCGGGGCACGAGAGGACCTCAAGGCACGTCCGACGCCGACGAGGAACCTAACCTAACCTAACCTAACCTAACCTAACCTAACCTAACCTAACCTAACCTAACCTAACCTAACCTAACCTAACCTAACCTAACCTAACCTAACCTAACCTAACCTAACCTAACCTAACCTAACCTAACCTAACCTAACCTTTTTTTTTTTTTTTTTTTTTTTTTTCGGAGAGGGAAACCTTTTATAGGCGAATCGGCACGCAGGCCGAGACAGTGTGAGAGTCGCCACCTATAGGGGTGGAATACTCACTAAAACCCATCTCCGTGCTCCCCCTACACCCCGGGATCGCTTTCGCATTACTTCAGGGTGTAGGGTTCTTAGCAACTTTTACCTCGTCTTTTGACATCAAAAGACGAGGTACTAACCCTAACTACTAACGAGCACACAGAACCCTTACAAAAACCCTCCACCTTTTTTTTTTTTTTTTTCTCCACAAAAAACCACCACCTTTAACAAACATACACACTAATATACACTTGTACTTCTTCCTGGTCCATGGTCACGGGGCGTGCCGAGGTGCTGGCACGCTGCGGAGACGCCCCATGCCGCCATCCGGTCCCCGTGACTGTTACGTCACTGGGATACCGGCCGTCCCCAGCCCCGCGACGGTGGCGGTCCGCGAAGGGCTAGCGTAAGCGCTACTGCTCCTGCTCCCAGTCAGCGCCTCGGAAGCTTCAGCAGTCCTCCACTGGGTGCTTCCGGCGACCCGTCAATCATCGGTAGTACGGTACTACGGTGATGCGGCACGGGCACCACGTCGGCGAGGCAAATCCTCCGACTTCTGCACCACAACCGCCGTCACGAACGACGACACCGCCTCCCAACTCTCGCTCCTCTGCACCATGGTCCCAATCACGGTTTCGACTGTCTGCGGTCCAACTGCTGCCCAGCAGAGTCTCCGTTGGTCCGCCCAGCGGGGACAGACAAATACAGCGTGTTCGGGGCTGTCGGCCTCGCCACAAACCTCACAGTCCTCATCCGGCACACGCCTGATTCGATGCAGGTAGGTACCAAAGGCCCCGTGCCCGGTGAGAAACTGCGTCAGCCAGTAGTTCACTTCACCATGTGGCCTCTCCACCCACACTCGCACGTCTGGAATGAGCCGGTGCGTCCACCGTCCGTGCTCGGCTCCATCCCAGGCATGCTGCCACTCCCGCCAGAGCTCCTCCCTCGCTACGTCCTTGTCGACACCTCCACGAACCGAAAGCCGTTCAGCTGCCTGCAGTCCGAGCGGCCGAACTCCAGCGACCACCTCCGCCGCCTCCGCCGACACGGTTCGGTATCCACTGCACACTCTCAGTGCGGCCAGCCTGGAGACTCTCTGAAGGCTCTCACGGGCGCACGCAAACTTCTCCAAGGCTCCGTGCCACACCGGCGCAGCGTACAGGGCCACTGACGCCACTACTGACGCCAGGCACTTCCGTTTGCTGCTACGCGGCCCTCCAACGTTGGCCATCAGCCTGGACAGGGTCTGGCACGTCCGCGTCGCCTTTGCCACCGCCTCACGCACATGCGGTAGGAAGTTCCGGGCCTTGTCCAGCCACACACCGAGGTACTTCACCTTCGGCACTGGCCGAACCACATGGGCCCCTACTTCGAACGTGATGGGCCGCAGCTTCCGCCTGCCTGCCATCACAACCGCCTCGGTCTTCTCCGGTGCTAGTTCAAGCCCAACCGACTCCACAAACGCCTGAACTCGCCGAATAGCAGAGTCTGCTGCAGCCATGACCTGCTCCTCCGTCGATGCTACGACGACCAGGGCCAGGTCATCAGCATATGCGATGGCTGTTACTCCTTCCGGGTACTGCAAACGGAGAACTCGATCATACAGGATGTTCCAAAGGGTCGGGCCGAGCACAGAGCCCTGCGGTACACCACAGGAAACCCCAGTCACTAGCGGTTGACCCCCCGCCACTGCGTGCAGACTCCTGTCTCGCAGGTAGTCCCCCAGCACCTTCCTCAGGTACAGCGCCACTCCTAGGGCATCGAGCTCTCCCAGAATCACATCCCACCTCGCCGTGTTGAACGCGTTGCGGATGTCCAGAAGGATCACAGCCGGGATCTTTCTGGTACGCCAGCTTCCCGATGCCGCATCTACGACTATCCGCATCACGTGCTGTATCGCGTCCATGGTCGATCGGCCTTTCCTAAAGCCATACTGGTTCGCGGAGAGGCCACCCACGCGCTCCAGCTCTTGCTCCAACCGACATCTCAGCAGCTGCTCGTAAAGCTTGCCCACTGCATCCAGCAGGCACAAAGGCCGGTACGAGCCTGGCAACTCAGGAGGCTTCCCCGGTTTGAGAAGGAGCACCAGGCCGGCTCGTTTCCACGCAGTCGGGAAGGTACCCACACTAAGCTGCTCATTGAAACAGGCCAGAACTTGGTTAGCCCCCACCGCACACGCCAGCTTCACCACCTCCGACGGGACACCATCTGGGCCAGGGCTCTTGCGACTCGCAACCCTCTCAACGGCGCACTTGAGCTCAGCCTCCGTGAACAACGGGATGTCCGCTACTGGCACGTTGATGCGAGGATAGTTTGGCCGCGGTCTCTGCGGAAAGAGGGTCCTCACGCAGGCCTCCACGAGTTCCTGAGTCAGCGGCAAGGTAGGGCCTCCGAATCGTTTTCGCACTATCTGGTAAGCATTCCCCCACACGTCGTTGTCAAGCTCTGCACAGAGCTCGTACCACTTCATCCTCTTGGATGCCCGGATCATTCCCCGCAGCTGGCGCCGGGCTTCGAGCAGACTTCTTTCCAAGTCAGCAATCTCCGGCGGCAGGGCTCGCCTTCGCCTCCGCGTCAGCACCCTCCGCCGCCGAACACATTCTAGCCGCGCCTCAGCTATTGCAGGAGTCCACCAATACACTGCTCGCCGGCTTTCTCCTGGCCTGCGGTACGGTAGGACTCCTGTGCAGGCTCCTACCATTGCTCCCAGTAGGGCCGGTGGGTCCGTACTCCCCATTGCTGGTATCGTTCTCTCTAGTTCGGCCTCAATCCGCTCCCTGCTCTCCGGCTTGTACGTCCACCTACCCGTGCCAGCGTAGGGTGGGATCCGCGCTGGACCCGTTGCCTGGACAGAGAACGAGATGTACTGGTGATCACTAAGCGTCTCATCTGGAAGAACTTCCCAGTCCGAGATCTGCCGCGAAACAGCCGGCGCCGCAAACGTCAAGTCCAGAACAGACCGGCTCTCCCGGCGAATGAAGGTCGGCGTCACCCCGTCGTTCATCAGCTCCAGTCCTAGCTGTGCCGCCCAGTCCTCCACAGCATGTCCTCTCGCGTCCCATGGCCCAGGGAACCATGCTGGTGACTTTGCATTAAAGTCCCCCGCTACCAGAACCGGCCGAAGAGAGGCTGCACAGAAGGCCCCAAGCGCATCTAGGGAGATCTCAAACTCCGCACGCTGCATGTTGGGCGAGAAGTAGCATGCCGCAACGGTGAGATCCTCAAGCTCAACCCAGGCAAAGCAAGCCTCCCCGCCCCAGCGACGCATCGGGAGGAGACGATTCTTCATCTGTATCGCTACCGTGGTTAGTCGATCTGCTACCCAGCCACCGGCTCTCACCAGGGCTTCGTTTGGCTCACTGACGAGAAGGAGGTCCGCGCTCCGCCCGTTCGCCCTCTCATCGAGCAAGTCGTGAGCTGCGCGGCTCCTGTTCAGGTTTGCCTGTAGGATGCGAATCATGGCTTGTGTGTACGACGGCCGCCTCCCGCAGTTCTCCAACCCTCGCTCTCACCTCCACTAGTACGCGTCTCCTGCCTTTCTTGCTGGGCGATTTCTCGCCGCTCGCAGACCGCGGAACCTGTGCGGTGTCCTGCCTTTCCGCAGGTGATGCACCTCAGCGCGTTGGCGCACTCCGCCGCTTTGTGGCCCTCCAAACCACACCGGTAACACAGCGCTGTTCGGTCAGGCCCCTTGCAGCCACGGGCCATGTGCCCCGTCCCCCAGCACTTGAAGCAGTGGTCTTCCTTGGGCACCACCGCCTTCGCCACTCGGCCCCACACCGGGCCGATGCGGATGCGGGCACTTTCCGCAATCTTCGCCATGTCCACTGCGGCGACTTCCACAGTGGCGGTCCTGGTGTCTCCTGCCCTCGCTCTTATGTAGCGGACCTTGGGCGCCGCAGCAGTGCCTCCAAGCAGGCCCTGAACCGCGCCCTCCACCTCCTCCTTGGTGACTTCCGCATCGAGCCACTGGATGAGGAAGGTGGTCTTAGGCACTCTCACTTCAGCTCGAATCTCCGGGTGCGCTGCCCTGATGACACGCTGGAGTTTTTCAACCCCAGCTACATCCCCTTTCTTCAGGACGATCTTTGCGCCGTCACTTTCCTTGGTAATGGCTAGGATCTCCGTGTCCTGGCCCTTCACCGTTCCCCTGATGTTCTTGAGAACCTCCGCAAAGCTCTTCCCCTCGCCAGTTACCATCAGGGCTTCTCCCCTCTCCTTCGCAGCCCTTGGTTTCCTGCCAGGAATCTTCTCCTTCTTTCCCGCCGGCGGGTCCTTCAGCTTGTCAGCACAAACACTCACTGGGGCTGACCTCCCTCTGAGTGCGCACTCAACCACCTTCCTGAGATGCCCTGGCTCGAGCATTTGGCAAGCCAATGTGAGGCGTCCTCCCTCTGGCACTGCCTCGCCGACCCTTACAACCAACTCCATGCAGTCCGCCAGCGCTGTATCTCCCTTCGTGGCAAAGGCCACCAGCAGGGAGCCAGGAGGCGCAGCGACTCGCTGCCCATCACACCATGCCGTGTCCTGCCTCACTAGCTTGACCACACTTCCTGCGGCCGGGGGCTTCTCCAGAATGGTCCTGAGCAGCGGGAACTGCACGCAGAGGCCGGTTTTCACTGCCTTACTCGCCTCATCCTTGGGGTCCAGAATAACAGCCTTCGTTTCCGCACCGGTCAGGATACTTCTCTTCTCCATCTTGGTTACGCGGAAAGCCGACTGCGGCCTCTCCTTCTCCAAGAGGGGTAGGAGGTCCTTGACACTCCCTACGGCGTCCACCTCCAGCCAAATTTTCTTCGCAGCGTCCAGCTCCTTCAGCGACCTCTGCGACATCGTTTGGCTGCTCTGGTCCAGCTTTCCGTCACCACCCTGCCTTGCCGCTTTCTCCCAGGTGTCGAAGGCGATCACTGCATTGTGCACAGCCTTCTGCACCGCAACGGGAATCGGAGCTGTGTGCTTACCCATAAGCTCGTCCAGCTCCAGCATCGCCGCCCTCAGTGCCTTGACGCTGGCATTAATATCCGTCCTCATCTGTTTTGCGTCCTTCTCAGCTTCGGGGCTGGCATTCACCTCATCCCTAGCCCGCTTACGCTGGACCTTCCATCCAGGTTCACCCCGTGGAGAGTAAAACACATCCGGGTCCTCATCCACGGTCCCACCAGGTGGCGGATCCTCGCCCATCCTGCAGCCGCAGCAGCAACAGCAACAGCAGCAGCAGCAGCAGCAGTAACACCAGCCAGACAAACACCAGAGCTACAGCGTCCGTAAAACACAAGAAAGACAAAGCACAGGGAAGCAAAGGCGGGAAACAATGGCGGGAAGAAAAGGCGGGAAGCAAAGGCGGGAAACAATGGCGGGAAGCAAAGGCGGGAAAAAATGGCGGGAAGAAAAGGCGGGGGAAAAAAAAATGGCGGGAAGAAAAGGCGGGAAAAAATGGCGGGAAGAAATGGCGGGAAAAAATGGCGGGAAAAAATGGCGGGAAGAAAAGGCGGGAAGAAAAGGCGGGACGCAAAGGCGGGAAAAAATGGCGGGAAGCAAAGGCGGGAAGAAAAGGCGGGAAGCAAAGGCGGGGAAAAATGGCGGGAAGAAAAGGCGGGAAGCAAAGGCGGGAAACAATGGCGGGAAGCAAAGGCGGGAAAGCAGATCTGCACAGAACTGTTTTTCCCGCTTTTCCGCAGGAACAAAAAGAGGTTTCGGAAAGCTGATGGTATCAGATGAAGCGCAATTGCTTACTCCACAACTGAGCCAATTTCCACCTTTCTAAAACAGGTTTTTCCACTCAAGAAAAATCAAAGCTCGGGAGCTCTGAAAAACACGTCCACTCCGTACGACTGCCCAGAGCCGACTAACCTAACCTAACCTAACCTAACCTAACCTAACCTAACCTAACCTAACCTAACCTAACCTAACCTAACCTAACCTAACCTAACCTAACCTAACCTAACCTAACCTAACCTAACCTAACCTAACCTAACCTAACCTAACCTAACCTAACCTAACCTAACCTAACCTAACCTAACCTAACCTAACCTAACCTAACCTAACCCTACTTTACCTTACTTGACCTTGACATGACCTTGCTTTACCTTGACATGACATTGAAATGACCTTGACTGGTTAGGTTAGAAGTTATATTAGGTTAGGTTAGGTTAGTCCTGAGGCCCCTCTGAGCCCCTCTGCCTTTTGGACGCGGCGGGAAAACTCTATGAGCAGTTGTTGCGTGGGCGTCTGGATGATGAACTGGAGCGCGTGGAGGGGCTCTCGCCGCATCAGTATGGTTTCCGCAGGGTACAGTCGATGATGGATGCAATAGAGCACGTCATGCGGATTGTGAACTCGGCAGCGAATGGGACGTGGCGCACCCGAAGGATCCCGGTTGTGGTCCTCCTTGACGTCAGGAACGCCTTCAACACTGCACGTTGGGACGTCATTCAGAGGGAACTGACGTCACTCGGGGTGGCCCCTTACCTCAGGCGCATCCTCGCTGACTATCTGAGAGACCGGCAGCTAGAGGCAGGTAGAGGCAGGAGGGCGTCAGACCTGTCCTGTGGATTCCCTCTAGGGTCCGTACTTGGGGACGTGCTCTATGATCTATGCCGCTACCCGAGGGTGTCACGACCATTGCCTATGCGTTTGACATTTATTATTGGATTTTTGAACATGTGACATTGTATTATTTATATTATATTGAATAGAGAAATACCTAACCTGCGCCAATAACTTTATTTCTGGATAGAACCAACAGAACTCTCTCAGACCATGTTACGGGCGAGAAATGTATTAAGAATCATTTATTTATAAATACCTAATAATTTATAAATAATTTATATTAATTATATTTTATAATTAAATTATAATTTATAAACAATAATTTATAAATACCTAAATGATTCTTGAAATGTATATTATCAACATTGAAAATGGCGGGAAAGAGTTCGACCAATCACCACCTTCGATTCAGTTCAACAAACATGGCGGACCCTTGTAAAGTGGTTCGTTAGGTTAGGATTTTTGTATCAGAAAATGAGTGTTTCCGTTGCAAAAGAATTCCAGAACTTGGTAAGCATCTTAGTTTTTAACGCTGTACATAATATACTTACCTACGGTGTAAAAAGACATTAAGTTGGAAGAAGTAATGTTGAGGGAGGTGGTGACTGACGTTAAAAAATATTGTGACTGACTTTAAGAAAAACTTTCTACGTTTCTAACACCATTTTTTGACCAATTTTAAAATAGTTTGATGGGGCCATTTAAAGACGAAGAAAACCATTCATCAAAATGCTTTCTGCTTCCTGCCGAAAATAAAATGAAACCGATGCTGTCTCCTGACCTGTACCTACACAAAAATCATTATCCTAGCTTTCAAGTTTGCTGTAGGGACGGAGCTTTCAAAGAGGCTGAACCTACTTGGGTTGCAGCCCTTCCGCTAGTGTGGAGGAGGGATGGGGTGTGACTATCGATCTGCTTCCCAGCTGACGGGGCCAACCTCAGTCAAGTAAGTAGGTATAGTAGAGACACATGATTTGAAGAGCGTTTCATTACGCATCAAAGTCAATAATTATTGTTTCTACAATACTCTCAATGGGAGGGAGTCCGATTATTCTCAGTTAGATTGTGCTTGTTCTAGCAATTGGTTGAATATTTCGTCGCAGTTTGAGTATTCAAAAATTACGTTCGGATCAAACCGAGTTTTGCGGAACATGAGTGAGAGCTAAGCAGCTGCAATACCTGCATCTATGCAGTCGTGTTTGTTTGTGTTTCGCTTAGTTGTAGAATGAACCAATTTTTTGTTGAAAAAATCACTACTTATATCACAACGTTAAAAAGACATATTTTACATTTTTACATAAGTAATGAAATATACCTATTTATTTTTATTTCAAACAAAATAAATAGATAAAAATGATATAGCCTCATGATAGTTTTTGTTTGTTTTCTCAGGATGATTAATCCCAGCTCTTCAGAGGAGGAGGGTGACGATGAGCTGCTGGGAGGACATGACTCGAAGAAGAGTGGGGGTGATGGAGGTCACCAGGATCCCGAGCTCTGCTTCCACGCTGATGTAAACGCCAGTTTTAAAGCTGGTCACATACGATGTGACTTACCTGCTTTCAACAAACAAAGTCAGCAGATCATCTGACTGTCCCAAAGCTCCCTACCTCCCAAATTTCTTCCACAGAACTCCAAAATATAAATTTTCTATGTAGATCGAATTGTAGTGCATTGGGCACTGAACTCTAGAGAAGCCGTGTAGTGTGCAATGTAGATTCTAGGGATCTAGCTCCGAGAAAAGTTGTGTACATATTCTAAACTCGAGTAGCTGCGGTAATTAACAAATGTTTTTAAGGTGAATGCTGTGTCATCCGAGACGTTGAGTATTCGAGGCAGCTCCCTCCCGCGCCCAACCAGCCCCAGTCCTTCCGTTATCAGCGAGAAAAATGAACCCGATCTGCAGGTAAGAGCGAGTCATGTCAACGGAAATACCTTTCTGACCGTTGCTTAGGCTGGATGCATGTCGGATTTTCAATGGTAAGGGCCAGTAACTGGAGAAAAACCTTTTCACAAGCACTTGCTGCACTTGAATACCAATTCTTTAATAAGAATGTCAGGGTGAACCTGAAGCCCTGAAGCGGGAGCTTCGGGTTCGCGGTCTTAAATGTAGTGCTTTTCACTACTTCAACTTCAACGGGAGATGTGCTCCCACTTGATAAGTGAGACGACCAAACCAAAATATTTTTGGTTATTACATATTATGTCAATGGAAATATTGAGTGGTTATTACGGATGGACGTAGTGATTTGTAGTGTTTGCCACACAGAACACAATTATTTTTGCGTTTTGACTTTCCCAGGATAAGCTGGAGCGGCAAGAGGAAGAAAGAAAGCGTCGTATCCAGCTTTATGTATTTATATCAAGGTGTATTTCCTATCCCTTCAACGGTAAGCAGCCAACTGACATGACTCGCAGACAACTCAAAATCACCCGACAACAGCTGGAGGCCATCCAGGGGCGATTTCAGGTAACTTATTATCCTGTGAAATGTTGCGTGCCGTAGGGAAGGGATACGTTCTGGAACTACTGGAATCCTTGCCCATTTTGGGGGTTTCCAACAGAACATTCCTTTTTCCCAAAAATTTCTGCTAATAGTAATAATAATATATACTTGCACGGAAGACAAGTTCGTTAGCTATGCTGAACCTTACCGTTAAGATTAAGTGAGAAACTTGCTGAAAACTTTAGAGAATCGGGGACTATCGATTGAAAAACCGAGAAATCGATAAACAAATTCTTTGATTTTCCTTATACTTTACTACATTTCCTACTCGAAATTAAAACTAAACTAATAATATCTATAACTAATAATAATAATAACTAATAATCGTAGATTATGTTTTTGTATTGTTTATTTATGAATACTGGCCATGGAAATTTGTTCGCTACAGAGAGGGTTTCAAAATGAGTCAGAATAGAATATGTGCATAGAAAGAGAACTATTTACCTTTATTTTGTTTTAGTCAGGTGTAACTTTGATTTTTAGGCATTTCTCAAGGGTGAGACACAGATGAGGCGTTTCACAATGCAGTGCAAAGCTACTATGAAGTTTTCTTAAAATCAGAGCGAGTGATGAAGATGGTTTTGGCGGGAGGTTGTTCGCAGCATGATTTTCGTGAAGTCTTCAAGAACAATATCGAAAAGAGAGTCAGGTATCTCATTTTACTTGGGAACAACCATTCTTTCTCAGCTGTCTGTTTTTTTATATACCTCATATGCCTACATTATTTCAAACCTTCGAAGAAAATAATTAAAAATGGAGAAATGTCACTTACCGGATTTTCAGTTTGTTATTTTGATACCTAGAGAGTTTATTTTATTTGTTTAACCCTAACTGTGGGGAGAGCAGCGACCCCTATCTATATTTTACCCACTAGGAAGGCCCGAGTCAGAGGGAAGAACGTATTCCCAAATATCTTACCCAATATCTTAATATGTCTTCTTCCTTTGAAAAGGTTCCTGCCTGAAATTGACGGAGTTAGCAAGGAGACCGTTCTGACATCGTGGATGGCCAAGTTTGACTGCATACTCAAGGGTAGGAACTTCTTATGTCCCCCCCTGGGTGATGACGCCTCATCCACACCCTTCCCATCCAATTCAACAACCCCACAAAATTGCTCTGAACGTGATGAGCCCCCTGGCGGTCCTGCGCTTATGGCAATATCACCATCCCTCCAAAAAGTCAGCCAATATGCAGCATAAGCCGCGAGTGTAAGACACTAATAAAGAAAAAAAACCGGTAGGTAGTAGAGTCCATTGTCCTGCGCCTACTGATTAGCTTACCTTGTGACGTTTCCGGGGTTATTTCATTTCAGTGGGGGACGATGAGTCGAAGAGGCCTGCTCGGATGCAACAACAGACGTTGAACAGTGAGCTGATTGTTTCGAAGGAGCAACTGTACGATATGTTTCAACAGATACTTGGCGTGAAAAAGTTTGAGCATCAGGTTCTGTTCTGCGCGCTCCAACTTGATTCAGCTGATGAGCAGGCGGCTACCATTTGAAGAGAGTTACATGGCCGCATGCAGAAACTTGCCGAAATGGAAAAGGTATGGAAGACATAGTACTACATAGATTTTAGTGCTTACCTTTGGCCCGGATGCCCAAATGTTAAGAAACTGTTTGGTGATCGAAGCCAAATATATATATAATATATATTTTCATTATACCCGGCGGGTATTTGTGCTTTGGTAAGTGTAAACGCCAGCATCCGCCGGCCACGTTGTGGCCAGGGAAAGCTGGATTCAGGATTATATTATTCAGGATTCAGGTGGATTAAACGGGAAGCATGCGGATGAAGTGTTGCAGTTTGCAGTAGTTGTTGAGGGACACTTTTATGTGGATTTCATAGAAATTGCTAGTTGAAGCGTAGAAGATGACAATATTAATGCAGATTTCTGTTAGATTCAAAGCCAAGTTCTCTTGTCAAAAATCCTCAAACTTATGAAGTAAAGCCTGTTTCAGGTTTCCGACGTAAGCTACACGGAAATAATTGATTTTCTAGCATTTCTAGCATTCTAGCATAGTCATTCAGTATTTGCTATACATGTTACCCGAGAAAATAGAAATAATGAAAGATTTCTGACTTGAAGTTTTGATTTCAGAATCGAAAGCTCATGCCGAAGTTTGTGTTGAAAGAAATGGAACCATTATACATCGAGGAACTGAAATCTTCCATCAATCTGCTTATGGCCAATTTAGAATCTCTGCCTGTCTCCAAAAGCAGCATGGACTCGAAATATGGGCCAATTTGGGCCGACATCTAAAAAAAAAAAAAAAACAAGCGGTACGACACAGTCGGACAAAACTTTACCTGCTTATTAGCGTGATTCCTAGAACTAAACCCTTTGTTAAATGATTGGTGACGGAAAAATTTTTTGACGAAAGGAATGGCTCCAGAATGTTCCCCCGAGTACTTAGAGACTCCACACGACGTACTTCGGCAACCACCCAAACCAACCCCCTAAAAGGAGGTGGGGTGGTTGGGGAAGCTTGGAAAAACTTTTCGACAAAATAAATTGCCTTAGAACGTTTCCCCGAGCATTTTGATACCCCATTCAACGTACTTTGGAAAGTGACCAAAACTCCCCCCATATGGCGGGAGGGGGGGCAATTTTGGACGCTCGAAAAAACATTTTGACCAAATAAATTGCCTCAAAACCATCTCCCGATCATTTTGAGCCCACACAACCCATATTTCGCAAACCACTCAAATTTACCCCCCTAAGGGGGGTGGGGTGCTTGGCTACGTTCAGAAAAATTTTTGACACAAAAAATTGCTTCACAGCCTTCGCCCGAACAGTTTGAGACCCCACGGGGGGGGGGGGCGGGCTCAAAATAGGCCGTATACCATTTGTGAAGAGTATGGCCGTTGTCACGTGTCATATCGAGAACTACTCATATACCACAAACAGCTGAATCCCTTGATTTGACCCTTTTACAGGTCCAGGGGGACTTCCCCCCTTTTTTTAAGGTCCAGGGAGTTATGCGGGGGTAGTGGGTGGTATCATTGGATTTGTAATTTTTTGTTCTATTATTGCCTAACATTTGATCAAAATCGTTAGAGCCGATTTTGAGCAAATATTTTTTTTCTACTTTTTGGGGGTGTTTTAGGGGGGTAACCCCCCTTAATTTTAAAGGAGGGAAACTGGGCTTCTGGATTTTTATTTCTTCCAATTTTAGAAAGGTCACTACCGATTTTGAAGAAAATCGGTTGAAAAGTGTGCCGTCCAGGTCAATGCCACATACATACATACATACATACATACGTACTGACACGGCGTACCTGACCTCTTCTAAAAATTCCTGGGGGCAAACTTTTCGTCGGATGAAAAAAGTGAGGCGGTTTTCATATTCCGAAGGCATGGACGTTTCCGAAATGTATATGCAAGTTTCAATCGCTTTTGAGGTCTGGGAGCAATGACGGTTCAAAGTTGAGGTTTGCTGAAAATTGGCCCGCACGAATACAATACTTTACCTTACGTATACTCCGTATACAGGTAAAGTAAACAAGCGGTACGACACGGTCGGACAAAATTATTTGCTTATTTGCGTGATTCCTAGAAATAAACCCTTGGCTAAATGATTGGAGACGGAAAAACTTTTTGACGAAAGGAATGGCCCCAGAATGTTACCCCGAGTACTTAGAGACCCCACATGACATACTTCGGCAACCACCCAAAACTACCCCCTAAAATGAGGTGGTGTGGATGGGGAAGCTCGGAAAAACGTTTTGACAAAATAAATTGCCTCAGAACGTTTCCCTGAGCATTTTGATACCCCATACAACGTACTTTGGAAAGTATACAAAACTCCCCCCATAGGGGGGGGGGGGGGGGGAGGGGTGTGGCGAAAAATCATTTTGACCATATAAATTGCCTCAGAACGATCTCCCGATCATTTTGAGTCCCCACAACCCATATTTCGCAAAGCACTCAAATCTACCCCCCTCAGGGGGTGGGGTGCTTGGATACGTTCAGAAAAACTTTTTGATACAAAAAATTGCTTCACAACGTTCGCCCGAACAGTTTGAGACTTTAAAAGTCACCCAAAATTGCCCCCCCCCCCCCCCTGGGGGGGGGAGGCTCGAAATAAGCCATATACCATTTGTGACGAGTATGGCCGTTGTCACGTGTCATATCCAGAACTACTCATATACCACAAACAACTGAATCCACTGATTTCGCCCTTTTACAGGTCCAGGGGGGGCTTCCCCCCTCTTTTTAGCGGCCAGGGAGTTATGCGGGGGTAGTGGGTGGTATCATTGGATTCGTAATTATTTGTTCTATAATCGTCTAAAATTTGATCGAAATCGTTAGAGCCGATTTTGAGCAAATATTTTTTTTCTACTTTTTGGGGGTGTTTTAGGGAGGTAACCCCCCTTAATTTTAAAGGGGGGAAACTGGGCTTCTGGCTTTTTATTTCTTCCAATTTTAGAAAGGTCACTACCGATTTTGAAGGAAATCGGTTGAAAAGTGTGCCGTCCAGGTCAATGCCACATACATACATACATACATACATACATACATACATACGTACTGACACGGCGTACCTGACCTCTTCTAAAAATTCCTGGGGGCAAACTTTTCATCGTATGAAAAAAGTGAGTTGGTTTTCATATTCCGATGGCATGGACGTTTCCGAAATGTATATGCAAGTTCCAATCGGTTGTGAGGTCTGGGAGCAATGACGGTTCAAAGTTGACGTTTGCCGAAAATTGGCCCGCACGAATACAATACTTTACCTTACGTATACTCCGTATACAGGTAAAGTAAAAATCATGAAACATCTATCTGGGAACACAACTACCAAATTTAAATGTTCTAACTTGATAAATGTACCGTCAAAAGCGTTCCGAGTAATCAAAAACACGATTTTTAATTTTTTTTGACACTTTATGACAATGGTGGGCGTAATTTTTGAGTTATCAAAATTATATTAAAAATTTATCTCGGAACTGATTTTAGACACACATATTCCAAATTTGAGCCAAATCGGTTGATTGGTGTGACCTCTAGCCACGCTACAGACAAACACACGTATGTACGTACGTACGTCGGACGGACATGACCTAAAGACCAATTTTTTGTGATCTGGGACCTCTGAAACGCCTTTTGCAATGAAAATCTCAAAATCGAAATTTCGCACGATAACATAACTTTCTCTTTATATACCTACCTAGGGGGTCCGGACAGTCTGGGATCATAGTGACAGTCGCTGTTAAAAGCAGGGAATATAACCAAACCACGTTCAGAGACTGCACTTTACAATCTGAACATGGTTTACCACGTTAGGATTAAGCTGCTGTAGGAAGAAGTGGAAAGTGACACCAGTACCTAGGTGTAATGTTTCCCAAAGCGTGTGATTATTTTCAGGTAATGAAGCAGCTGCATGCAGGGTAGCCGGGCACGGAGTCATGGTCAGTGCTCAGTGTTGCAGTTACCCAAGTTGCACCCAGTAACATTACGTCAGATATCAGAAAATACCCACAACAAATCTTCGTGATTCATGTGTCGCAACTCATCAAATAGTCGGGTTCACAAGTTCTGTGTTGAGCCATACATACAAATCTACAAATTTCAGAGTATAATTGATTCGGTTCTATTGCTACCTTTTCTTGCTCGTTGAATTTGTTCTAAACAAATTGCCACCAGTGATTAAGTGTCCTATAATTATTTAGAGAATTCGGTGCAACCCACCCAGCAAGTTGTCGCTTATTGAAACCCACTCCAAGAAAATGCCACTTCGATAAAGGCTGACTATCTCAGTTGGGATGAATGACATCAATTAAATGAAATGGTATGCTAATTTCGGGACGCAGAACGCATTGACCATTTGCTAGGACAATGTCCGCATACCGCACATCACATGGATTTGTTGCAGTGCCCAAGTGCTTTTATTGGTTTTGACTTTATAGGCTAGGCCTGTCAACTCATTTCCATTCACAAGTAATTTGCACTGATTTTCATTTCGATCAGCGTTGATTTCAAATACCTCGTACTTCAGTGCAGTAGTTTTGCAGTGCAAAAGTGGTTGTCTGAGTACTCCAAAACCATTGAACAATTTCTGGGTCCACAAAGATTAACCCTTTCATTTATAATTTTAGAACGGAACCACGTGCCGGTCATCTGCTTGCTTGTTATGCGGGGTTGATGGAGAGTTGGGAGGATGCACCGCTGCCGCCGCCTGATTCGTAGTCATCGGACACAAGGTATACCTACTGTCCGCAAAATGACTTTATGTTTTTGACCATTTCTCAGGGAAACTGTTTAGGGTTACGAGAAAACAGGATTTTCTCTCATGGTTACCATGTTAAATTTCCTCCTTGGTGAGCTGGCAGTAGAACGGTTGTTGTTGATGTCGTTTTAGCGCTTGTCCTAAATCAAACGTGACAAGTCAATTTTTGGAAATTTTTTTGCGTAAATTGTGGTACTTAAGTAACTCAAAAATTGCACCACCCATGGCCACTTCGAAAATTTTCATATGACCCAATTTTGGCCAAAACGTGATACCTACGTGACAGGTGACAGGTGTCACTCGCGCGTCCAACGTCCTAGATGGATAGAATGTTTTGAAAATTATTGTTCAGTTGGTGCAAATCATCTTTTAGATGAAATAGTCGGAGCGTGCGTGTCAACTGTAAACTGGTAAACGGTAAACTGAACCTTGCGAAGGATGGTTGATGCGAGATTAGTTGTTTTTGTCGATTATGAGCCCCTTTCCTCCTTTTTCCTTTCTCGTTTCTAACTACCTAGGTGAACGGATTACCGAGTGTTTCCGACTTTTTTTTTTTTGCTAAACGGCGACCCAAAAGACTGGGATAAGAAGACGTAAAAAGTTATAGGTATAGTTTATTTACAACAGTAGGTAACACTTGCTATGCTAATATAGATGTAATTATTCTGTAACTGTAACCAGCCATCCGCGCTATGGCGAACCAAATGGACATTCGGGCTCGATTCATTCTTTCTGGCCCTAGTTCACTTTTTTCAAAAAACGTATTTTGCATTAGGTAGGTACAGCTGGAAAATTAAAAATGATTTTAAACAAGAGCGTACAAGAGACGGCCGTCGCCGGCAATGTAGCCGACACGGCGGCGCCAGCGGGCATAGCAGTCACCCACTTACCACCACCCAATAACGTTACACTGACTTCTGCCTACTGAGTATCACGTTGCACAATGTTCACATTGACTAGATAGCAACATTAATGTGACTGGTATACTGCTGGGGAGCTTCGCCTCTCTTGAGGAAGAGGAGGGGAAGGGTACCGCCCCTGCTGCAGCTCACACCTCGCCTCTGCAGCAGCTGGGGAGCTTCGCCTCTCTTGAGGAAGAGGAGGGGAAGGATACCGCCTCTGCAGCAGCTGAGGAGCTCACACCTCGCCTCTCTTGAGGAAGAGGAGGGGAAGGGTACCGCCCCTGCTGCAGCTCACACCTCGCCTCTGCAGCAGCTGGGGAGCTTCGCCTCTCTTGAGGAAGAGGAGGGGAAGGATACCGCCTCTGCTGCAGCTGAGGAGCTCACACCTCGCCTCTGCAGCAGCTGGGGAGCTTCGCCTCTCTTGAGGAAGAGGAGGGGAAGGGTACCGCCTCTGCTGCAGCTGAGGAGCTCACACCTCGCCTCTCATGCAGGACATGGCTGTCGAGTCCTGGGACAGCTCGTCCATTGACGACGACTCGGAGACGGCTGAAACACCAAAACCACACTTAGGTACAAGTCACTTTCGCACACACGGGGAATGTCGTTTCCTCTCTGTGACAGGGTAAAATAAAGTACTCACGGCGCGGGACGAAGAGCGGTGATTTATTAGCATTGTGCTGGAAGGAGTAGGTCAGCTGCAGGTTGATATGCCGCCCGAAGCTTGAGTCGTCCCGTGTGCCCGGGTGGTGCACTGAAACAGCACCAACAACTTTAACACAAGGTCCCTGTAGTCAACGTACTCGCTGAACACAAGGTCCCTATAGTCAACGTACTCGCTGAACACAAGGTCCCTGTAGTCAACGTACTTACTCGCTGAACACAAGGTCCCTGTAGTCAACGTACTCGCTGAACACAAGGTCCCTTGTAGTCAACGTACTTACTCGCTGAACACAAGGTCCCTGTAGGCGACGCACTCGCTGCTCTGCCCAGTTTCTCTTGCTGTGTCAACGGAAGTCATGGCAAGTAAGTAAGTAAGTTTTGGCATAATGATCACTTTTCGACTGCAAATTCGACAGTCCTAAAACGACTGCTTTTATTAAACAGAAATTTATTAGTTAAGTATTATTTCCTAATTTTAAATGACAAAAAGTGAGTGAAAAATAGGTATAGAAAAATACCCAAGTTCTATTTGTTTGAAAATTTAAAAATAGCGCCAACAAGTGAATTGTAGCAAAAATATAAGAATAACCTGTAGCAATAACAGACTTGAGTTTATAATGACAATGACGCGTTTGCGACTTTGCGCTTTCAGTTTCGGGTGCAAATTATTGTTTCGAATTTGTGCCAGGTGATTTGCCAATTCGAAAACCTTCTCGACGAGTGTGAGGTGTGACTTACTAGGAGTCTTGAGTTTGCCCGTGTGTAGGTGCTTCTTCTGCCTCGCTCTAGAGTTCTGGAACCAGACCTGTGTGACGCGCTTGCTGAGGCCGGTAATCTGCGCGATGCGCTCCAGGTCCTGCCCGTCGGGGTTCGAGTCCAGCTGGAAGTTGGCCTGCAACACTTGGAGCTGCTCCTCGGTGAAAGTGGTGCGTACTCTTTTCGCCTTGTTCTTATGGTAACCCTCAGAGTCTCCCCCATCTGTGGAAACATTCAGCAGTTGAGGGGGAACCTTGTGACCGACTTCTCACTTGCCATCCCGGAAAAATAAAATGGTCCCATTTCACTTTGTCACATTTTAAATGCCATTTGATTTCCTAATGATGGTGTCTGCATACTATAGGTACATCTGCTTTACTACTGACATGAAAAAGGAAAGATTTCTGGGTGAAATTGCGAATGTTCTGCATAAGTTTGAAACTTCCGAGACTCGCATATCCAGTCATCAAGTGCCAAACCGTCTCTCAACTGGATCGACACTGAAGTGGAGGCTGAGTAGGTGGTCCAGGAGCCGAGAGGGGCGACATCTAAAAGCTCTAGACTCTGGGACTCACCCGTCAGGAGGTTTAAGGTGGCACCCAGAGCCATCAAGAACCCTGCTTAAAGCTCAACTCTTGCAAGATAGGTGCTGCCTGGCTAAATGAATATAGTGCGGTATATGTACCTACCATCGGAGGACGTGGAGCCGCCATCAAGTGTCTCCAGGTAGTGGGTCTTACAGAGGACGCGGTCTTCATGCAGAGCAAACTCTTCCCCCGTGCTCAGCTGCCGCTTGCAGGAATCGCAGGCAAAGCAGGCCAAGTGATAGACGTGCTCCCGTGCCTTCCGCACCCAGTCCGACGCAGAGATGCCCCGGCAGCACTTGGAGCACTTTGCTCCGAAACTTCTGTCAACAAGTTAGTTTGTTAGCATAATTTTGTAATAGTAACAAAGCAGGACAAAACAGGGTACAATCGTGACCTAAGCAAATACCTATTCGAAATCATTAGATATGTATAAACATGTAAAAACAATGACATGTACCTACTTTGGTGGTGTCTAGATTGCAGATGTTACCCAAAAAGATATTTTGCGCACCACTGCGGGATAATTTTAGACAATTTTATAACGGCCGTATAGGTACTTAATATTCGAAAAATTGAAATTTTGTTGAAAGTGATCTCCAGTTTTCGACGTGGTATGGGTAATTTGCCGGCATGAGACAAATAATTTTCCTCTAGCTCCAGCTCCAGGTTTCTCCAGAAACCTATGGTAAATGTATTGAGCCCGAAGCTGTTGTTAATGATATGATGGTTTTTTGGTGAAGTGGAGTGAGTGAGACGGTGATCCTGTGAGTATGACAAATGATCCTATTCAGTCTGTGCCAAGTCATTCCGGAATCCGTACAAAATACTACTCATGCCCGTCAACTTAGATATGACAAATATTTTATAAAATGTTATCATTGCATTCACAGATAAGAATCGACTAAATGAAACAGTTGTTGAGTATAAGAATAAGAATTTTTGAAATTCGCTGTTGAGATTCATACACCAAACGCTTTCCAGAGACTGAATGACTGAATTGCACTTGTTGGAGAATGGAGTTATTGGACACCCCCTGAATTCACCCTCGTTTCTCACATCGGGTGAAACCTTCAAAATTATTAGTGAAAAATGCTTATTGGATTTTTCAGCAGTGCAGAGACAGTGAGCAAGCATGAATAGTGAGCACACGCGGCAGTACGCGGCGGCAGCCGGCCAGTGGTCAAAGACCGCAATCTGCAATGCGGAGACACAAGAGTGAGCTCCGCTATCTGATTGCTGAGCTCAGTCATAGCGGAATGACAGGTATTGATCGCCGCTGGAGAATTGGGATGATGAAAAAATGGTGAAGCTTTGTGCATTCAAATGAATTACGTGGCATATTTGGTGTTTGGACTGAGCGCGGGTCAAGTCGAAACCGATCACACACAGACACACAGACAGTGAGTTATGAGCAGCCACACACGACTTCAGATATCAAAGTCATCCTCCCTGCTATTCTGTGCTATGCTTGTCGCCATTGCCTGCTTTTCCTTGGTGGATCACCCCGATTCACATCGATTGAGTCTGCAACGAAACTAATGGAAATGATGCCGAAGTTTATGCTACCTAAATGTCCTAAATGATTTTCAACAAAAATAAACATGTAATAATTATTAATACTTTGACTGCATGTTATTTGCTTGCTTGACACACAAAACCTCATGCATTTCTCAAAGAGTATGTCATCTTTTATGTGACGTTATGATAAAGGATTTTTCGACAAACGTTTTATAAAAATTCCTTTCGGGGCTGCCGAAAGGTAGATTAGATTGGATAGTATTGCTTACCAGCAATAAACACACAAGTGGAACAGGCTTACCTAATATTTTAATATGATTTTTGCTTTTATTTGGTTCTAGTGAAAGAAGGCGACGCTGCAGAACTACTGACTGGCGCATGGCGGATGGCGCAGGTGGGGACTGCCACACAGGTATGTGACATACTCACTTGGCGTAGTCTTGCTTGCAGTAGATGTTGTCGTGGCGGATGAAGCAGGAGGGGTGCCTGTCGAGTGCGAGCTGGCACACAGTACAGCGCAGGCAGGCTGCGTGCCAGCAGCGCCCGCTCACCTGCAGAAGGTATTTGTCGGTGATTGCCTCCCCACAAGCCGCGCACATGCTGTGCTCAGTCTGAAATCACGTTAGCTTGTCATTATTCTGCTTCCGGTTACAGTAGTTCTGTTGTGCAGGTTGCCATTAGATTCAAGAGCTGATAGGGAGTAGCCTAATTCTAACTCATGCCGAAAGGGTGTTTCCCTAGACTCCTAGAAAGGGGTCAAGAGACGCAAGGATTCATAGGGGGGAAAATTTCGGGTATTTGCAGGAATGCCTGTTTTCTGATATTTCTGGATATTCTGATATTCAACCACTTTTTTTTTGGTACAAACAGCTGGCAGATGCTCCCGAAAATCTGCTGTGCTCAGTGAAAAAGAACACACACAAGACATTCTCGACTTTCGTGAGTAGGTAGTGGCTTTACAGAGCTTTTTGCCGGGACATGTGACAGGTGTGTTGGATTAGTATGCAAGGAATGCCACTGCTGCGTGCTGGTGCTGGTGCTGGTGCTGGTGCTGGTGCTGCGTGCTGGTGCTGGTGCTGGTGCTGGTGCTGGTGCTGGTGCTGGTGCTGGTGCTGGTGCTGGTGCTGGTGCTGGTGCTGGTGCTGGTGCTGCGTGCTGGTGCTGGTGCTGGTGCTGGTGCTGGTGCTGGTGTGCTTGTCTGCTGCCGATTCCTCCAAGTTAAGCTGTTTGTTTGCGACTGAAATCGTAAGATATGTCCCATGCACACATGTGAACAAGTCCTACTGCAGGGGCATTGCTGCTGAGGCTGCTTGCCGGCCTTGATTTGTACTGCAAGGCGCTGGAAAGGTTTATAAAGAGGTGTGACGTAATCTTAAGAATGTGAACTGCTCCAGTTCTAATTAGATGTATAGTTGGTTATCGGCTGGGCTTCTGTTAACATGGGACAACCATTTAGGTTGCAGACTTGCCTGGGTATGGGTGAGGCTCCCCACGTCGCATCTGATTACCATGCCCCATCACAACACTCCCTCTCCCAATTAATTGCTCTTCAAATTATTCTTTTAAAATGGTCCGAGCGATGTGGATGGGTGACTATTAATCAGAAAAGTCCTCTTATTCCTCGGGTAGAGTAGGTACAGGTATGCTGATGCTGATGCATGTAAGTTTGACACCGTCGCCCCTCCATTTATTGGAGCTGCACTTTGATCTCAAAGAATGCAATGCCATTATCTATCAGCATCACTCTCCTAACATCATTATTCATGTGATGACCTTATGGAGCACACCGCGCCGCAGCCGCCGCCGCCGCATGCCGCCGGCGCTCTGTATAGCCCTCAATACTTCTCAACAACCATCCGGTGCGGCTACAATATCAACAGTCATACAACTACAACATGTAGAGGAGAGGGCCACCTTTTTGTTTTTCCTCAATTGCTCCGAGACCGTTGCAGATAGCTGTATCAGTTTGCGCAGTTGCGTACGATGGCTTTCTTGCGTTGTTATCACATGCATCTATCGCTGATATTTCAGTTTTGTAACGGAAATAGTACAGTCTTGCGAAAAGGCCGAACTAGCCCCAGGGCGGGGCTATAGAGGGCTGCTTCGGCCGGTTCAGAAAGGCTCACTTAAAACCAGATTATTAGTGTGAAAAAGTCGTCACATTCATTCACATCATGTGTTAATACTAACTCCTCAAAATATAGAGAAGAAGTAGTGTAAAAATAAAGGGTCCGACAATGGTCGCACTTGACTTTCTCGCAATTTTTACACCAGCGGTTTCGAAAATTTTGATTTTTTTTTTGCCAGAATTTTAAAAATATTTTGCCACACACTGGACAATAATTTTAGGCACCGAATTTCAAACATCCGTCAAACAGTAAAGTGTTGTTCGACGCGCAAAGTACATTTGTCCTATTTTATGTACGGTACACCACCCTACCAATTTTTATTGAAATCGATCGAACAGTGCCACAGGAGTGGCGACCAACACGTTTTGGCCCAAATTGGGCCAAGTTATTGGCCCACCTCCAAATGATTGCAAACGACCTAAAAGCATCTATTCATAAACACTTTTGGAAATTTACAAGGTTCTAACTTGGCCTCCAGCCTTTCCTAACTGTCAAAAAACACGATTTTTTTACCATAGCAGGCGCAATTTTTGAGTTATCAATATTTATCAAAAAGTATGTCCAAATATTTACATTAGGTACCTACATACCGAATTTGAGCAAAATCGGATGAAAAGTGTGACGTCCAGTCGCGCGACAGAGTGACGGACATTTTTAAAAAAACCACTTTTTTGGACTCGGGGGACCTCCATGATCACGGGAAACCCAAAATCTGAAAATCGAAATTTTGCACGAAGACAGCCCATGTATTACATACGGGCGAGAAAGTAAAAATCAGTAGATTTTATATAGTAGGTATACGACCGAATCATTGAACCAAATAGAGTTGAGAGAAGGAGAAAACGAAGAGAATCACTTCAACTGTCTAAAAATTAATTCCAGTAGCCTGCCTGCTATCCCCTTAAGAGGACGCTATACCTGACGATGCATTTTTTGCCGCCCATAAGATTAACATTGCGAGCGGCGATTTATTTTCAAGGTTTACCCTTGGTTGGAAAGACACAAAATTTTGCCTGTACCTAGCCCTAACAATGTTCTAGGTCGTGTTCGAAGCAGATTTCCTAATTTCTCACTGATTTCTTTTATTGCAACTGTTTTTCAAATGCTAGCATCGCATACCTCAAGAAAAGTGCTGTATCTCGAAAACCAGTAAAAAAATGGGAAATTGAGAGTTAATAAGAATGTCTGAAAAAAGATATCTTTTTTTTTTAGCATAGAATTAGCATATAGTGGAAAGGGGTGGCCGAACTACCTATAGCCCCTGGTGCTCCGAGAACTAGCCCCTGGTGCTCCGAGAACTAGCCCCTGGTGCTCCGAGAACTAGCCCCTGGTGCTCCGAGGACCCTTTAAGCTCTGAACTCCAGGACTCATCCCGTAAAGGGGTTCATGAGTCCTGGAATTGAGCTTAAAAGGGTTCTCATTGACTCTGCCCCCCCCCCCCCCGAACCCCATTACGGGGTGAGTCCTGGAGTTCAGAGCTTTCAGAGGTCACCCCCCCGCCCCCTCCCCCCCCCCCCGTCGGCTCCATTGGAAACTGTTACCACTGACAGTTATATAAGTATTGTAATATCACATTTCTAAAACAAGTTAAGCAGTGAAGTGTAGGTACCTAATGACTGAGTTCCCTTGACAACGATTTTGAAGTCACAATAATTGTATTAACTAATAAAATAAATTTGGTAAAACGGAAATATTATAGACATGCAAAGAGCCATTTAAGGCAAAGAGAGGGGTTTCCGCTTTAGTGGCTGTAGTAAGTTGATGATGACTGGTGACGTTGTGACGTTAGCCTGCAGCAGAAAGCCCTTCTCTCCCCTCTCCTCTATGTATGTGAGAACCCTAGTACCTCTATAGGTAGAATGCTACAAGTGGATGTTTTGCCTGACCACGATGTTTTCGCGACATGTGGGAGGGTATCCGCACAATTGAGCGGTCAATATGGGTCATGGGGCATTAAATACTCAGGCAGATTTTTCTGGTGATAATGTTGCTGGGCATCTCCCCTTGGGGGTGAGTTGGCTAATCTGCATTACTTCAAATCCTAAATACAAAATACTAAATTGCCGTATAACTGAAATTTTGTTTTGGTGTTGATTGTCACTCCCGTGGCACTGTTCAATCGATTTCAATGAAAATTGATAGGAAGGTGTAGGTGTAGGACTTGAACCTATTTTGAAGTTTTACCGAACGAAATTTATCCAAGATTATAGTATGGCCACTATTGATTGGTTAGATCAGTTTTCCCACAACACTAATCATGGAAAACCCAAAATCTCAATTTCGAAATTTTGCATGAAAACAATATCGCCATATGTGGCTAGCGAGAAAGTAACAAGAAATGGAAATAGACTGTTCGCATTTACTGAAAGTGGCATTTTCGGTGTGCGACGATGTATAGAGTAGTTGAGATGTGGGTGAGTTGGTTGGGTCCTGCGTCCGCGGTGCGTTTGTAGCCGGTAATTAATTTTGAGTCGAGGTGAGTAGAAGGTGAGATCGCCGCAGGAGTTGCCGTGCCTGCTGGGCGCCATTATTACCCATCTGTACCTTGTAGGTAGGTACACCTAGACGTTGTGTACCCGACGACTACTCGACATTCGTTAGGTACCTACGCTGTATCCTACTCTAACTCTAGTCAATGCATTTTGTTCCAAAAATTGGTTCAAAATACAGTATGAAAATTATTTTGACTGAGAGGCTATTTGATTTAATAAAAATTTAATAAAAGAAGCAACGTTTTAATAATGACCCATGCAGGTCCTAAAAACAGAACGAGTCCGCTTTGACGGTTTTCACGGTGTACTTGAGAGAACACTTAAATACTTGTAAAGCAGTAGAAGCAGAGAACACTTAAATACTTGTAAAGCAGTGGAAGCATAGAAAGCAGAGAAGCAGAGGCAAGAATGTGTGAATGTGAGGCGAAGCCCCCTGCCGGCCAGACATGTTCATTACATGAATCTGCCTACCAGTCACATCATTTATTCCCACTTTTAAGAATGAAGTAAGAACCTATCTTGCTGACGCACATTTTTCTGTCTCAATTGCTACCTTCATTCGTTACAGTATCCTAGCTTTTTAGGTAGGTATACTTACTTGGTACCTATACTACTATCGATTCTCGATAGAGACCGGTAATTTTTCTCCCGTGAAAGCTAAACATAGTGTCCTGCTGTCAGTCATTTGTTTTGCGTTCGAATAGCACACTATGTTTAGCTTTTAAAGCAGCCACGTCAAATGGCGGTATTGCGATTACCAGTCTCACTCAGAACCGTACTTGGTACCTACTAGTTACTTGAAATCGAGAAATCATGTAATATTTCTAAACATATTTCCCCAGTAAAGTGTCAAAACGCCACAAAAAAAGGTTCGGCACTTGACTTCCTCGCATAAGGCTGCGAGTTTTGTAAAATCGATATTGTATTGAAAATGAGTGTGAAGCACTCCACCGATCTCACCCATTTTCAAAATTATTATCGGTCCAGTGTCAAATCCGTCTCGACCAATCAAATACGTGACGTGATTTTCAATTTGACACTTCTTGACTTTATTTTGCCAGTAGGTATTGGCCGCAATTTCAACGAATGTTTGAGTTACGTTATTTACCCCAAGCTAGTAGGTTTTTTTGAAATTCCTGCGAATAGTTTTCATGGGGTCAATGTTTTCAATATCTAGGAAATCATTTCAGAGCGATTATTTTAGGAACAGTTTCCGCCGAAATTGGGCACTAAAAAAGTCAACAAACAGCGTTAACATGAAGTGTACCGATACTGTGGACTGTGGGACGGAAGGCTTAGCAGGGGCACAGATCAAGGGTACAGAGCAGGGGCACAGAGCAGGGACACAGAGCAGGGGTACAGAGCAGGGGTACAGAGCAGGGGTACAGAGCAGGGGTACAGAGCAGGGGTACAGAGCAGGGGTACAGAGAAGAGGTACAGAGCAGGGGTACAGAGCAGGGACACAGAGCAGGGGTACAGAGCAGGGGCACAGAGCAGGGGCACAGAGCAGGGGTACAGAGCAGGGACACAGAGCAGGGGTACAGAGAAGAGGTACAGGTACAGAGCAGGGGTACAGAGCAGGGACACAGAGCAGGGGTACAGAGAAGAGGTACAGAGCAGGGGCACAGAGCAGGGGCACAGAGCAGGGGCACAGAGCAGGGGCACAGAGCAGGGGCACAGAGCAGGGACACAGAGCAGGGACACAGAATAGGGCTACCATTTTGATTTCCGGTGACGTGACAAAGGAATATTGAAATAAGCTCCATCCATATCCCTCCCTAATCTCACCTCAACCTCAATCCCAAGGCCCGCCTCTAGTCTCCTAATTCCATCCACGTACCTAAGGTGCAACGCATCACTGCAAGGAATAACCAAGCTAAACGTAGCTTAACCAAGCTAAACGTAGCTTAACCAACCTAAACATAGCTTAACCAAGCTAAACGTAGCTGAAGGCGGAATTTGCTATTTGTTTACGTAATACACCGACCATTTTTTAGGACACTGCCGCTGCTGTTGCATAATCTTCTGAAATATGATATTATGTCTTTTTAACGTCACAAATTATTACCTAATGTTTGATTTTAC
Organism: Mesopsocus fuscifrons; assembly: GCA_950004255.1. Classification (NCBI taxonomy): domain Eukaryota; kingdom Metazoa; phylum Arthropoda; class Insecta; order Psocodea; family Mesopsocidae; genus Mesopsocus; species Mesopsocus fuscifrons. The sequence continues at coordinate 28,937 of OX465375.1, forward strand.
AATGAGTGATTTTTGTCAATAAAACTATTCTGTCGTAAAATCACTAATTTTATTTTGAGCGTGAAAAAAGACAATAATATTTCTAAACACGGAAATCACCAACGGTTTCCTCAAAAAGTGATCGGTTCGGTGGATTGTATGGTCGTCGTCCTTAAAACCAAACATATACCTATAGGTACATTCGGTATTGTTTAAGTTTTTTCTGCACACTTTACTAAAGGATATTTAAAAGTTCCGAAGTTCTTTTGAGAGGACGCTATACCTGACGGTGCATTTTTTGCCGCCCATAAGATTAACATTGCGAGCGGCGATTCATTTTCAAGGTTTCCCCTTGGTTGGAAAGACACAAAATTTTGCCTGTACCTAGCCCTAACAATGTTCTAGGGAGTGTTCGAAGCAGATTTCCCAATTTCTCACTGGTTTCTTTTATTGCAACTGTTTTGGAAATGCTAGCATCGCATACCTCAAGAAAAGTGCTGTATCTCGAAAACCAGTGCGAAATTGGGAAATCTGCTTCGAACACTCCCTAGAACATTGTTAGGGCTAGATGCAGGCAAAATTTTGTGTCTTTCCAACCAAGGGTAAACCTTGAAAATGAATCGCCACTCGCAATGTTAATCTTATGGGTGGCAAAAAATGCACCGTCAGGTATTGCGGACCCTTAAGGACTGAAATTAACAGGCTTTATTGTAATTTTATGATCGTAAACAAACATGATTGCGTAGACTTTTGCATACATTGCAGGTATAGGTACATTGATGATGCCCCCAATCAGTGGGTGTCCTATAGATACAGGTGTGGAATGTCCCATTGTATTACTTTTGCTATTGGAGCATTTCGGAATCTCGGGAACCACATCGGAGAAGATGACGGTTGATTTCGAAGAAAAATCTACCTATTGTAGTCGTACCAGTAATAGTCTCACTTTTGAAAAATTTCTTCACAGTTCTTCGTTTCATGACCCCTGGATCCCAAAACCACCAAAAACAAAATATCTGTATCTCCCGTATATATATATTCTTGTCTATTTTTGAAAAATAACTGGTTTTTACTATTTAATAAAATATAAGGGACTAAAATCTGCGTCGAGTTCGTTAAAGAGGGAAATTGGACGAATTGGGGGCGAAATGGGGGGACTTTTTCGAAATCTGGCTTTTTGGCCATTATTCCGTTAATATTGCAACTAATGAAAGGTGGTTATCTCTGAGGGTCGTCTAACAGTACTACCTACAACTTTTCTTTGTAACGTTTTTTGATCCCACCCTTAATGGTCGACTTAGGGTGTAAAAACAGGGGTTGGCGAGCAAAAAAATTCATAACTTGTGTCGTAGGGGTGTTATCGAGTTTTTTCTTTTTGAAATGAATTTTCCTCAATATTACCTACAACTTTTGTCTGAAAAAGTTTTTTGTCCGACACACCGTTTAGGCAGGGGGTTGAATTTTCAAAACGTCATAACTCACTTATTTGGTGAGATATTGTGTTTATTCTTTTTGTTTTGAATTTATATTAATAATATCTATAACTTTTGTCTGAAAAAGATTTTTGTAAAATCACTTTCATTTTCTGAAAACTCAGTTCCTCCGTTGTTATTGGAGGGAATGTATTGGGATCAACTGAACATTCTAAATGATTTTAGACTGCTTTTAGTGGATGGAAGTAATCTTCGAAATCTACCTAGACGCCTTTCGGGGCTGCCGAAAGGAATTTTTGGATATATGATCTTTCTGAATCCGTCATTATTTTCCGTAAAATACATCGGAACATGACTAAACCTGAATGTACCTATGAACCTGGAGGTGTAATCCCTTTCTCGAACGCCAGAAAACCCACCCAAGTAACGCCTTCAAAATTTATTGTAAGAGGAACTGTTCTCCGTATATTGCATCATGGCGTGCCTTATCTTCTTACAATAAATTTTGAAGGTGTTAGTTGGGTGGGTTTTCTGGCGTTCGAGAAAGGGAATACACCTACAGGTGTCTGTGCATGAAGTCTTTTGGGCGTTTCAGAACATTCAATCGTATAGGGTGTGAAATCATTTTTTTCAAACTCGAAAAATAAAATCAAGATGTTATTCCTTAGTTATTGAACATGAAAATTTTGACTGATCGTTTCAAAAACTGTACCATGGAACCTCCTGAATTTATTGATTGTTCTATGTCTTCTTAGTGACTGGAATTATTCTCATTTCGAGGAGTCAGCGGTGTTGAAAAAGTCATGACCTCAAAGTACCTATGGGAAGGATTTCATTTGAACGATCAGTAAATTACGGAGACTCCGCGGTATTGTTTTCTAATGATTGGTTAGAATTTATTTTTACTTTCGCCCGTATGTAATACGTGGGCTGAGAAAGTTATATCTTCGTGCAAAATTTCGATTTTGAGATTTTGGGTTTCCCATGATCCTGGAGGTCCCCCGAGTCCAAAAAAGTGGTTTTTAAAAAATGTCCGTCCGACGTACGTACGTACGTCAGTCTGTCGCGCAACTGGACGTCACACCGTTTGTCCGATTTTTCTCAAATTCGGTATGTTGGTACCTATATAATGTAAATATCTGGACATGTTTTTTGATAAATTTTGATAACTCAAAAATTGCGCCTGCTATGGTCAAAAAAAGGCAAAAATCGTGTTTTTGACAGTTAAGAAGGTCTGGAAGCTACGTATATCAAGTTGGAACCTTGAAAATTTGCGAAAGTGTTTTTGAATAGATGCTTTTAGGTCTTTTACAATCATTTGGAGGTGGATTGGTAGGGAGGTGTACTTTAACCTAGTTTGATGTTTTACCGAACGAAATTTATCCAACATAATAATTATGGCCAATATTGGCATTATCGTAGGAACAACCCTAATCGACAGATTTCCTTGAAAATTTGGTGAAAATGGTCTCAGATAGATGCTTCAAGGTCGTTTTCAATAGATTTTCAATTACTTGAAAATTAAGGCCGTGACATGGAAAATAGAAAACACGTACTTTGCACGTCGAGCGACGCTTCACCATTTGACGGATATGTTTGAAATCCGGTGAGTAGGTGCCTAAAATTATTGTCCAGTGTATGGCAAAATATTTTTTAGATAAAGCTAAAATTTTGGTTAAAAAAAAAAATTTCGTAAAAAAAATCAAAATTTTTGATACCGCTGTCGTAAAAATTGCGAGAAAGTCAAGTGCGACCATTGTCGGACCCTTTATTAGACTTACCAATCAAATTGAAACTACGTTACGGAACGAACCAGAAAATAATTTGAAAAAATTGGAATGGAGTCACGGGCAGTTACACTAATACATGATGCTGTCTATCTATGCAGTCCTATGAAAATAAAATCAAATGGAAACTAGTCGTGGCAATGCGCAATGGCACTATGGCACCATTCACAAGTGACTAATTTATGAATTCGGTCGGGGACTTGGGGCACTCGAAGCTTGCTTTTGTGCAGGCTATAGTTATGATTTAAGGTGGCGACCATTTCTCAGAGATGTCCTCAGCTTTAGCTATATCAACCGTGTCAAACCCGTGAATAAATATGTTGCATTGGCCATTGTCGCCCTGCAGTATATCATCTATCTCATATACACGCTCTATTCACTGCTTTATTAATGAAGGCTGTGTCGGACATGAGATACCTGTGCCTGTGCCTGTGTGCTGTGCGTAGGCGCTCCCTACCCCTCCTCCCTACCTTCATTTATTCCTAAATCAAAACAAAATAAAAGGTTCGACTTGTCACTTTCAACTTTCTCGCTGTTAGAAATAGTCAGGCAGTCAGAGTACAGCACAAATTTTCCATTTATACTTTCTCGCCCGTATGTAATACATGGGCTGAGTAAGTTGTGTTATCGTGGAAAAACTCGATTTTGAGATTTTCATTGCAAAAGGGAATGGGGTGTACAAACTAAACTGCAGTACCTGTGATGCTTTCTATATAGGTCAAACCGGAAGGAATTTTAAACAAAGAATCAGAGAACATACCTACGGCATAGGAAAACCCTCAACTACCAGCCACTTTGCTCAACATCTCAATGCCAATAGTCACAATTTCGATCCATCCTCAGACTGGAAACCCCTTCATTGTTTAAACAAAGGCAAAAAACTAGATTTGAGATGTCATCGTGCGAAATTTCCAATTTGATATTTTAATTTCAGAATGCGTTTCAGAGGTCACTGATACCGAAAGAGGTTTTAGGTCGTGTCTGTCGAACGTATACGTACCTACCTAAGTAAATACGTCACTCTGTTGCCCGCCTCTGCGTCACACCGTTCATCCAGTTTAAATTCTTAAATTCGGTATGTAGGTACGTAGTGTAAACATCTGGAGTCTCTTCTTGATAAATTTTGATAACCCAAAAATTGCGCCAGCTATGGTAAAGAAAAGGCTAAACCCGTCTTTTTTGACAGTTTAGAAATACTTGATCTGTAAGTAGATACATATTAAAGTTATACTTGTAGCATAATTTGGGGGGGGGGCGGTCCGCCCCAGGCGGCCGGGGGGGGGGGGGGGGGGGGTTGAGGGGCCTCAGGCGGCCGGGGGCCCAGATGCGTCAAACAGTCAAGAAGGAAAATAAGGATTTCGCAGGTTTCGAACTTGTGTGGGCACAAAAGCTGTCGGCACCCACCAAGCTTTCTCCCTTACAGCTGTTTGATCTGTTTTTTTGATGATGACCTGATTCCTGAATTCCTAGGAATTCATAATGTCTAATTTACATGCAAGCGACAGCAATAATCTCGACCAAACGGATCGGTTGCCGAATTCACCCGTAATTTCTGAACAAACAGTTTCAAGTTTCAAAATACCATGAATAAGTGTATTCACACCTACTGTGTGAAAAATACAATGAAATAATTTTTTTGATGATATTGTGCTCCCTGAATTTTTAGGTTGTGGTTGCGCCCATGCACTGTACCACTTATGGTACAGTTGGTTCTAGCCCTCCCCTGTCAAGTTGAAGCGAGTATGAGATGAATTACAGGTACCTACCTAATGATTAAGTGAGGTTCTGTTAAAAAAACATATACAAAAGTTTAAAAAAAAATACGTTGCAAAATAATTTGGGCACATAGGCAGGCAAGAATTGATGTATCATATTTGGTACAGTGGGCATATCTGGGTAAACAAAACAAGAAACAAGTAGTAGTTTGCGCGGAAGCCGAAACTTCACCGTCCAATGGATATTCTTGAAATTTGGTATTCATATGCCTAAAACTATTGCCTATGGGTGTGCAAAATATCTTTGTGATCAAATTACAATAATTGTGGCCCAAAAAAATTAATTACATTAAAAAATCGAATTTTTTGTTTTTCAGTAGCGCAAAAAATGCGAGAGTCAAGTTTTGTCTGACCCTTTATTTCTCCATATTTTGGCAATATTTTTAAGTAAATTGTATCAAAATGTATTTTTTATCCTTCTTGTGAGAAATGATATTGATTCCCATAACCCCTTAGTTTCTACCGGAAAATCATATTCCTGTACCTCATGTCAACAAATGATATGGGTAAGAAATAAGATCGGAAATTGCCGTATTGCTATTGTAGTGAAAGCGATCTGCATAACTTTCAAAGCTGAAATTAAGCGGAAGAAAGATATACAAACGGGTCACTGAAACAAAAGTCTCTGAACAACAGTTTGGAACAGTGGACCGTCGACAAACACTTATTTGTCCGAATAACAACTTTCTAGGTGCATGCCTCTGCCTCTACTTGACAGACACCAGACTCACGAATCGTAGCTGGCTGGTGCCGAGTGGTGCTGCAGACGATGACTGGTCCTCAGTTGACCTCACTTCTCACTATCCTCACTACCCTACCTGTCCGCCACCATACCAACCTTATCCTCACTACCCTACCTGTCCACCACCTTACCAACCTTATCCTCACTACCCTACCTGTCCGCCACCTTACCAACCTTATCCTCACTACCCTACCTGTCCACCACCTTACATACCTTATCCTCACTACCCTACCTCCCCACCACCTTACCAACCTTATCCTCACTACCCTGCCTCCCCACCACCTTACCAACCTTATCCTCACTACCCTGCCTGTCCACCACCTTACCAACCTTATCCTCACTACCCTACCTGTCCACCACCTTACATACCTTATCCTCACTACCCTACCTGTCCACCACCTTACATACCTTATCCTCACTACCCTGCCTCCCCACCACTTTACCAACCTTATCCTCACTACCCTGCCTCCCCACCACCTTACCAACCTTATCCTCACTACCCTACCTCCCCACCACCTTACCAACACACAATTCATCCCAGTATTTTATTTTAAAGCAGTGTCGCACATCCTATGGGGTTTGAAGATCGCCCTCCCTCCCCCCGAAAACTCTGTAGGCCACCACTGCCCCTATAGGATGAGATAACCAGAAGAAGCCTCCTCGAGCATTTTCATATCAAAACCCACCCCGGAGGAGAGGAAAGCACTAACAAAAAGTAAGAAGAAATTTATTAAAGTAACATTTGGTTCGAGGGGGTAACCACTCCAGAGATTCCCTGAGATTCCATAAAGATTTCCAAAGATTCCCAAAGATATTCATAGAAAGATGAACCCCGAAGGAGTAACCACTCCAAAAATTCCAAGATTCCCTGAGATTTCATAAAGATTTACAATGATTCCCAACGAGATTCCCAACGAGATTCCCCTCGATTTGGTTACTTGGCAGTGTTATTGAGCTATCAAACATTCATATTAGTATACCTCGACATTTGGCATCTGCAGTGCTGATATTTGGGAATTCAAACACTGTGATGTAACCTAAAGTCATTTGAATGAATTTTTGCTTACTTTATATTGTTAAAAGAAATGGCTAATCATTTAATAGTGTCTTTATGAATACGGAGGTTAGTTCCTATATGATAATAATGGCAGAAGCAGTGGCACCAGATTTTAAAAATCCGGGGGGGGGGGGGGGCAAGAAATCAGATATTCAATTTACTTATTAGTCTGATGGGTCTCTCAGTGACCCTGCGGTAGGTTAGTCACAACTCAGATGATTTTTGTGTGTGAATGGAGGATTTGAATGTAAAGACAACAGTTGCGTGATCAACATGACTGGTTTGACTGGCTCAGGTGAGTGAGATGAGATAGCTACGAGTATTTGTTGTTATTGCGAGCTGAAATCGATGACGTGATCAAGTTGTCTATTGTTAACCCATCACTGTTTGTTTTTATTCGCTTTTATTAAACATTTTGTAGTGTTTTTTCATCATGATAATTGTTCTTTTTGTGGCCTCGAAATCTTTAGAAATGGTTCTCTTCTGTCCAAAGGTCGTTCATTGTTGGTTTTTTGAAATAATATAATCCTTTCGTTTCGAGTTGAAATTGAAGAAGAAGCAAGCATGAGTCGCTGGATAGAAGTTTGGATAATGGATAGGTATAGATACTGTTATTACTGTATTATCCTATACCTACGATTCAATGTTCTCAAACCTCCAAAACACGGTATTTCGATAATCTCTGACTTCAGGTTCGTGCAGGTACAGATACCTGATTCAGGCTTCTCCATCTGGAAATTGATGAAGTTTTTGGAACTCATACCCAAAGCCTTACTAAAGGTGTCAACCAGAACTTTCTCCGAGTTGCCGATGTAATCGCAATGGTATAATGCCTCCGCACCCGTATCTCGGTAACCGTTCACTCCCGGACACGCATTGATAAGTCAACTGGCATCTAGCTAGATTCATCCTAAAAATATTTAGGTACCTTTCTTCGTCAATCACCCTGTTAAGGCTGAATTTCACCATCTCACGATAGTGCCTCCTAACGATCGAATAGCTATCGATTCGGTAAAGCAGCCGAAAAAATTATCCTATCGTTAAATTTGTCGTGTCACTAGAATTCGTCTGCTTTGTTTACGTCAAATTTGTTTCAAGTTAAAAATGGCAAATAAACGTTAAAGACACACTAATTTTTCGGAGAAATGTATTAAATTGTTGGGTAGACAACAATCTCTGCCCGTTTCGCACCCAAATGATTTGAAAGTATGTAATTTATCGTTACCGGATAATCCACTCGAAAGCTATCGGTAAGATAAGAGTGCATGGTGAAAGCCGTTAACTTTCTTTAGCGATTGGATAGCGCTATCGATAGTCTTCACGTTATAATGGTGAAATTCAGCCTAAGTGTCTTTAGCGATTGGATAGCGCTATCGATAGTCTTCACGTTATAATGGTGAAATTCAGCCTAAGTGTCTTTAGCGATTGGATAGCGCTATCGATAGTCTTCACGTTATAATGGTGAAATTCAGCCTAAGTGTCTTTAGCGATTGGATAGCGCTATCGATAGTCTTCACGTTATAATGGTGAAATTCAGCCTAAGTGTCTTTAGCGATTGGATAGCGCTATCGATAGTCTTCACGTTATAATGGTGAAATTCAGCCTAAGTGTCTTTCTGACGAAAGGAAGTAAGTCAAATAATTGGCTTACATGAGGCTTGCAAAAATCCATCATTGACTCAAGCCAAACCTTAAATAAAGGGTCCGACAGAAGTCGCACTAAACTTTCTCGCCCCATGTGATTTTTTTTTTTACTTTCTCGCCCGTATGTAATACATGGGCTGAGAAAGTTATGTCTTCGTGCAAAATTTCGATTTTGAGATTTTGGGTTTCCCATGATCCTGGAGGTCCCCCGAGTCCAAAAAAGTGGTTTTTAAAAAATGTCCGTCCGACGTACGTACGTTCGTACGTACGTACGTACGTACGTACGTACGTACGTACGTACGTCAGTCTGTCGCGCAACTGGACGTCACACCGTTCGTCCGATTTTGCTCAAATTCGGTATGTAGGTACCTAATGTAAATATCTGGACATGTTTTTTGATAAATTTTGATTACTCAAAAATTGCGCCTGCTATGGTCAAAAAAAGGCAAAAAATCGTGTTTTTTGACAGATAAGAAGGGCTGGAAGCTACGTATATCAAGTTGGAACCTTGAAAATTTGCGAAAGTGTTTTTGAATAGACGCTTTTAGGTCTTTTACAATCACTTGGAGGTGGGCCAATAACTTGGCCCAGTTTTGGCCCAAACGCGTTGGTCGTCACTCCGGTAGCACTATTCGATCGATTTCAATAAAAATTGGTAGGGAGGTGTACTTTAACCTATTTTGATGTTTTACCAAACAAAATTTATCCAACATAATAATTATGGCCAATATTGGCATTATCGTAGGAAAATTTTCCAAAAATGGAAATCACGTTTTTGATTGGTTCAGACGGATTTGCAACAACCCTAATCGACAGATTTCCTTGAAAATTGGTGAAAGTGGTCTCAGATAGATGCTTCAAGGTCATTTTCAATAGATTTTCAATTACTCGAAAATTAAGGCCGTGACATGGAAAATAGAAAACACGTACTTTGCGCGTCGAACGACACTCACTCCGGTAGCACTATTCGATCGATTTCAATAAAAATTGGTAGAGAGGTGTACTTTAACCTAGTTTCATGTTTTACCGAACGAAATTTATCCAACATAATAATTATGGCCAATATTGGCATTATCGTAGGAAAATTTTCCAAAAATTGAAATCACGTTTTTGATTGGTTCAGACGGATTTGCAACAACCCTAATCGACAGATTTCCTTGAAAATTGGTGAAAGTGGTCTCAGATAGATGCTTCAAGGTCATTTTCAATAGATTTTCAATTACTTGAAAATTAAGGCCGTGACATGGAAAATAGAAAACACGTACTTTGCGCGTCGAACGACACTTCACCATTTGACGGATATGTTTGAAATCCGGTGAGTAGGTGCCTAAAATTATTGTCCAGTGTATGGCAAAATATTTTTTAGAAAAAGTTAAAATTTTGGTCCAAAAAAAATAAATTACGTAAAAAAAAATCAAAATTTTCGATACCGCTGGCGTAAAAATTGCGAGAAAGTCTAGTGCGACCATTGTCGGACCCTTTATTTTTTTTGGATTTCTTTGAGATTTTTTTGCGGGCCTAATTTTTAAGCAATCCAAAATCGGTTGAAAATGACCCAAGAGCATCTATCTGAGATCACTCCCACCAAGTTTCATGGCTGTCATTCTATTACTGTAGTCCCAAATGCGTTCCGACCATTCAAAAACGTGGTTTCTCATTCTCAACTCATTTTCGACACTTTTTTGACTACAACGGCCGTAATTTTGAAGATAACAAAATTTTGTTCGTCAAATGTTTAAGTTACATGGTTCTACACAAATTTACCAAATTTAATGACAATCGGTCAATAAATGTGAATGGCGCCGAAACGATCGAACATTGGTCCAGAACGGCCGTAATTTTCAACCAATTCAATTTTAGTTGAAAATGACCTCGAAGCATCTATTTGTCAACACACTTACCAATTTTCAGTGTTATAGATTGAAAAGTGTACCGTCGGCGCTTGTCCGACTAACCAAAAACACGATTTTTGAATTATTTTGGCGGTTTTTTGACAATAGTGTCCGCAATTTTTGACCAATCAAAAAATCCTTGAAAATGTGTCTCGGCAGTAATTTTAGACAGGTCCATACCAAATTTCATCAAAATCGGATGAACGGTATAGGCGCTAGAGCACTGCACGGACTGACGGACTGACGGACGGACTGACGGACGGACTGACGGACGGACAGACTTTTTCCAGAAACCACTTTTTTGGTCTCAGGGGACCCCCAGGATCATGGGAAACCCAAAATCTCAATTTCGAAATTTCGCACGAAAACAATACTTTCTCGCCATATATGGCTAGCGAGAAAGTAAAACTACCTTATTCATATTTTGTATTTAATTTTAGTATTTGACTGTATGTACAGCTGGCAAAGGTATAGGGGTGGAGGCGGTACCGCGGGGGGGCAGGACCCCCGGGGTTTGGGCACAGTGGGCCTCTATCTCCCCATATCTCCCCATATCTCCGTGGTATATCTTCATCCCAGGTGCGACGCGGAGCATAATGACACGCGTATCTGGAATGGAATGTCTTATCCTTATCATATGCATATGTGTACTGGGTCAGTATCATATGCATATGTGTACTGGATCAGTATCACATGCATATGTGTACTGGATCAGTATCATATGCATATGAGTACTGGATCAGTATCATATGCATATGTCTACTGGATCAGTATCATATGCATATGAGTACTGGATCAGTATCATATGCATAATATGTGTACTGTGTCAGTATCATATGCATATGTGTACTGGATCAGTATCATATGCATATGAGTACTGGATCAGTATCATATGCATATGAGTACTAGATCACTATTATTTTGAGGAATGGCGTCAGTCTGGGGGTACAGAAGATGTTTGACAGAACTCGTGGAAATGTTGGCGATTCAGTGTAGCCATTATAGCCAGTAGTCAGAAGTGTTACCAATAGCCCAAAATCTAGTGCTCAAAAGCGCATAGCCAAATCCAGTTGCCAAAAGCCTATAGCCGAAATCCAGTAGCGAAACCCCTTATAGCCAAATCCAGTTGCCAAAAGCCTATAGCCGAAATCCAGTAGCGAAACCCCTTATAGCCAAATCCAGTTGCCAAAAGCCTATAGCCGAAATCCAGTAGCGAAACCCCTTATAGCCAAATCCATTTGCCAAAAGCCTATAGCCGAAATCCAGTAGCGAAACCCCGTATAGCCAAATCCATTTGCCAAAAGCCTATAGCCGAAATCCAGTAGCGAAACCCCTTATAGCCAAATCCATTTGCCAAAAGCCTATAGCCGAAATCCAGTAGCGAAACCCCGTATAGCCAAATCCATTTGCCAAAAGCCTATAGCCGAAATCCAGTAGCGAAACCCCGTATAGCCAAATCCATTTGCCAAAAGCCTATAGCGGAAATTCAGTAGCAAAAGCCCATAGCCAAAATCCAATGGCGAAAGCCCATAGCCAAAATTCAATGGCGAAAGCCCATAGCCAAAGCCCAAGAGCCTATAAAGCCCATAGCCAAAGCCCAAGAGCCTAAAGCCCATAGCCAAAGCCCAAGAGCCTATAAAGCCCATAGCCAAAGCCCAAGAGCCTAAAGCCCATAGCCAAAGCCCAAGAGCCTAAAGCCCATAGCCAAAGCCCAAGAGCCTAAAGCCCATAGCCAAAATCTAGTGGCCAAAGCCCATAACCCAAGTCCGATGGCGAAAGCCCATAGCCAAAATCCAGTGGCCCATTTCCAAAGTCCGATAGTAAAAACTGTAGCATTTAAAGAGCTGATGAAGTAAGTATACCTGGATATTGTGTAGCAGACAAACAGTATACCTAGATGAAGGCGAAGACGAATCGAGCCTGCTCGAAATGTGCCCGAAACAAGCGACCAGCGACCCCATTGTTAGCCAATATGGCGAAAAAGTATTGTTCTCGTGCAAAATTTTGAAATCGAGATTTTAGGTTTTCCAATATCCTGGTGGTCCATAAACTGAGCCCTGAGTCCAAAAAATTGGTTTCTGGAAAAAGTCTGTCCATCCGTCTGTCTGCCCACTGCTACACAGCCTACACCGTTCGTCCAATTTTGATGAAATTTGGTATTTGGTAAAATCACGGCCGAGATAAATTTTCAAGGATTCGTCAAAAATTGCTGCCGCCAAAGGAATTCGAAATTCATTTTCTGATTAGTCAGACAAGCGCCGACGGTACAATTTTCAAACTATAACGTTGGAAATTGGTAAGTGTGTTGACAAATAATTGAAAATTACAGCCGTTCACATTTATTCTGCGGTTCCCTTGAAATTTGGTAGTTTAGTGTTGAACAACGTTACCTACTGAAACATTTTCCAAACACAATTTTGTTATTTTGCATTAAATAAACCACGTTTTTGAGTGGTCGGAACGCATTTCTGACTAAGTACTTATAGCAGTAATTGAATGAGTCATGTTAGTTGGGTAAGAGTAATCTCAGATAGATAATAGATGGTCTTGGGTCATTTACAACCGATGGGCATTGCGTAAAAATCGGGCCCGTTATGAATAAAACAAAATCATAGAAAAACCACACAAAAATCAACGATACAGCAAACAGTTACTACAGTTGCCGCATCTATACGTATACGCAAAATTCGGATGTAGCCAACAGTTGCCGCATCTATACGTATACGCAAAATTCGGATGTAGCCAACAGTTGCCGCATCTATACGTATACGCAAAATTCGGATGTAGCAAACAGTTGCCGCATCTATACGTATACGCAAAATTCGGATGTAGCAAACAGTTGCCGCATCTATACGTATACGCAAAATTCGGATGTAGCAAACAGTTGCCGCATCTATTTTTTAATATTAACGAGCTAAAGCGCAGGCTCCGCCTGCCCTTAACCTCGCCACTGCGTGGGGCTAGACCCCTCGGTCTTCGGCCTCATGGTTTGTTTTGATTTTCTATGAAGGTCGTCCATTTAGCCGCGGCGCGCTGTGGCTAGATGGACGCCCTCCAAACATTTATTAAACGAACGGCGTTAGAGCAAATTTACCTCACCATACCTACCTACTTGATAGTAAAAAAAAAAAATCTAGGGTCCTACAATATCCGCAATTAACTTTCTCACCCACTATCAAATTTTCGTTCTTTTTTTGTGATTTTATTAAGATTCAGTTTGCAAAATGCGTTCCGAGTTCCGACCATTCAAAGACGTGGTTTCTCATTTGGAGCAATTTTTTAAAAAGAACGGCCATATAGGTAATTACGAAATTCTACTCTACAAATTTTTAAGTACCTAACGTTGTTTTAAACAAAAGTAACTAAATTTCAGAATGATCCGTCAGTAACTGGGATTGGAGCCAAATCGATCGAAATTCAGTGAAAGACTGCTGGAATTTTCTACTAATTGTACTTTCATTCCAAAGAACACTCAAAGATCTATTTGCCAACATACTTATCAATTCCTATAATGTTATAGAACTGAGATCTCGGTGCTTGCCCGACTAATCAAAATGATTTATTCATAAGTAATTTTCTACCCATCGAAAAATACATTAAACTTAAAAGGATCCCTCGGTCATGATCTTAGACACGTGCACATCAAATTTCATCAAAAATGGATCATCAAAATACTTATAAGTATAGAGGCTGTGTGTTTGTTATAGAGAATATTCGTTATAGAGAGTTTGTAACATGTTAAAGAGAATGTTCGTTATAGAGAGGGACCTCGTTATAGAGAGAATGTTGTAGATTATAAAGTGGGGGTGTTCGTTATAGAGAGACACCTCGTTATAGAGAGAGTGCTGTAGATTATAATGTGGAAGTGTTCATTATAGAGTAGGACCTCGTTATAGAGAGAGTTTTGTAGATAACAAAGTGGGAGTGTTCGTTATAGACAGGGACCTCGTTATAGAGAGAGTGTTGTAGATTATATAGTGGTAATGTTCGTTATAGAGAGGGACCTCGTTATAGAGGGAGAGTTGTAGATTATAAAGTTGGAATGTTCGTTATAGAGAGTGTTGTAGATTATAAAGTGGACGTGTTCGTTATAGAGAGGGACCTAGTTATAGAGAGAATGTTGTAGATTAAAAAGTGGGGGTGTTCGTTATAGAGAGACACCTCTTTATAGAGAGAGTGTTGTAGATTATAAAGTGGGAATGTTCGTTATAGAGAGGGACCTCGTTATAGAGAGAATGTTGTAGATTATAAAGTGGGGGTGTTCGTTATAGAGAGACACCTCGTTATAGAGAGACACCTCGTTATAGAGAGAGTGTTTTAGATTATAAAGTGGGAGTGTTCGTTATAGAGAGACACCTCGTTATAGAGAGAGTGTTTTAGATTATAAAGTGGGAGTGTTCGTTATAGAGAGACACCTCGTTATAAAGAGAATGATGTAGATTATAAAGTGGGGGTGTTCGTTATAGAGAGACACCTCGTTATAGAGAGAGTGTTGTAGATTATAAAGTGGGGGTGTTCGTTATAGAGAGACACCTCGTTATAGAGAGTGTTGTAGATTATAAAGTGGCGTGTTCGGTATAGAGAGACACCTCGTTATAGAGAGAGTGTTGTAGATTATAAAATGGGGATGTTCGTTATAGAGAGGGGCCTCGTTATAGAGAGAGTGTTGTAGATTATTAAGTGGGAATGTTCGTTATAGAGAGGGACCTCGTTATAGAGAGAGTGTTGTAGATTATAAAGTGGGGGTGTTCGTTATAGAGAGACACCTCGTTATAGAGAGACACCTCGTTATAGAGAGAGTGTTTTAGATTATAAAGTGGGAGTGTTCGTTATAGAGAGACACCTCGTTATAGAGAGAGTGTTTTAGATTATAAAGTGGGAGTGTTCGTTATAGAGAGACACCTCGTTATAAAGAGAATGATGTAGATTATAAAGTGGGGGTGTTCGTTATAGAGAGACACCTCGTTATAGAGAGAGTGTTGTAGATTATAAAGTGGGGGTGTTCGTTATAGAGAGACACCTCGTTATAGAGAGTGTTGTAGATTATAAAGTGGCGTGTTCGGTATAGAGAGACACCTCGTTATAGAGAGAGTGTTGTAGATTATAAAATGGGGATGTTCGTTATAGAGAGGGGCCTCGTTATAGAGAGAGTGTTGTAGATTATTAAGTGGGAATGTTCGTTATAGAGAGGGACCTCGTTATAGAGAGAGTGTTGTAGATTATAAAGTGGGGGTGTTCGTTATAGAGAGACACCTCGTTATAGAGAGACACCTCGTTATAGAGAGAGTGTTTTAGATTATAAAGTGGGAGTGTTCGTTATAGAGAGACACCTCGTTATAGAGAGAGTGTTTTAGATTATAAAGTGGGAGTGTTCGTTATAGAGAGACACCTCGTTATAAAGAGAATGATGTAGATTATAAAGTGGGGGTGTTCGTTATAGAGAGACACCTCGTTATAGAGAGAGTGTTGTAGATTATAAAGTGGGGGTGTTCGTTATAGAGAGACACCTCGTTATAGAGAGTGTTGTAGATTATAAAGTGGCGTGTTCGGTATAGAGAGACACCTCGTTATAGAGAGAGTGTTGTAGATTATAAAATGGGGATGTTCGTTATAGAGAGGGGCCTCGTTATAGAGAGAGTGTTGTAGATTATTAAGTGGGAATGTTCGTTATAGAGAGGGACCTCGTTATAGAGAGAGTGTTGTAGATTATTAAGTGGGAATGTTCGTTATAGAGAGGGACCTCGTTATAGAGAGAGTGTTGTAGATTATAAAGTAGGGGTGTTCGTTATAGAGATACACCTCGTTATAGAGAGAGTGTTTTAGATTATAAAGTGGGGGTGTTCGTTATAGAGAGGGACCTCGTTATAGAGAGAGTGTTGTAGATAATTAAGTGGGAATGTTCGTTATAGAGATCGAGGGACCTCGTTATAGAGAGAGTGTTGTAGATTATAAAGTAGGAGTGTTCGTTATAGAGAGGGACCTCGTTATAGAGAGAGTGTTGTAGATTATAAAGTGGGGGTGTTCGTTATAGAGAGGGACCTCGTTATAGAGAGAGTGTTGTAGATTATTAAGTGGGAATGTTCGTTATAGAGAGACAACACATTATAGAGAGTGTTGTATATTATAAATTGCGAGTGTTCGTTATAGATTAGGACTTCGTTATAAAGAGAAGATGTGTAGATTATAAAGTGGTTATATTCGTTATAGAGAGAGAGACCTCGTTATAGAGTGAGAGTTGTAGATTATAAAGTGGGAATGTTCGTTATAGAGAGGGACCTCGTTATAGAGAGTGTTGTAGATTATAAAGTGGGAGTGTTCGTTATAAATTAGGACATCGTTATAAAGAGAAGATTGTAGATTATAAAGAGGGAATGTTCGTTATAGGGAGTGAGTGCTTGTTATAGAGAGAGTGATCGCCAGGACTTCCTTACCGTATAAACTTACCTACTTATCGGTGAAAAAGAAAAAAATGAAATAAAAAAAAAAAATTCCCGCCAGTATTCGATCCCTGATCCCCACACATGATAGGCTACCGTTGGAACCACTGCTCTAATACCACATAGCTGAGTTTGGAAGCCACAGTCCCATATAACCAATAGTCTCTGTCTCATCTGTAACAAACTCACTTTTCTATGACGAATTTTGAAAGGTTAATTTCTAAATTGTCAAAAATTCAATAGTTTCATCTTTAGTAGCTTTATTTAATTAAATAATATAAAAAATTAAATAGTTTTTATTTTAATATAATTCTACGTTTTTCCAAATTACTTTGGCATTTCCTTTGACCGCCCTTGGCGTCTGCTAGAAATGGCGCGAAATCAAATATCCGAAAATAAATCCGTTTTTTTTTTTATTTTTTAAATATTTTTTTTTCTGTATTTTCTCAAGACATTTTGTGCATGTATTGCATATCAAATTGTAGCTTAAACAATGACATCCATTAATATACCTTTTTATTTCGTTCATCTTTAGAATTCGGTGTGATATGTTAGTTTCTGTAGAATTTTTTTAGTGGTTTTCAACGTATGATGGTCAATGATGCGCTTAGAAATGGATATTTCTTTAAAGTTTGGGGTAAGCTTTGCAGTGTCTTAAAGCCTGATTCATTCCGAATAAGAAATGTATAAAAAAGTATAATGTTATCGGTTTGGCGTGTGTTTAAATTGTAAAACTAAACAGCGCTACAAACCAAAAAATTTCCAAAAATCATTTTCCTCAATCAAAAAGTCGTTTATCTCGTTAGCTGACCCTGTTTTGTTTGTGTTTATCTTGTAGTGCATTTCATGAGGAATAAAATGAGCTATTCAGATCAACTGTAGCTCGAAAGATGCAAAAAGCCACAAAGAAACCCCGAAACCCTACACTACCCCATTTTCTTAGAGTTCCGCAACTCGTAACTTTTGCACGGCCACTTATGGCTCAGCGATTTTACCTTTATTATAACTTGACATGCGGAATCTCTGTAGTGGAGAACACAATTTTGGGACACCGAGAGGATTTTAATATAGTGGGACGAGCTAAAGCGCAGGCTCCGCCTGCTCTTCACCTCGCCACTGCGTGGGGCTAGACACCTGGGACTTCGGTCTCATGGTTCGTTTTGATTTTCTATAAAGGATGTCCATTTAGCCGCGGCGCGCTGTGGCTAGATGGACGCCCTCTAATCATTTATTAAACGAACGGCGTTAGAGCAAATTTACCTCACCATACCTACCTACTTCCTAGTAAAAAAAAAAAAAAAAGGTCCTACAATATTCGCAATTAACTTTCTCACCCACTATCAAATTTTCGTTCTTTTTTTGTTATTTTATTAAGATTCAGTTTGCAAAATGCGTTCCGAGTTCCGACCATTCAAAAACGTGGTTTCTCATTTGGAGCAATTTTTTTAAAAAGAACGGCCATATAGGTAATTACGAAATTCTACTCTACAAATTTTTAAGTACCTACCTAACGTTGTTTTAAACAAAAGTAACTAAATTTCAGAATAATCCTTCAGTAACTGGGATTGGAGCCAAATCGATCGAAATTCAGTCAAAGACTGCTGTAATTTTCTAATAATTGTACTTTCATTCCAAAGAACCCTCAAAGATCTATTTGCCAACATATACTTATCAATTCCTATAATGTTATAGAACTGAGATCTCGGCGCTTGCCCGACTAATCAAAAGCACGTATTTTTGAATTATTCTTAAGTAATTTTCTACCCATCGAAAAATACTTTAAACTTAAAAGGATCCCTCGGCCATGATCTTAGACGGGTGCACATCAAATTTCATCGAAAATGGATCATCAAAATACTTATAAGTATAGAGGCTGTGTGTTTGTTAAAGAGAATATTCGTTATAGAGAGTTTGTTACATGTGAAAGTGAATGTTCGTTAGATTGTTGTGGATTATAAAAGGGGGGTGTTCGTTATAGAGAGACACCTCGTTATAGAGAGAGTGTTGTAGATTATAATGTGGAAGTGTTCATTATAGAGTAGGACCTCTTTAGAGAGAGAGTGTTGTAGATTATAAAGTGGGAGTGTTCGTTATAGAGAGAGTGTTGTAGATTATAAAGTGGTAATGTTCGTTATAGAGAGGGACCTCGTTATTAAGGGAGAGTTGTAGATTATAAAGTGGGAATGTTCGTTATAGAGAGGGACCTCGTTATAGAGGGAGAGTTGTAGATTATACAGTGTAAATGTTCGTTATAGAGAGGGACCTCGTTATAGAGAGTGTTGTAGATTATAAAGTGTGAGTGTTCGTTATAGATTGTTCGTAATAGAGAGGGACCTCGTTATAAAGAGAATGTTGTAGATTATAAAGTGGGGGAGTTCGTTATAGAGAGACACCTCGTTATAGAGAGACACCTCGTTATAGAGAGAGTGTTGTAGATTATAGAGTGGGAGTGTTCGCTATAGAGAGGTACCTCGCTATAGAGAGAGTGTTTTAGATTATAAAGTGGTAATGTTCGTTATAGAGAGGGACCTCGTTATTAAGGGAGAGTTGTAGATTATAAAGTTAGAATGTTCGTTATAAAGAGGGACCTCGTTATAGAGAGTGTTGTAGATTATAAAATGGGAGTGTTCGTTATAGAGAGGGACCTCGTTATAGAGAGTGTTGTAGATTATAAAATGGGAGTGTTCGTTATAGAGAGGGACCTCGTTATAGAGAGAATGTTGTAGATTATAAAGTGGGGTGTTCGTTATAGAGAGATACCTCGTTATAGAGAGAGTGTTGTAGATTATAAAGTGGGGGTGTTCGTTATAGATTGTTCGTTATAGAGAGGGACCTCGTTATAGAGAGAATGTTGTAGATTATAAAGTGGGGGTGTTCGTTATAGAGAGGAACCTCGTTATAGAGAGAGTGTTGTAGATTATAAAGTGGGGGTGTTAAAAAGAAAAAAATGAAATAATGTAAAAAAAGAAATTACACCAGTATTCGATCCCTGACTCCCCGCACGATAGGCTACTGTTGTAACCACTGTACCAATGGCACACAGCTAATTTCGGAAGCCACAGTTCCATATAACCAATAGGCTACGTTTTTGGAATTCTTTATCTCATCTGTAACAAACTCAATTTTCTATGACGAATATTCTCTGTAATGAACACTCTGTCTATATAAAAATTTTCTAACTTTTTCTTTGAGATAGGATTTTATTAACTTTGTCTATATTTTGAGAAGTTCATTTTCAAATTGACAAAAATTTGATAGTCCTTTCTTTAGCAGTTTTGCCACTATATTATACTGAAAGCCCATTTTATTGTGAAAACAAATCACTTTTCACCATTCAATTCGGACAAATGGTTGAGCCACTCTGACTTTTTCCTCGAAGCCCTGTACTGGTTCTGGCAGTTGCCATTTGATTTTGAATTTTGGCGGGCAAATTTTAGTCGTGGCATCAGCACGGCAGCGGCCTTGACAATGGAGCATCGTCAGGACGCGTCCAAATCAAGACCGATTTTTCGCCTTTTTATATTTTCTTAAAATATTTTTTTACGCGATATATCTGTATAGTTTCTACATGTGTTTCATATCAAACTGTAGCTAAATTAATGGCATCCATTAATATGCCATTATTTCTCTTTCATCCTTTGAATCCAAAGAATTACGATAGTTTTTGTGCCGTATTTTCTGTGATTTTTGACCCATAATCGCCTTTGAAGTCAATGAAATTGAATATTTCTTCAGAATTAGGAGGTAAGATTTGGTTTTTCTGAAAGCCCGCTTCATTCCGATTAAAAAGAGTATAGAAAACTATAATATTATTGCTTTTGGCGGTGTCTAAATTGTGAAAGTAGACATGCCTAAAACCCAAAAAATTTTCATGGCTAATCTTCCTCACCCCAAAAGACCCTTATAATCTTTGATTTAAACGTTTTCTTTATAAGCGCAATGTAGCGCATTTCATGGGGAAGAAAATGAGCTATTTAGATCACGTGTAGCCCCAAAGGTAAAAAATCGCCCCACTAAAAGCCGAAACCCTACACTACCCCATTTTCTTACAGTGCGGCAACTCATTCCTTATGCACGGCCGTAAATGGTTTCGCAAGTTTTAGCCGAACTATAACTTGACAATGGAAATCTCTGTAGTGGCATAACTAACCCCTGTTGCGGGCGAGACGATTTTAATATAGTGGGATGGGATTTTTTTGGCGGATTTCTTGCGTTTCTCACATTTAGGCCATTTCGTGCCATGCTATCATACAGCTAGTTTGCAGCTATTGTAAATACTCATAATTGCTCTAAGGGTGCGTCCCACCATGCCAATGCAGTTAAGAGAAACACGCAAGCTTAGTAGTAGCGGTAGTAGGTAAGTAAGGCAAGCATAAGTTTCTGCAATCTGATTTTAGACTGGTACCAGTGGTACCTATGTACCTACCTACTCGTATAATACCATTAAAAATCAGTGCGGACGTGCACGGTATAGGCTAGTGATGCGCGATGCAAAAACAAGAACAAGAAACGGCATTTCTTGTTCTTGTTCTTGTTCTCGCAAAGCGACTCTTGCTCTTTTAATATAATTTTGATCACTCAAAAATTACGCCCACTGTTGTCAAGAAAGTGCCATGAAAATAAAAAATCGCGTTTTTACTTTCTCGCCCGTATGTAATACATGGGCTGAGAAAGTTATGTTATCGTGCGAAATTTCGATTTTGAGATTTTCATTGCAAAAGGCGTTTCAGAGGTCCTAGATACCAAAAAAATGGTTTTTAGGTCATGTCCGTCCGACGTACGTACGTCCGTCCGTTTGTCTGTAGCGCGGCTACAGGTCACACCAGTCAACCGATTTGGCTCAAATTTGGAATATAGATGTCTAAAATCAGTTCCGAGATACATTTTTAATTTAATTTTGATTACTCAAAAATTGCGCCCACTATTGTCAAAAAAGTGTCAAAAAAAATTCAAAATCGTGTTTTTGTCTACTCAAGATGCATTTCACGGTACGGTAATAAAGTTAGAACCTTCAAATTTTGCAGTCGTGTTCCCAGATAGATGCTCCAGGATCATTTTTATTGTTTTGGAGATGGGCCAAAAATTTGGTCCAAAATTGGCCCATACGTGAAAACCTTGGCCCCATGAACAGTATTAGCCGGAATTTCACAAAAATCCATAAACTTGTGCTTAATAACATTCCTTAAAGGAAAGGTCTGTTGAAGAAATATTCAATCATTTCAAAATTGCGGCCAATATAGGCAAAATAAAGTCAAAAATAGGGAAAAAATTTAGAATCTCGTTTTTTATTGGTCAAGACGGATTTGGCCAATATTGGCATTATCGTAGGAAAAATTTTCCGAAAATGGAAATCACGTTTTTGATTGGTTAAACCACATTTGCAACAACACTAATCGACGGATTTTCTTGAAAATTGGTGAAAGTGGTCTCAGATAGATGCTTCAAGGGCATTTTCAATAGATTTTCATTTACTTAAAATTTAAGACGGTGACATGCAAAATAGAAAACATATACTTTGCGCGTCGAACGACACTTCACTGTTTGACGGATATGTTTGAAATTCGGTATGCAGGTGCCTAAAAGTATCGCCCATTGTGAGGCAAAATACTTTTTAGAAAAAGTTAAAATTCTGACAATTATTTACGTAAAAAGAAAATCAAATTTTCCATAAAAATTGCGAGAAAGTCAAGTGCGACCATTGTCGAACCCTTTATTGCTTACTCGGAACGCTTTTCACGGTACATTTATCAAGTTACAACATTCAAATTTGGCAGTTGTGTTCCCAGATAGATGTTTCAGGATCGTTTTCATTTTTCATCACTTTTGAGATCGGCCCAAATTGGACCATACGTGAAAACCTTGGCCCCGTGAACAGTATCTACTCGCCGGAATTTCTCAGAAATCGATAATCTTGTGCTAAATAATATTACTAAGGCTGCGTCCCACCATGCCCAGTTAAAATTAAACTGGAGATTTATCATGTTAAATTAAACTTAAAAGTTAAATTTAACACGGTAAACATAGGACAAAATCTCCAGTTAAATTTTAACTGGGCATGGTGGGACGCACCCTTAGTGTGCGTCCCACCATGCCCAGTTAAAAAACAACTGCAGATTTGATCTCATAGTAAAAGTTAAATCCGTCCCACCAACAACGATTACCTACCGGAATTTAACAAAGATCTCCAGTTTAATTTTTAACTGGCCAATATTGGCGAGTTAAAAATTTAACCGCTGGTGTTCTATCATCCAACACTCACCACTCACCAGATATGCAGAAATGGAATTTTAAATATTAGGTATTATAATATTTGTGAAAATTGGAAAATAAAACAATAATGACGCCATTTTTTTTTTATTTGTTGTGATCTTCTACCAGTTCTACCACCCAATAAACGCCAAATCCCCCCCCCCCCCCCCCCCCAAAAATCCCGCCAAATTTAAAATAATCGCAATAATTTTAAAAAAAATATATATTCTTTTTAAATTTTAAAAATGGATGCTATATGGAGCGGAAGGAAGGAAGGTTTGTGAAAATAAAAAAAAAGGTCCTGCTGATTCGGGAAAGGAAGAATAAGCCATTATATAGCCATTTTGGGGACACCTTCACAGTGAAGACGAAATTAAACTGGAGATTTAACTGAGCGTTTGTGGGACGCAAGTTTTTGACTTTTAGGTTATTCTTTTAATTTGATCCCTACTTTTAACCAGAGGCTAGCCAATTTTTAGTCGGAACTTTAACTGGGCATGGTGGGACGCACCCTTAAAGATTTGACGAAGAACTTTTCAATCGACTCAAAATTGCGGCCGATATAGGCAAAATAAAGTCAAAAAGTGGAAGAAACTAAAATCACGTTTTTGATTGGACGGGACGGATTTGACACTATACTAACGGAGCGATAATCTTGAAAACTGGTTAAAGTGATCTCAGATAGATGCTTCAGACTCACTTTCAACAGAATTTCGATTTTCCAAAAATTACGGCCGCTATAAACGTAGTTTGCGTGTAAGCCGAAACTTCACCGTTCAATCGATATGCTTGAAATTCGGTAAGCGTATGCCTAAAATTATTGCCTAGGGGTGTGCAAAACATCTTAGAGTTCTTGTTCTTGCAAGTCATTTCTTGTTCTTGCAGCCAAAATAAACTCTTGTTCTTGTTCTTGTTCTTGCATGCAAGAAATGCAAGAACAAAGGCAAGACAAGTAATTTTCGTGGATCACTAGATCACTAGTATAGGCGCTGGAGGAGAAGTGGATTTGCCGACAGACCTCAGAGGAGTCAGGGGGGACCTCAGAGCTATAGAGGGGGCCTCAGAGTCAGAGGGGGCCTCAGAGTCAGAAGGGACCCCCAGAGTTAATAGGGACCTAAAATCGTGATTTCAAAATTTTGCACAGAAACGATTCTTTCTCATACCTACTGGCTAAAAATGGCCCAAGGCTTTTCTATACTTTTGTGAAAAGCGGTTCCATAAGATTTCCATGATATGTTGGCTTCCCTATGGCCATATCATAAGGTACTAAACTATAGTAGGTGGAATGAATTAATGACCATTTGAAGTGAAGCAATTTCGAGAAAATTTCCCCCTCCAGGCACCAGTCACGCAGAAGATGGTGACTATAGCACTGCGCTTCAGTCTGATGCCGCAGTTCTATAATATCGGCTAGCTGCTGTAACTACAGTCGGTTGAACTGTGTTGGAGTGAAGGCATTGGCTAGCTGCTGTAACTTAGGTATACAGTCGCTTGAACTGTGTTGGTCTGAAGGCATTGGCTAGCTGCTGTAACTACAGTCGATTGAACTGTGTTGGAGTGAAGGCATTGGCTAGCTGCTGTAACTACAGTCGCTTGAACTGTGTTGGACTGAAGGCATTGGCTAGCTGTTGTAAATACAGTCGCTTGAACTGTGTTGGACTAAAGGCATTGGCTAGCTGCTGTAACTACAGTCGCTTGAACTGTGTTGGTCTGAAGGCATTGGTTAGCTGCTGTAACTACAATCGGTTGAACTGTGTTGGACTGAAGGCATTGGCTAGCTGCTGTAACTACAACCGCTTGAACTGTGTTGGACTGAAGGCATTGGCTAGCTGCTGTAACTACAATCGATTGAACTGTGTTGGACTGAAGGCATCGCGTAGCTGCTGTCGACCTCTGTTTTGTGTTTTCATCGGAGATAAAATACTATAGGTACCTATATCCGTATGTAAAGAAAACGTCAAAATCAGGAATGAGTGTACTTTCCCATTTCCCAAATGGCAGAGTGGATTTCGGGGAGGGCAGTACTTCTGCATGGGTAGCGAGACAAACTTCTACCTTCATACCTTCATACTGAAGAATTTGGCCGTGGCCGCGGCAACAAAGATGAGCTAGTTGGAGCCGCGTCATCTGGTACCCCGTGACGTCACTCCGTTCCCGACACTCGCCTTTGCATAGGTCACTGTCTGTACACAAGTGGTGTAGGTATGCAGGTATGCAAGCCGTGTAGTAGCAGAGTAGCAGTAGTGCTCGCGGCCCAGTACTCGGGATCACTGGAGACTGGAGCCAGCAAGGGCCTGGAGCGAGCTCTCATTGGCTAGGCCTGCTGGAGCGGG
Organism: Mesopsocus fuscifrons; assembly: GCA_950004255.1. Lineage (NCBI taxonomy): Eukaryota > Metazoa > Arthropoda > Insecta > Psocodea > Mesopsocidae > Mesopsocus > Mesopsocus fuscifrons. The sequence continues at coordinate 54,264 of OX465375.1, forward strand.
GCGTCAGCTAGCCAATGGGAGGAGCCACACTGTAACTGGTATGGACTGTAATGTTATGCACCCCACCGCTCCTACTCTGCGCTGAGTCGGGACATGAGGGGGGGATTGAACATTTAGTTTTCCGTGTTTTCACTCTCAGCTTTGATGGAAGCGTGTTCTAGAAGTGTCACGCTCTGTGTGTTTTCGAGCTGTTTACCTATCCAACACTAAACACCCTACCATTACATGACCATGCACTGACTGGTATATAATCTACCAATCTACCTTGGTTTCCCCTGCTACACTATAGGTACCTATACCGTAACACTGACAGGTAGAGAAACACTCAAGAGCTTACTCACTGCTGACGGCTATACTGACTGCTATCTTTACACATTATAACCTACTGACATATAATATCAGCAAGGTGATACCCATACCCGTCGACCAAGAATCAGAAACAGGAATTACGCACTACAACCAACTTCCCATAGAAATAAGATCAAGATCAATCACAATCATCAAAACATTAGGTAAACACAAAGTACATACGAGTACATGGAGAATAAATAGATAGGTAGGTAGGTTAGTTAGATAGTAGAATGTATAGATTATAGATTAGTATTTCCTTGCTCAAAGTCGAACTCGGCCCTGCGGGGCCCTCGACAATGACAATGACATAACTCATATCCATACAACAACATTGTGGAATCTGGAAGAAATAAAGTATTGTATTGTACGACTCAAGAGTGATGATTAGAAGTTGACCCTTCAGGTAGCTGCTGATGCTGGTGCTTGGTACTGTGCCATTGTCATAGCACAAAGAATATCGAGAACTTACCAGAAAGCTACACGCCTTTCTCATCCCTAATGGACAATGCATGTAAAGTCACTCATGCGGAAACAACAGGCATTACCCCAGGTAAACAGACTACCGTGTTCCTGATCATTCTAGATGCTACCTACCTACTTCGCTTATGGACAGAACTTTCTACCTGTTTCCAACAGCCTCGGTACCTACATGCTTGTTCCAGAATATTCTGCACTGGTATAAATTCAGACCTCACCGACTTCTCTCCAGTCAGTCAGTTGAAACAGTCAGTTACCTATAGTCAGTTCGTTCAGTCCAGCAATCAGTGCTATCGTGAATCTAATCCGCGTTCTCGCTGTGCTATATAGTGTTTTCATATTGTGTTAATTATCCGTAATAAACCGATGTGCAAAATATATTAGTGAGTTCTTTCTCGGACATCCTGCCGTTACAACTGGTGACCCTGACGTGATAATTTTTTTTCTACATCTACCGTTTTCTACTGTGACGTTGCAAGATGCCGGAATCCAGCGAGACAGTGCAACCTACAGCTGGCACTCAAGACCCTACAATTTCTGCTCTTTCTGCGTCTGTGAAGGCTCCACCTTTTTGGAGAGAGCGGCCTTCGCTCTGGTTCGCGCAACTGGAAGCATTGTTATATAATCACAAGCTGTCGGACGCAAGTAAGTACAATTTCGCAGTGGCAAATTTAGACTCTCACGCAGCATTGCAAGTGTCCGACCTGTTGCTCGCCCCTCCCGAGACCAACAAATATGAGACCCTGAAGGCCCGCGTCATCGAAGCATTAGAAGAAAGTGAGGAGAAGCGACTGCAACAGCTCCTCGCTGGGGTCGAGCTCGGAGACCAGACACCTTCCCAGTTGCTCCGCCGCATGAAAGAGATGGCAGGGAAGTCCGGGGCACCTGAATCCATCTTACAGTTGTTATGGATGAATAAACTGCCTAATCACGTGCGCGCCATCATCTCTACGTGCACGGGAGACCTCGAACAGTTAGCCAAAACTGCAGACAAGGTAATAATGCATAGCCAGCCCCCGCTGTCACTTTCTGCAGTACAGCCTGCCCCCGCCCAGCCAGCCTCGCCGGACATTATGAGCCTTCTTAACACCATTCAGAAGGAGCTAGCTGCGCTGATAACCGAACGTTCCCGCCCCCGCGAACGAACTTTTAGTAAACGCAGCCGTTCACGTTCGCGCAGCCCACACAGGTACAATTCTACGAATTCAGGATTGTGCTTTTACCACGATCGGTTCGGGGCTGCTTCTCGAAAGTGCCAGAAGCCATGCAACTACGAGAAGGGAAACGCCGCCAGGCACCAAAACTAGAGGCGAATTTTGGTGCCGACCAGTCCTGTCGCCTCTGCATTAGCGACAAAAGCAACGGCCACCGATTTCTCGTCGATAGCGGCGCTGCTATATCCGTTATCGCTGTACGCCCCAAACCAAACTCCGCGCCGTCACCGTACATGTTGTATGCAGCCAACAAGACAAAAATCGTCACATACGGTTCTACAACACTACAATTGGATCTCGGCCTACATCGTTCATTTCAATGGACTTTTGTTAGGGCAGCCGTCCCACAGTCCATAATCGGAGCTGACTTTTTAAAGCACTTTCGCCTCCTTGTCGATGTTCATGGCCGTCGCCTCATCGACAAGATCACAGGACTGACCACGCCAGCGGCTATAGTCACAGCAGATGTCCCATCCCTGGATACCATTGATCCTACCAATCCATATGCGGACCTTCTCCAACAGTTCTCCGCTATTACGAGGCCCTTCTGCTTTCATGAGAAAACCCTCCATAGTGTGGAACACCACATAGAAACAACGGGTTCTCCAGTCTACTGCCGGGTTCGTCCGATCTCACCCAAATACTTCACCCAAGCTAAAGAGGAATTTCAGCGCATGTTGGACCTGGGGATATGCAGACCGTCACGCAGTCCCTGGGCCAGCCCTCTGCACATCGTGTCTAAGAAAAATGGCGAGATCCGACCCTGCGGGGACTACCGTCGTTTGAACGCAGTGACGACTCCAGACCGGTACCCAATACCACGCACGACGGATTTTCAGCTTATTTTACCCGGCAAGAAGATTTTTACGCACCTCGACCTCGCCAGGGCTTACCACCAAATACCTGTTGCCGCCGAAGATATCCCAAAGACCGCCATTCTCACACCTTTCGGTCTTTTCGAATTTCCTCGTATGACTTTTGGACTTCGGAATGCAGCTCAGACATTCCAGCGATTCCTTGACTCCATTTTCCGGGACCTGGACTACGTTTCCGTCTACATTGACGACTTGCTCGTAGCCTCCACTGATGCCGACGAACATAGAGCTCACCTTACCGAAATTTTTCGCCGCCTGCAGGCCAACGGCATCACACTGAACCTGGACAAATGCGTTTTCGGCCAACCAGAAATCGATTTTCTTGGATATCATGTCACACCGACTGGTATAAGCCCGCCATCTGACAAAGTAGCAGCCATGGAAAACTACCCTCGACCCACTACTATACTAGAACTTCGCCGTTTCCTGGGCTCACTCAACTTTTTCCGAGCCTGCATACCTCATGCAGCCGAACATCAAGCAGCCCTCAACAAGTTACTACACGGCACTAAAAAGATGGACCGCACACCTATTGCTTGGGACGCCGCTTCCGAGGCCGCTTTTCATTTATGCCGCAAAATGCTCGCTGACGCCGCAACACTGGCTCATCCTGTTCCCTCTGCACCTCTGCAACTCATGACCGATGCCTCAAACACCTGTGTAGGCGCTACACTGCTGCAGGTGACTAACGGCAATCCTCAACCACTGGGCTACTACTCCAAAGGTCTCTCAGCCGCCCAACAGAGGTATAGTACCTACGACAGGGAACTACTCGCCATTCGCCTTGCAATTCAGCATTTTCGCCGGCTCATCGAAGGCCGCCAGATCACGGTTTACACCGACCACAAACCACTGACCTTCGCCTTCAAGCAAGCACCCTCAGATAGTGAGACTCCACGTAGACTCCGCCACCTCGACTACATCTCACAATTTACAACGGACATCCGTCACGTCGTTGGTGCGGACAATATAGTCGCGGACTCACTTTCTAGGATCTCCTCCGTTGCTTGCCCCTCACAGTTGGACTACGCCGCCATAGCAGCTGCTCAACACTCCGACCAGGAGCTGGAAAATCTCCGCAAACAAGGCAAGTACACGTTTTGCACCTTGTCACTTCCAGACTCTACCGTACCACTAGTTTGCGAGACCACCACCGGCCGCGCACGCCCTTATCTACCCCTTAGTTGCCGCCGCGCAGCATACGACAGCGTGCACAACATGAGCCACCCTGGAATTCGCGCCTCTCGCAAGACCATCGCAGCTCGCTTTTTCTGGCCATCCATGAACACTGATGTTGGCAATTGGACCAAATCCTGCCTCTCCTGCCAGCGCTCCAAAGTCCAGCAGCACACTAGTCCACCTCTCGGTACCTTCTCTGCCGCGGAAAGATTTCAGCACGTCCACATAGACTTAGTAGGTCCACTGCCCCAGTGTGGTAACTATCAGTATCTACTTACCTGCATCGACCGTGCTACCCGCTGGCCCGAAGCTGTACCACTACCAGACATGACTGCTACCACTGTGGCTGACGCTTTTTATCGGCACTGGGTATCAAGATTCGGCTGTCCACTCCGGTTAACTACAGATCAAGGACGACAGTTTGAATCAGCACTTTTCACACGCCTTGCTCGGTTACTGGGTTGTCAAAAACTTCGAACAACGCCATACCACCCACAGAGCAACGGTATAGTCGAACGTTGGCACCGCACCCTTAAAGCTTCGCTCACTGCTCACCTTGATGCCAACTGGCTACAGGCTTTACCTACAGTATTACTTGGCCTACGATCTATGGTGAATGAATCAGGCACCACTCCTGCCCAACTAGTCTATGGTACAGAACTTCACCTGCCTGGAGATTTCTTCCAACCTCCAACCACCATTCAAGAGCCTGTAGATTTTCTTCACGATCTCCGCCGGACAATAAAGGAAGCCTCTCCAGCTTTCTCCAGCCGCACCAATCGCCCAATATTCATCCCAAAAGACCTAAACACAGCTTCCCATGTGTTCGTACGCAATGATTTGGTGCAACGTCCACTCTCGCCACCGTATTCTGGACCTTATCCTGTGCTGGAACGCCTGGAACACACCTTCAAGGTACAGTTACCCAACAGAACTTGCCATATCAATATCCAACGCCTCAAACCGGCTTATGGACTTCCAGCAGTAGCGGAGACACCCACACGCAACTCACCTCAAACTGCACCTACAGTCAGCCTCCAGCAGCAGCAACAGCAGTCGACACCTGTGCCTACACAACCCTCAACAGGCACAACGCAACATCGTAAGCATCCCGCACAGCCTCCACCCTCACCAGCAATAACAACCCGATCTGGTAGGCTTGTCAAGAAGACCGTACGCTTCAGCCCTCATTAAAGGGGGGAGCTATGTGCCATTGTCATAGCACAAAGAATATCGAGAACTTACCAGAAAGCTACACGCCTTTCTCATCCCTAATGGACAATGCATGTAAAGTCACTCATGCGGAAACAACAGGCATTACCCCAGGTAAACAGACTACCGTGTTCCTGATCATTCTAGATGCTACCTACCTACTTCGCTTATGGACAGAACTTTCTACCTGTTTCCAACAGCCTCGGTACCTACATGCTTGTTCCAGAATATTCTGCACTGGTATAAATTCAGACCTCACCGACTTCTCTCCAGTCAGTCAGTTGAAACAGTCAGTTACCTATAGTCAGTTCGTTCAGTCCAGCAATCAGTGCTATCGTGAATCTAATCCGCGTTCTCGCTGTGCTATATAGTGTTTTCATATTGTGTTAATTATCCGTAATAAACCGATGTGCAAAATATATTAGTGAGTTCTTTCTCGGACATCCTGCCGTTACAGTACATTAGGACATGACTCCGTTCATCCCCAAACATATTATTACTCATTCTCATTGCTGACGGCTACTGACTGCTATAGTTTGACACATCAAACAGCCATTTGGACATTATAGGCGCCGCGCCGTGAGCATTCTCTTTATTTGACGGATAGGCCGAAAAGTTCACTTCCTTTGTCCCATTCATTGAATCTATCTCCAGCATTGGATTGCCTCACAGTTTTCATCTGCGTTGCTATACGTTGGGCGGTGCTGGTGTTAAGTTCATTTCCGAAGATCAGGCGAGGCTTTGGACAAGATTTAAGATTGAAGAATATTTCCATAACAATGATGCGTGCACTGCAGACTGCAGACTTATACCGATATCGCACCTTTTACTGGTCATGCGGATCAAGATGGGTCTGTGGACCCTTATGAACAGAAAGTGACTTTATACCACAGTGCCTTAATGTGAAACAAATTGGAAGAATATTTTGTTCGCATTGAAAGGTTGCACGGTTTTTGCCCGTGTTTGTGAATAGATTGAATAGCTACACAATGGTCTCGGGCAGTCAATGATAACTTGGAACGCCCCCCGTGTCCACACCGATTGTCACACGGTAGAGCCTGAGGTGAGGTGCTCCACCACACAAAGCAGACAATGCCCTGGAGAGGCCTGGGAGGCTCGAGAGGCATCAGAGGCATGAGAGGGTTTATTTTGCTGCAGCCGGCACCAGGTGAGTATAGCACAGGCTGCACATGTGCGCCACCATCGCCACCGAAATCAGAGGGAAGGCTCACATTATGGAAGCTCACCCATGCAAGACGATAAGGGTGTTGTCACATTGTTACCGAGTTACCGCCACCGCCAGCGCCACCACCACCACCTTTCTTTCGAGGGCCAAATCCCAATATGAGGTGCTCACAACTTGTGTATGAGATGCTCACAACTTGTGTATGAGATGCTCATGCACAACTTGTGTATGAGATGCTCACAACTTCCACAATACGAGATAACCGCGGAGAATTCCATGTGTATGCAAGAAATTGCAAGAGTCAGCAAGAACAAAAGCAAGAAATGATTTCTACTACGAGAACAAGAAGAAGTAAGGAATCTTATTGCAAGAACAAGAGCAAGAATCGCTTTGCAAGAGCAAGAACAAGACATGCCATTTCTTGTTCTTGTTCTTGTATCGTGTATCACTACTGCTTATTTCCAAGTGGGAAAGTCAAGTGTAATCCTTGTTGACGATTTATTTTTGTTTTAATCTTGAAGGCACGTGATATATTTTGTCGGTAATGGTACTGTGGATAGTACGAGTATAGTGGAGGGAGTGTAGGGGTGGGGGCCTGTCATTGGATTATCCAGCTGACTGCCGTTATTGTCAGCGGCAACTCATGTGTCCTAATTCGCGGTTTTGCCCTCCTAGCCCTCGTCACCCCCTCTGCCCTCCTAGCCCTTCCGTCCTCCTTCACTTGCTTTACTAATTGTAAGAAGTGAACGTCGAATGTAAAATTGGTCTTGGTTAGGCATGCTATGTACATACCTATACATGTACAGGTCTTGATTGCCAGGACAAAGTCAAAGCCTAGGACCCCGGATCCCCGAAATACGTCTGTGGTGGTGGATGCATGGTGTGCGGGTGTAGTTATACTGGAGGCTCTATAAGGCTCTAGTGTTGAAAAATCTGGGCCGACGGCGGTCTGCTTTCTTTCGTTGGAGAACTCCACTTCAAATTTGACCCTTCTTCAGCCTTTAAAAGCCTTAACTGAAGCATATTATATCTGAAGAAAATTATAAATAAATAATCGAGCTGGATTTATCTTATTACGGCATTAGTGCCTCTGCACTGAAATATCAGCTGTAGGATTATGAGAGTACCTTCATTAGCAGATCCTGTCAGTTTTATGGCTGTAAAATTAGGGAGGCTTTGTTAGTAATATTAATGTGATAACAATATCAATACCATTTGGGATTTTTAGAAACGACAATAATTGAAGTCAGGTATCGGTCTCAAGAGCCGCTATACCTACTATCATAATATACAGTGGCAGATAAAAAACTTCAACCACCTCAAAATGAACTTCCTTCTGACCTGCTTGCAAGTAGGTATAAGGAAAATAGGTTTGTCGCAACCATGTGTGTCCTCTTTAATTCCGCGCTTCGCCTGATCCCACGTGTCGCATTTAATTGAGCTCTGAGCCAGTGATGCATTAATAGTGGTAGCATAACAGCAGCCTGAATACTGTGCCTGTGTGTCTCCATTTCTCACGCAGCCCTTAGTAAAAGCGTGTACGGCAGCACATTAGCAGCACTGGAGCGTGAGCTATTGGCCGCGTGTAGCCTTTTCCACTTGGGTCCCTCTGTGAGAATTCAATGAAAATATTGTGTCAGAGCCCTACACACCCTCATGCCTGTGGCGGTCACGTGTTCCGTTTTCTTTCCCGATGACTTCCTTTTTTGTATTTTTCCTTTTGGTAAGTACTTACGGCATTTTGAGCCCTGAGCCAGTACATGAGGATGCACTCGACTTGCTAGATTCGTCCACAACACACGGTTCCCTAATAATTCCCAAGGAATATTATATTAGCAGTCACATAGACCCAAAATAGGGTCCAACCCGTCCAACACCCTCACTTCAGAGAGTAATAGGGGCATGTTCCGTCCAACATCCTCACTTCAGAGAGTGACAGGGGCAGGTTGCGTCCAACATCCTCACTTCAGAGAGTGACAGGGGCAGGATCCGTCCAACATCCTCACTTCAGAGAGTGACAGGGGCAGGTTCCGTCCAACATCCTCACTTCAGAGAGTAACAGGGGCAGGTTCCGTCCAACATCCTCACTTCAGAGAGTGACAGGGGCAGGATTCGTCCAACATCCTCACTTCAGAGAGTGACAGGGGCAGGATCCGTCCAACATCCTCACTTCAGAGAGTGACAGGGGCAGGATCCGTCCAACATCCTCACTTCAGAGAGTGACAGGGGCAGGATCCGTCCAACATCCTCACTTCAGAGAGTGACAGGGGCAGGATCCGTCCAACATCCTCACTTCAGAGAGTAACAGGGGCAGGTTCCGTCCAACATCCTCACTTCAGAGAGTGACAGGGGCAGGATTCGTCCAACATCCTCACTTCAGAGAGTGACAGGGGCAGGATCCGTCCAACATCCTCACTTCAGAGAGTGACAGGGGCAGGATCCGTCCAACATCCTCACTTCAGAGAGTGACAGGGGCAGGTTCGGTGTTCCAGTGACCCTTTTCCCGTTCTCAAAGCACCAAGGCATCAAGCGGTCGCTGGCAACTCGTACTCCAGCACTTGAAGCTCTGATAGGAAGCGAAGTCGATGAAGATATGTATGTTGATGTTGATGTGATATGCTGATTGTGATTGACGCGTTAACGGTTCAGCCCCGCCTCTGAGATCTCTTCCTGGTTACCATGGCGACAGGAAGCTTCCACCGCCGCCGCCGCCGCCACTGCCGTGTCGATATACTCAAGCAGCAAGCGATGCGCCACTCCATCACAATTCAAACTTGCCTGGCAACTGAGGCAAACTGACTTCTCGCTTCCTCACGTCTGGAGGATAAGGTTTGAGATCTGGCTTTTAATCCCCGATCATAATTAAATGCAACTTTCCTTTATTCAGTTATGATTCGTTTTTTAAATTATTTTCTCATGGTGTTGCTGGATGCGCTGTATCTCTATGCCTCCAAAACTCTGTAGGGCAACTGAGTAGTAAATAAATATAACCTTGTAAATTTTCAGTTTTGCTCTGGTAGTGAAAGGAACGGCATTGACGCTCAACTCATCTTTCATAGCCCCTTATGCTCGATAAGTAGTGAGGATTTGGAGCTGTCAAGCTGGCATGAGGGGGTCCTCGAGATGACGGCAGATTTTCGAAATGAAGACATGAAGAGGTTGATAAGTTGCAAATTGATCACTCCACGGTTAGTTGAACAAGAAACACAAGGGAGAGGGGGAGAGGGAGGGGGTATGACACCCCATATAACCACTACTACAAGACAAAACACGTTCTATTGTTTCCAACGGGGTCATCAGTGGACCTGGCTCCCATCTTTTCATGCACAATAAGAACTCTGCCTAGCTTGGCCAGGTTACGAGTAGGTATAACAGGTCTACTCTCTACGTCCAAAAGTTTCCATGTCGAAGAATGGATATGACTCGAAGTGGGGAGCCTCCATCTCCTTCAGAACGAAATTTCGTTTCAAGTTCTGCATGCCAAGGCTGGAGAAGGAAAGAGATTGGTATTGGTAACACATAAACACATAAATACTGCTATATCTTCTGCTCTTCCTCCCTCCGCCCCGGAACCCACCGAAGCCTTTGCCACAAGGCACATTGTATGACGTATGACGGAATATGATGGTAGGTAGGTAGTGGCAGAGCGGCAGAGGACAATATGCACTTGTTAGAGAAGCACGCGCACATCGCTTGACTGGTCCCCTGGTCGGCCTGGATTGCTGTGACGAGCTTCATTGTCTGGCACCCCATACACCACATTGCACGTGCTTTTTATCTTCCACCATTCACATCTACTCTACTTTCAGCAGGTCATCCGACCGTGAGGACAAACCAAAAATTAAATCTAGGAGAGATGCAGTTCTAATATTTTAAGGTAATTGTTCGAATGGTATGTAGGAGTGTCTGTTGTCATTTGTCAGTTAGTTCACATACTTAAATACAAGGAACTAATTTTGTACCGATGTGTGAAAAGACGGTGCACAGTTATAGGAAGCAAAGGGAGGAAGATTAATACGACGGATACTAGATACAATATTTGCAGAAAAAAATAGCGAGACAGGCAGAGTCTGAAAAGCCCTTCGAGTTAAATGGGGTAGTAACTTGCGTGAGCGTGAATAGGAGCGAATGCACGGTATACATACGTACCTGTAGCCATTAGAGCAAGCTGAGTAAAAATAATATGAATGTTTGTTGGTTGGTTATTTATGTGTATCGGTATCGTGGTATCGAGATGTTAGGAAGCCGTTGCCAGGTTGTCGGGTAGTCCCAGTCCGGTCGGCGCGGCGTTGGCGGAGGATGGCGGATTGCCCTTAGGCTCCCTGTCCGCGCAGTCGCGCGCTACTTCTAATTGCTTCTTATAGACGATTTATTGAGCATTTGGTGGAGTTGGTGGCCCGCAGGGCTGCCGACCGTTTATTGTTTTCTGTAGCATGCAACTGGTAGGTAGACATTCTACCTACGCTCTCTGCCCATCTGCGGGGATACACCTGTAGGCCAAGTAGATATAAGTTTCACAAAATCTTCATGCAGTTATAGTCAGAAATTTTTACTTTCTCGCCCGTATGTAATACATGGGCTGAGAAAGTTATGTTATCGTGCGAAATTTCGATTTTGAGATTTTCATTGCAAAAGGCGTTTCAGAGGTCCTAGATACCAAAAAAATGGTTTTTAGGTCATGTCCGTCCGACGTACGTACGTACGTACGTTTGTCTGTAGCGCGGCTACAGGTCACACCAGTCAACCGATTTGGCTCAAATTTGGAATATAGATGTCTAAAATCAGTTCCGAGATACATTTTTAATATAATTTTGATTACTCAAAAATTGCGCCCACTATTGTCAAAAAAGTGTCAAAAAAAATTCAAAATCGTGTTTTTGTCTACTCAAGACGCATTTCACGGTACGGTAATAAAGTTAGAACCTTGAAATTTTGCAGTCGTGTTTCCAGATAGATGCTCCAGGATCATTTTTATTGTTTTGGAGATGGGCCAAAAATTTGGGCCAAAATTGGCCCATACGTGAAAATCTTGGCCCCATGAACAGTATTAGCCGGAATTTCACAAAAATCCATACACTTGTGCTTAATAACATTACTTAAAGGTTTGTCGAAGAAGTATTCAATCATTTCAAAATTGCGGCCAATATAGGCAAAATAAAGTCAAAAATAGGAAAAAAAACTAGAATCTCGTTTTTGATTGGTCAAGACGGTGTTGGCACTACAGTTATTAAGTTAGATCCTTGTAATTTCGCAATAGTGTTCCCAAATAGATGCTACAGGACGATTTTTATTCTTTTTGAGATGGGCCAAAAATTTGGGCCAACATTGGCATTATCGTAGGAAAAATGTTCCAAAAATGGAAATCACGTTTTTGATTGGTTAGGTCACATTTGCAACAACACTAATCGACGGATTTTCTTGAAAATTGGTGAAAGTGGTCTCAGATAGATGCTTCAAGGGCATTTTCAATAGATTTTCATTTACTTAAAAATTAAGACGGTGACATGCAAAATAGAAAACATATACTTTGCGCGTCGAACGACACTTGACTGTTTGACGGATATGTTTGAAATTCGGTATGCAGGTGCCTAAAAGTATTGTCCATTTTAGAAAAAGTTAAAATTCTGACAATTATTCACGTAAAAAAAAAAAATCAAATTTTCGATACAAATTGCGAGAAAGTCAAGTGCGACCATTGTCGAACCCTTTGTTTCTTTTTCCCTAGAATAAATTTCCCCAAAAAAGCTGTTCACGCAGTGTCAGTGTTCCAACCTATCAGGGGCGTCATTTGGCCCTCTTGGGGGGGGGGGGGGCACTTGACCCCCCCAAGAGGGCTGTTGCCCCCCCCCCCCCAAGAAGGCTGTTCCCCCCCCCCCCCCCCCCAAGAACGAATTAAAAAATTACATTTTCAGTGAAAAACATAAAAAAAAAATAATAATTTGGATGATTTATCTACCTACCCATGAGTTACATCCAGTAGAGACCATGGATGGTATTTTAAAGGGAAAACTCTGCCGAATATTGTATACGGCGCTCGATTGCATGTGGAAAGGCTGTTAGGTGTAGGCAAAAAATTACGTTAAACCGGGGACAATTCCTTGCGAACAGTGCTGGATTAACCATTAAGCTAAATAAGCTACGGCTTGGGGCCTATATACGCTCTGAAGGGGCCTACTAAAATTTCCAACGTAATAAATAATTAGTGAATTTAAAGTTATTTCTGCAAAATATGGAGATTTTACAGAGATCAGAGAAATTTTCGGCTCGCTCGCTTCGCTCGCTCGCAAAGTGTGCTTTGTCACGGTTGCCCGTTGAACTCCAGTTAAAGTCAGTTTTTACCGTGCAATAATTGGAATTTAACTGGAGTTTAATGCTAACCGAGTATGGTGGGACGCACCCTAAGTATAGTCACTACTTGCCCCCCCCCCCCCCCCCTCCCCAAGAAAAACTGAAATGACGCCCCTGCAACCTATGCTTACTACTTTTTTTCTGGATTAAATTTCCCCAGAAAAGCTGTTCGCGCGGTGTCAATGTTCCAACCTAAGCTTACTTACCACCTACCCCATACCTACGATCTGCGCACTACCTAATCGAATTTACATCCGCTTTCTTTGGGCAAACCTAAAAACCATCTCTTTCATTCTAAAATTTTCTTCTCGGTCGCTTTGCTCGCCCGGCCGCAAGGTTCTTTTCTCATTTTTTTGATGACTAATTTTTTCCTTATAGAAGCCATATGGACGATATATTAAAACATTTTTCAGGCGGGTTTATGAGATGCCCCCCCCCCCCCCCCCCAGTAAAGTTCTTGCAGGGGGGCCCGGAATGCCTCAGCCCCGGGGCCCGAAAAGGCTGTCGCCGGCCCTGGCTGGAGTCAACCTGTCATATGTTAACAGTCTTCCCCTGCTGGAACCTGGCTGTCTTATTGTTGCTGGGACCTACTTCTTTCCACCCTTTGCTACAATATTCATCCCACCAAGTACCAACCTACGTTGGGTATAGAGTTGCCCCCCTTCTTCTCGGGAACCACTGATCGGAGAAGGTTGAGGTTGACACTTTTAGTGAGGTTTATGGATATGAACTTTCCAAATCCATCATCAATTTCCGGAAAAACAGTTCAGAACACTAAGAAACCTGAGTCAGGTACCTGAACCAGAAGTCGGAGGTTAACGAAATCCTGCGTTTTGGAAGTTTCAGAACATTCAATCGTAAGATCTGAAGTCATATTTTTCAATTTTGAAAAATAAAAAAAAAGTGCAATACCTATTGAACCTGAAAATTTTGACAAATCGTTTAAAAACCATACGATGAATTCTCCTTAATTTACTGATTATTCAGAAGAAATCGCTATGTCTCTGCGACAATTGGATCACGAGTTATTCTCATTTTAAGGAGTCAACACTGATATGATCGAACTTTGGAGATGAAAAAGTCATGACCCAAGTGACGCAGAGACAATCAGTAAATTTAGGAGATTCCATGGTATGATTTTTTAAACGATTTGTCAAAATTTTCAGGTTCAATAGGTATTGCACTTTTTTTATTTTTCGAAATCGAAAAATCTGACTTCAGATCTTTCGATTGAATGTTCTGAAACTTCCAAAACGCAGGATTTCGTTAACCTCCGACTTCTGGTTCAGGTAACTGACTCAGGTTTCTCAGTGTTCTGAACTGATTTTCCAGAAATTGATGATGGATTTGGAAAGCTCATACCCAAAAACCTTACTAAAAGTGTCAACCTCAACCTTCTCCGATCAGTGGTTCCCGAGATAATCGTAATGGTATTGTGCGAGATTTATCTGTTTCAGCACCTGTATCTCAGTAACGGTTCACTTCCGGACACCCATTGATAGGTCAAATTTCAAATATCATCTAAATGGACCCTTCTATCCACCCTAAAAATATGTACCATTCATCCTGAATCAGCCTGTATAGCCCTCCTTGGGTAGTTGGAGCTTACCTCCCATGTGGTTACATGTATGCCCCCCCCCCCCCCCTCCCTCTCACATTGCTATTCTGTATCTGTCCTTTTCTAGAACCTTCCCCACTTCTTGTAGATTTCTTGCACCCGTGGAGCGTTTGTCCGATCTTGTTACAGCTTTTACTGGCTGTAGTGGCTGTAGCCTCCTAATGTTGTGAATTAGGCCTTCCACGCACGACTGGAAGCTTCCGGCTGAAGCCTGCATGGCCTTTTCCTTTCAATAGAATCATCCCCTCATCTAAGCTCTTCGCGTACATGAGGGGCATTTTGATGTCCAACCTCCATAAGAGCTCTTCGGTTCTGACTGATAAACTGATAGAATAATGTGTTGTTGTGTAATTGGGTTCGTTGGATAGGGTATGGTGTACAGTGAGCTAGGTGTAGGGTGTATAGGCAAGCTGGCAAGATGCAGACCCCGGCTGTCTGGATAGGGTATGGTGTACAGTGAGCTAGGTGTAGGGTGTATAGGCAAGATGCAGACCCCGGCTGTCTGGATAGGGTATGGTGTACAGTGAGCTAGGTGTAGGGTGTATAGGCAAGATGCAGACCCCGGCTGTCTGGATAGGGTATGGTGTACAGTGAGCTAGGTGTAGGGTGTATAGGCAAGATACAGGCCCCGGCTGTCTGGATAGGGTATGGTGTACAGTGAGCTAGGTGTAGGGTGTATAGGCAAGATGCAGACCCCGGCTGTCTGGATAGGGTATGGTGTACAGTGAGCTAGGTGTAGGGTGTATAGGCAAGATGCAGACCCCGGCTGTCTGGATAGGGTATGGTGTACAGTGAGCTAGGTGTAGGGTGTATAGGCAAGATGCAGGCCCCGGCTGTCTGGATAGGGTATGGTGTACAGTGAGCTAGGTGTAGGGTGTATATGCAAGCTGGCAAGATGCAGACCCCGGCTGTCTGGATAGGGTATGGTGTACAGTGAGCTAGGTGTAGGGTGTATAGGCAAGATGCAGGCCCCGGCTGGCTCCTAATCATCATTAAAAAGCGGCGCAAGTTTAATATCTGGTTCGGCTTGGATATACATACGAATATACCTACATCTCTCATTTTACGGCTTATAATGGGACTATATTTCTTGATTCCGTTCCGCCCCTGTGTTTGAATCATAGTTTACTGCTAAATAAAATTTATACGCTTCAGTATAAAATCGGAGCAAATTTGTTTTTGTTCTGTTGCCTGAGTTCGCAGTGATGGGTTCATGCAGTTGATGTGCCAGCGGCACCCTCACACTAGTACCCATCCACCCTGTAAGGTACTAGGTGCCTACTTATTCCGGTGCAGCGTCTCCATACACGTTAGTGGTTGAATTGAATTTTTGGATTACCATTACTTTTCAAACTTAACTTGTGCCTCTCTTTACATTTTTTTAACAGTGCCCTACAATTGGTGTTTACCTTAATTGCGTAAAAATAATATTTCACGTCAGCGTTTCAGCGTGAAACAGTGTGTATAAACGGCAGGTCCTGTGGTTGGGTTTAGCGCAGTTTGAGGAATGGGATGAGAATGGTGGCAACCTCCAAATTAGATTATCCTCCTCATGTCATAGATTATCCTCCTCATGTCATAGATTATCCTCCGGCCTCCTATACCTCATTGTCTCGGCAAGATCCACCTCATCCAGCTACTTAACTTACCGCTTATCCACCTCATCCAGCTTATTCAGTTACTTCATTCAACTCATAGTTTTACGTCATCTGCTCCTCGTCGGATCCCTTGCTGACGAGTCTTTACTTCCACCCAACGTGTTAGCGATTTCTCACCACTTTGAACGTTTTCTTACCTTATAGGAGCACCCACACCAAAGTTTTTGACGCAACTACCTACCTACTTTCTTCTGAAATGTCAAAACTATTCTACGCAAGTTATGATGTACTCGTATGGACAATGGCACACAAAACAATGACATATCCATATGCACACACGCTTGCCCGCGCAGGCACGAAAAACTATTACCAACAACCTGATCAACTTTTTGCAATAAAGATAATAATATCATCAATATTGAAGCACCTGTCTTCCTTACTTCATACTACTCTTCCTAAACAATGTACCTATGCATGCGTGCATATTATGACTAAGGTATTATGAATATAACTGCAAACGGGAGTGCCCATTGGAATATTTCTTTTTTATTGCCAAAAAGATGGACTGTTGTATACAATATCCTATACACGTATGGTGAAGCCGCTCGAATCGGATCGGGAGTGACATCCATACATCGCCCACTCACACCTGTGCCATCCTCTACCGTGTACCTGGACCTGAACGCAGCCTTTGTTGAGCCGCTGTGGCTACCCCTGTGTGTCTCGCAACCATATGTCATCAGTTGACTTTTCACCTCCGTCTCCCTAGTTTTTTTTTCCAAATTGAATGTGTTCGGTATCCCTACCTGGCCTGCCGTGTTGTAGATGTTGGAAGTGAGCGGAGCGAAGAGTTCACTGCTTCGGTAATTCCTAAACAACTCCTGAGCTAGAACAATTCCCAGAGTTGCAAAAGAATTTTTTTGACGCAATGCGCATTATAGGCTGTACCTACCCCACGCCATGATAACGACATGAGATCATGTGAAAAAGTGTCCGACAGTGGTCGCACTTGAAATGATTCAGACTAAAGTTGAAATGGGAGAACTGATCGATAGGATTGGCAGTAGCAAGAGCAGGGGCAGTTGCTTTATACAACCATTACCTACATATCTACATATTAAACTCACTTTGCTGGAAAAAAAAGTAGTGAGTCGGTGGGTGACGGCGGGGGCGGCTCAACACAAAGGCTGCAATCCGATTGTAAACGTCAGACAATGTACACATGCAACTTTGTCCAATGAACATGATTTGCATCGCAAACGATGTTCATTTACACTGGCCGGGGAAGGGAGGACGACTTCACACCCTCCTCTCACCCCTCACCCCTCCCATTTTATTACATATCCGAGGATATAGCTATTCCGTACTGCTACTGCGGCTTAAGATACAGTGTGTCTCAACTTCCGTCCTGGAGAAGCAGTGTGTCTCAAGTCTCAACTTCCGTCCTGGAGTTGCAACTCAGAGATGGCGGCTGCCCACAAAAACTGCTGTCGTTCCCCATTATCCCCAGATTCTCCGATTTATCAGATCTCGTTATTTTCCCCTTCAAAAATTCAAATAAAACAAAACATTGAGAAACTGCAGAAGCCGGGTCGGTATTCTGCTATTAGATTATTTGGAATTGCCAACCGAGGGAAAAATTGAAAATAGCTCAGTGGCCAAGCACTGTGTCAATGTCGGGTGGCAGAAATGCAGCATCAGCACTCAATGCGGGCAAAAACATGATAGTAGAAATGAGGAGCACGTGTGGAGTGAGAGTGATGAGAGTGAGAGTGGGAGTGGGGGTAGGTAATCAGTAATCAGTAATCACATTTTGCTCTCTTCAGAGTCTTCAAAGTGATTTTATTTGCTCTGATTAGAGGGATTTGCTCATCACACAAATGCTTATGAGTTGCGAGCTGCTCATCCTGCAGAACCTTACCCTTACAGCTTACAGGCAACGTCCTGTCTATATGTTAGTGCAGGCCCGTATCCAGAAAGCGGTCATGGGGGGGGGTTTCGCCTATATTTTTACTTTCTCGCCCGTGTGTAATACATGGGCTGAGAAAGTTATGTAATCGTGCAAAATTACGATTTTGAAATTTTCATTGCAAAAGGCGTTTCAGAGGTCCTAGATACCAAAAAATTGGTTTTTAGGTCATGTCCGTCCGATGTACGTTCGTCCGTCCGTACGTTTGTCTGTAGCGCGGCTAGAGGTCACACCAGTCAACCGATTTGGCTCAAATTTGGATTATAGATGTCTAAAATCAGTTCCGAGATACATTTTTAATATAATTTTGATTACACAAAAATTACGCCCACTATTGTCAAAAAAAATGTAAAAAAAAAAAAATCAAAATCGTGTTTTTGTCTACTCAAGACGCATTTCACGGTACGGTAATAAAGTTAGAACCTTCAAATTTTGCGGTCGTGTTCCCAGATAGATGCTCCAGGATCGTTATTATTGTTTTTGAGATGGGCCAAAAGCGGCCCATACGTAAAAATCTTGGCCCCATGAACAGTATTAGCCGGAATTTCACAAAAATCCATACACTTGTGCTTAATAACATTACTTAAAGGTTTGTCGAAGAAATATTCAATCAATTCAAAATTGCGGCCAATATAGGCAAAATAAAGTCAAAAATAGGAAAAAAAAATTCCAAAAATGGAAATCACGTTTTTGATTGGTTAGGTCACATTTGCAACAACACTAATCGACGGGTTTTCTTGAAAATTAGTAAAAGTGGTCTCAGATAGATGCTTCAAGGGCATCATCAATAGATTTTCATTAATTTAAAAATTAAGACCGTGACATGCAAAATAGAAATCATATACTTTGCGCGTCGAACGACACTTCACTGTTTGACGGATAAGTTTGAAATTCGGTATGCAGGTGCCTAAAAGTATCATCAAATGTGTGGCAAAATACTTTTTAGAAAAAGTGAAAATTCTGGCAAAAAAATATTATTCACGAAAAAAAAAAAAAAAAATCAAATTTTCGATAAAAATTGCGAGAAAGTCAAGTGCGACCATTGACGGACCCTTTATTTTGCTTCAAGTTGGCATTACCATGTAAATTTTCTGGTCATGGGGGGGGGGGGGGGTTTAGGGGGTGGGGGTTAACCCCCCCCCCCCCCCCGTGGATACGGCTATGCGTTAGTCTATATCAGTATATATCTAATATAGGTCGTTGCTTACAGGTTACATACAGGTATGTATACATCAATCAGTCACTCACTCCCGTGTAACGAATTTGAAATTTTCTAACTAACTTCAACTAGAATGTTACAATTTTTTGAGAACCCGAGTACTCACAACGTATAGTGCAGGATTTCGTTGGAATTGTTTGCCTCACAACTTTCCAGAGTGTTGCTTGCATGTTCCGTGAGATATTTTACCCTACAAAACATTATAACTTTCTAGGCATTCACTTACCACCAATAATGGGATGGATAAATGTAGATAAATGAAAGAAAAACTGCCACAAAGGCAGACGAGGTCCGTCGCTGACAGCCACCAGCAAAACAGTGCAAAATTATGGCGAATGGAGAGATGACGTCACCTACGGAGGCCCTAAAAACGGAAGACCGCGCATACCGAAAACAAAGTTTGTTATTGTTGAACTTTTATTATTTTATTGTTATATTTTATTTAATTCTTTTATTTAAATTAAAGAAAAATATGCTAACAGAATCATTGCAAAATTATTGCGAAACTATTTAGCAATAATTGAAGTAGGGCCCAAAAAAAAATAAGTAAACAAACCCCGTGACCGGGTGACCCAGATTTGGTTGTTGAAATTACGATTTATAATGGGATTCCGCGGCCTGGTAACCCTTTTGGTATCACAAACAGAGCCGAGCCCTGCAATTCGTAGGCCGATAATGGCCAGGGACCTCGAGTGGTGACTCTCGGCTAGGGTACCGTTACCATTACAATAGTTTAGTAGTTTGGAATTTAACGAAGAAAATAGTCTTCGCTTCTCTTTTATTTTCCCCTTGAAAAACAGGTGAAGCCCACAAGCCGCCACTGGCTGGTGGGCGTCCAGTTGTTGAAGATATGCCCTTTTGCATTAATTCCTTATACCTATCGACTATTTTTCTTGTGTATTTTTTTTACTTTTCAAATTGGAGTCACAGAATTGTTGAAAAATATCAAGAGAGAGACGAAACACTGCATGTGATTATCGCAATAAAATCAAGGTTTTATCAATTTCTGCTAAACAAAAGACAAATGACAGGAATGCGGGGATGGATGTATCTTGTGGGAGCCAGCCATCCCAGGATGCCGTCCAAAATGCACCGTATGTGGCCACCTTAAGAGTTTTCACCGAGAAAAGCCCATTGTCTTATAAACGAATCATGAAAAACGTTGAAAAGCAAAAATAAAAAATGCAGCGCTCATTTTAAGGGTAGTTCCTCGAATTGTAAAATTGAATTACTTTCTCTTCGCTGAATTTCGCGATTCGCTGCTCTTTACACAGCGCCTGGACCGAAAGTAGAGTGAGCAACTCGTGTTGAGCTTACGCACAAACTGATTTGGTTAGTTTGATTTGAGTGTTCTCTTTGACTCTCTTTGGTTGTGAGCTTGAAGCTTCCAGTTTCCGCTGTTCGGCAGTCAGCTGCTTCTGCTCCACAAGTCTTTTTTCTCAAAAATCTTTCAGATAGGAAGAAACTTTTCTTGTAGATACCTAACACAATCAACAATTCTCTGATACTTTCCAAATTTGATTTTCAGTTAAATGTGATGTTTATTTCAAAAGGTAGGGAGAGGAAAACTTGGGCTGCTGATTGCATTCAAGACAGTTTCACAATTTTGTAACTGAGTTAAGTATTCTCTCCCTACATGCTTGCGGGTTTGGACGTGGCCAATGTAACTGCAGGGGACTCAGACTTACCTTGCGTCCTACCTCAGACTACCTTCCCTCTCAACACGATGAGGCCAATGTGACTGCAGGGGACTCGACTTACCTTACGTTCTACCTCAGACTACCTTCCCTCTCAACACGATGAGGCCAATGTGACTGCAGGGGACTCGACTTACCTTGCGTTCTACCTCAGACTACCTTCCCGCTCAACACGATGAGGCCAATGTGACTGCAGGGGACTCAGACTTACCTTGCGTTCTACCTCAGACTACCTTCCCTCTCAACACGATGAGGCCAATGTGACTGCAGGGGACTCAGACTTACCTTGCGTTCTACCTCAGACTACCTTCCCTCTCAACACGATGAGGCCAATGTGACTGCAGGGGACTCAGACTTACCTTGCGTTCTACCTCAGACTACCTTCCCTCTCAACACGATGAGGCCAATGTGACTGCAGGGGACTCAGACTTACCTTGCGTTCTACCTCAGACTACCTTCCCTCTCAACACGATGAGGCCAATGTGACTGCAGGGGACTCAGACTTACCTTGCGTTCTACCTCAGACTACCTTCCCTCTCAACACGATGAGGCCAATGTGACTGCAGGGGACTCAGACTTACCTTACGTTCTACCTCAGACTACCTTCCCCCTCAACACGATGAGGGGGTGGATGCTCGCCATGAACGGAAAATTAACATGGCACTGCAAATGTGTACAAATGTAGGCCCCAACGTAATAAACAATTAGGAAATATGGAGATTTTACGGTGCCCGGACAGTTCGCCGACAGACATTTCGCCGACAGACATTTCGCCGCCGGACATTTCGCCGCTGGACACTTGGCCGACAGACATTTCGCCAACGGACATATCGCCGACGGGACACTTAGCCGACAGGACATTTGGCCGACAGACGTATTTTATTTTGTGTAACGTGTGCAGAGACGCACTGAAGGAATAATTAATTATAATATGATAATAATATAATAATATAATAATTAATTCAAATTTTTTAAATAGGTACTACCTACATGTTGTGAGCCACCGACTTTAAATACTGGGCTTTCGCTCCACTGCAGTATTTTGCCCTTAAGGCCATTAAACGTTCCTCGAGCCTTTTGTATTTCATTTTTGTCACCGGAAGCTATGCTATGCATGAGTCACGGTTTTGAATAATTCACTAATTACCTACCTCAGCTTGGTAAATGGTGATGTTCAAATTGTTTGATAAAAAGCAGTATCTGCAGTCCATACGACAATATGTAATGTAAGAGGTAACATGTAACAATAACAAATTTAAAGATTTATTCCTCAGTGCGCACACATATTATATTACATAATCAATTTTTTCCAGGGATACGGAGATGAGTGAAATTTTCGGTTCGCTCGCTTCGCTCGCTCGAAAACAGGTTTCGTTTTTGTCTTTGCCCCCCACATTCTGCTTAGCTTGGCACTAAATGACAAAAATAATAAAATAAAGGGGCTTAGAAATCTAGTCTAGCTTGGGGCCTCATTGAAGGTTAATCCGGCTCTGGCTGCACTTCATAATTAGGTATATTGTAGTAGGCACTTTACGTCAGTTGAACACTACTTGTGGGATTGACCTCATCCAATCTTTGCTAATCTGACTACAAATCATAAGGTGACAACTGAGGTTATGCAGGTAGACGTGTGGGTATAGGTATATTGCTGAAGCGATAAAATGTCACGCACATTATTGCTCCACTGGATCATTGCTTTGAAATGGAAACATTGCGAATAATGATTATGTGGGTGCGCGGGGTGCCTCGGGGGCCTGTGTGTCTCTGTGTGCAGTGGGGTAAAGTCCCTAGGGGAGGATAATGTTGCCAATTGGATTCGGGGTGATAGTTGACGTGTACGCAGAGGGTAGAGGGCACGAGGCCTGAGGCTTTTACTCCTTTCTTCCATTCTCTTATACTTCTACTTTCCCGACAACAACACGGACGTCAAGAGCGAGGAGCCTCTGTCAGCACTCCGCAGTCAAAAGCTGCGAGCCTCTGTCAGCACTCCGCAGTCAAGAGCGGCGAGCCTCTGTCAGCACTCAGCAGTCAAGAGCGGCGAGCCTCTGTCAGCACTCCGCAGTCAAAAGCTGCGAGCCTCTGTCAGCACTCCGCAGTCAAGAGCGGCGAACCTCTGTCAGCACTCAGCAGTCAAGAGCGGCGAGCCTCTGTCAGCACTCCGCAGTCAAAAGCTGCGAGCCTCTGTCAGCACTCCGCAGTCAAGAGCGGCGAGCCTCTGTCAGCACTCCGCAGTCAAAAGCTGCGAGCCTCTGTCAGCACTCCGCAGTCAAGAGCGGCGAACCTCTGTCAGCACTCAGCAGTCAAGAGCGGCGAGCCTCTGTCAGCACTCCGCAGTCAAAAGCTGCGAGCCTCTGTCAGCACTCCGCAGTCAAGAGCGGCGAGCCTCTGTCAGCACTCAGCAGTCAAGAGCGGCGAGCCTCTGTCAGCACTCCGCAGTCAAAAGCTGCGAGCCTTTGTCAGCACTCCGCAGTCAAAAGCTGCGAGCCCCTGCGTGTCAGCCGTCAGCAGTCTAGAGCTGCGACCCCTGCGTGTCAGCCGTCAGCAGTCTAGAGCTGCGACCCCTGCGTGTCAGCCGTCAGCAGTCTAGACCGGCGAGCCTCCGAATGTCAGCCGTCAGCAGTCTAGAGCGGCGAGCCTCTGTCAGCACTCCGCAGTCAAAAGCTGCGAGCCCCTGCGTGTCAGCCGTCAGCAGTCTAGAGCTGCGAGCATCCGAATGTCAGCCGTCAGCAGTCTAGAGCGGCGAGCCTCTGTCAGAACTCAGAAGTCAAGAGCGGCGAGCCTCTGTCAGCACTCCGCAGTCAAAAGCTGCGAGCCCCTGCGTGTCAGCCGTCAGCAGTCTAGAGCTGCGAGCATCCGAATGTCAGCCGTCAGCAGTCTAGACCGGCGAGCCTCTGTCAGTCAGTCAAGAAAAGGGAAACAAAAACTCTGTGGCGGTATAGAGCCCCAGGATGACCAGAACGTTTCGTGCCACCTGTGTGGCGCTACAGCCCCAGGATGACCAGAACGTTTCGTGCCACCTGTGTGGCGCTACAGCCCCAGGATGACCAGAACCTTTCGTGCCACCTGTGTGGCGCTACACACTAGACGATAATTTTAAGCACCTGCTCACCGAGTTTCAAACATATCCGTCAAACGGTGAAGTGTCGTTCGATGCACAAAGTACATGTTTGCCGTATGCCCTGTGCCAAAAAAAGCCCGAGTAACCATTTGGCATGTCTACCCTTGAAGATAGGAGAAGACGTGCCAAAATCATATATCTTCACAAGCTTCTCCATGGTCAGGAGAACAACTCTACCATGATCAACAAGCTGCAGTTTCGAGTCACTTCACTTCGAAATGGCGAATGTCACAACGATAATGCCAATATTGGCCATAATTATTATGTTGGATAAATTTTGTTCGGTGAAACTTCAAACTAGGTTAAAGTACACCTTCCTACAAATTTTTATTGAAATCGATCGAACAGTGCCACCGGAGTGACGACCAACAAGTTTTGGCCCAAATCGGGCCAAGTTATTGGCCCACCTCAAAATGATTGCAAACGACATGAAAGCATCTATTTGAAAACACTTTTGGAAATTTTCAAGGTTCTAACTTGATATACATAGCCTCCAGCCTTTCCTAACTGTCAAAAAACACGATTTTTGCCTTTTTTTGACCATAGCAGGCACAATTTTTGAGTTATCAAAATTTATCAAAAATGTGTCCAGATATTTACATCAGGTTACCTACATACCGAATTTGAGCAAAATCGGATGAACGGTGTGTGACGTCCAGTTGCGCGACATGAGTGACGGACGGACGTATTACGTACATTGAACGGACATTTTTTTAAAACCACTTTTTTGGACTCGGGGGGCCTCCATGATCATGGGAAACCCAAAATCTCAAAATCGAAATTTTGCACGAAGACATAACTTTCTCAGCCCATGTATTACATACGGGCGAGAAAGTAACCAGTATTCCTTCGAAAGCTACCTAAAAGCTCCTAGGGCTAAGCCCCCGATTACACCTTACAATTTCCAATCCTAATATGATCAAAAAAAAATATGATCAAGAAAAATTGTAAGGTGTAAAGTGAATTGAGTCAGTTATGATACATTTTGTATCGGCCGGTACAAATTGTATCATAACTGCAGCGACTACCTTCCTCTATGCTGCGATGTGTTGTTGTTGTTGGGTCAGTCCGTTGAAAATGGCGGCTGAGGTAAAGTGGAATGGAAATGACCCGTATATTAATAGAAAATGTGGAGGAGTACGAAAAATTGGAAGAATATAGCAGAAATTATTTAACCTAAAACGGTTCAAAAAAGGGTCCTAACAATCTACGGAATTTCATTTTTTTACCATGTCAAGTTGGCATCACTGCTAAATATGATCATGTTTTTATTGTGAAGTGTATTACAGTTTTTTTTAAATTTTATGATACTAAAAAAATAGGATCATACCTTTATTTTTTGTAAGGTGTAATCGGGCCCTAAGCCCTAGAAGAGGCAGAACCTAGGGGGGGTGCAGGCTCTCACCTTCCGTGACATCTAAACACACGGAAGCAGGTGAAGACTGGCCAAGATTTTTCGAAGTAATCTCGACAAGGTGAGACTTGAACTGGGTCCTCTTGCTTCATAGCTACCGCTGAGCTAATCTTAAATTAAAAATAATAAATACTCATACTTCTTGCAAGATAACATTTGATTGATGGAAGTGAGTGAACGCAGGGTACCCCTGCTTATTTATTACAATCATTGCTAACCAGAAGAAACACATTGATAACTCATGTATAAACCATCAAGTACCTAATCACTGCGGACATTCACAAAACCACGAGGTCACTTTCAGATCGTTATGGAGCTGAAATGAAAATCCTGCCAGGTTGGAGGTAACAACTAAGTGCTCATTCAAACAGACATGAAAACGCACCAAAAATAATCATTTTAAGTAAATATTTACAAAAAGTGTTGTGGCACGAGATTTACACTACAATTTATTTTCCCGCTAATTAAATGCCGTTACAAAATTTTTTTTCCTACTCAAAGTTTATTAGGCCAAAATAATGGAAGCCGACTATAAACCAGTAAAATTTCGGTGTGTCGACTTCCAAGGGTGCGTCCCACTTTACTCGGTCAACGTTAAACTCCAGTTAAATTCCAATTTTTGCATGGTAAAAATCGAATTTAACTAGAGTTTAACCGTTAACCGAGTATGGTGGGACGCACCCTTATGGAACTAACCAACTATGGAATCACCGGAATCTCTTCTTTTTGGATTATTGCTGGAAACTTTCTTTAGGGATAAGTTTATGGCAAAGAAGGGTGCGTCATCACGAGGGTCAGTAATTTAGACCCACATAAGGTGCATGGGGTACTTGGCAAAAGGAGCAACAACTTTAAGGTTACTACAATTCTGACGGTCAAACATTGCAGCCGTTGAACCAGGGAGCGGAAGGACGGATCCAGTAAGTGTAGCACTGACGCCCAACTGACAGCAAACTGACAGTCCAGGGAACACCTGTGCTGGTTTCAGCTGGGTGCCTAGATGCTCTGCCAACACGCAGCAAGAGTCGAAAGTCCAGGGAACACCTGATGGACCATAGTGCTGATTTCATCAGGGGGGAGGTCGAACCCTTCCTTGCCACCCCCTGGTAGCTCGATGGTGTACGCGTACCCTACACCCTGCTTCATTTTCATGTAGTCATCTGAACCTGCTCCCGACGGGTCTGCAAATCAGTATCATCATCAAAGTCACATGGAAGTGACGAGTAAATGACAAAGCCAAACTGGGGATAAATTAAATGCTAACTCACATAAAACCGTGGCTGTATTCCCAACTGTAAATTCAGGCCCTCCATGCGACAAAATTGTTTTCGCTGCTTTGCGTCCACATTCATCCTTAAACAAACACATATACGACTGTTAGCGGTTACAAACACTTCTCACAAAAAAAATGAAGCAGGACTAGAACGTGGAAAAGGTTGGTAAGTGATCCTGATCAGAGGGTCAATCGGTACTATCGAGAGAGAGTTAATCAAATAAATACCAAATTATTGCCGAAGTATTAACGGGGGGCTTTGAATAAACCTCCGTGTGGTTACTTTCATTACGTAGAAATTGTCACCAATTAATATATTAGGATTAGGTAGGTACATGGTACATACCAATATCCTCCAGTCGGAAGTAAGTGTCTTGGTATGGCCGAAAGGGTAGAGTATGAAGTTTCCGTAGCTGTGAACGGACAGGTAAACGCGAATGCGGCGTCGGTAGATAGCAGCGGCGTCACGCACAGCGCGCGTCTCGGACTCGGAGAACGCGGCGGTCCCGTGGTAGATCTCGCTGCACGGGTTCGCTGACGACCCGATTTCTGCCCAGTGTACGTTAAAGTTTCTGTTCCCATCTGCACCCACACATTTCCCTTTCCTGGAAAGTACTGACCTAGTTTTCCGCCACAGTCGATCCTAAAAATGTGCTTCATTTAGTAACACCAGTCCGGGTATGTCAGACGTAGCCCACAGCCTCTCGCTAACGGCCTTTCACGAGGCAAAAAACTCATGCTGGTTAACTGACATACCTGACTGTACATTGTTGGAAAACGGCACGAGTTTAAGTATCTAATGAAAGTACTTTCTCACCGCTTGCCATGCAGGTACAAGTTGAGCTAAACAGGTGATGTACGCTGTTAGGGGTTCATTACCTACCGTGGTGTGAGTGTACTCATAGCCGTCGGGGTTGGCACACGGGATGACGTGCCAGTCTTGGTGCTGCAGCAGCTCAGGGCTTTGCAGGGCCTGGTGGATAATGTGGAGGGCCATGGCGGGGGCAGCCCATTCCCTTGCGTGCATCCCCGCCTCCACCATCACCACGGGCTTCGTTGCCTTGAAGTCTGATGATATGCGCACCATGTAAATTGGGCGACCCTCAAACGAGCTGCCGATTACTTGCAGCCTGTACATGCCACTGTACTCACTCGCCAACCCTTTCAGCAGATTTATCATCTACGGAAACGCACAAGGTAGATAGGACAACTTTATTTCCCGCAACAAGGTCTAAAATGATGGGAAAACGACTTGAAATCAAATTAAACCTATATGATAGAATTTCATGGTGTTTAGTATGACAGTATGACCTACATAGATAGGTCCGTACGTAATTCTTTAGTTTACCTCAGAATAGCGCAAGTATTTGCTGAGATATCCCCGCAAATATCTTCTCCCTCGTCCATCTTTTTGCTGCTGTTTTTCTTTCTCAAGTACCCTGAAGAGAAAATCAAGAATTTTCACCGTTTTACGCTTATTAGCAACATTATATATGTATAGTAGTCAGATTATGTAAGTAAAAGTATCTTCTAACCTAACCTAACGAGACAGTTGCTCACCTCGCTACGTTGGGAATGGTGGTGTTAAAGGGGATGTGGTGGTTGCTAATGATTCTCATAAATTCTGAGGTCATCGATGGTCCGACCATGACGGAGGACGGAACGTACAGGCTAGGAGGGGACCAGAAGTCCACGCTGCGCGCATCAGAGAGCTTTCTCAGCAACTTCACCTGACCCTCTGTGTGCGGCATCACCATGTAAGTCTTGAACCTGTGTCAGAGACCTTTGTCAGTAATCAGTATAAGTTTCATTTGGTTCTCTGCTTGAAGCAACACGTAGGAGCAACTTCACCTATCGTTCTTCTGAGCATCACCCTGCACGTGACAGAAGCATGCAACTTCTCCTGGCGCTCTGCTGAGCACCACCCTGCGCGTCTCAGAGGAGCATGCAACTTCACCTGACGCTCTGCTGAGCATCACCCTGCACGTGTCAGTGAAGTATGCAACTTCACCTGACGCTCTGCTGAGCATCACCCTGCACGTGTCAGTGAAGTATGCAACTTCACCTGACGCTCTGCTGAGCATCACCCTGCACGTGTCAGTGAAGTATGCAACTTCACCTGACGCTCTGCTGAGCATCACCCTGCACGTGTCAGTGAAGTATGCAACTTCACCTGACGCTCTGCTGAGCATCACCCTGCACGTGTCAGTGAAGTATGCAACTTCACCTGACGCTCTGCTGAGCATCACCCTGCACGTGTCAGTGAAGAATGCAACTTCACCTGACGCTCTACTGAGCATCACCCTGCGCGGTTCAGAGAAGCAACTTGACCTGACGCTCGGCCTGACCCGGCCCCACTTGAGTCCACATGCCTATAGAGTTACAAAATCAAGCGGAGTTATCTCCGTGTAGTCAGGCATGGTTCCAGTGTGCACCTACTGTATTGGTACTAACCCTTGATAAGAAACTGTTGTGTTTCCCTTGGCCATGGCGCTAGCGATAGGAGACACGGTGAGCAGGAAGCCCAGTGCCACGCAGGATAGTACGAATCCCATCCTTACGTCGTCGACCTGCTAACCAACCCATTTTAAGTGGCTAAGAAATAAATTATTGGATACTGTACGTACAGATAGAGCCACCTACCTATTACTTACTTATGTAGGTTAGTAATAAGGTCGCCTGCTGAGAGTGCGTCCCACCATGTTAGTAATAAGGTCGCCTGCTGAGAGTGCGTCCCACCATGTTAGTAATAAGGTCGCGTGAGAGTGCGTCCCACCATGTTAGTAATAAGGTCGCCTGCTGAGAGTGCGTCCCACCATGTTAGTAATAAGGTCGCCTGAGAGTGCGTCCCACCATGTTAGTAATAAGGTCGCCTGAGAGTGCGTCCCACCATGTCCAGTTGAGAGAAAACTGGAGACTTTCTCCCATGGTTACCATGTTATATTTCCGAGAAAAACGCCAATTTTCTTGAAGAATAGAAGTAACTACTATACTGTAGGTATAGGTACTATAGGTGAACCCCAATAGGAGGTAGCTATTTAGCCAAATAGCTGAGAGAGGAAAGGCCGGCAGATAATATTACGAGTATAGGTACTATACCCTATAGGTATACAGTAATTGTTTTGAATTTCTTTAAAAAACGAAGAGTACCTAGACCCTCATAAGCTGTAGGTATAGATTACCCACTTACCTATAGGTAATCATAGATTATTTATTAATTAGTAATTAAATCAATTAATAAATGATATCTCCGCAGTGATATTACGTGTATGCCTGTTGGAATTTTTGAAATACGGGAACTATATTCCATAAAAGATATCATGTCCCACCCCCACTTCTATGTCCTATGCCTCCTTGTATATACTAGGGGCCTTTATACCCTTTTAGGTATATACCATTGTATTCACATCATATTATATAGCACGTCACATCACACATGTCAGCATCTCCCAGAGATATTATTAGAATATTATAAGAAATAATAATAGGTATTATACCTCGGAGCTATCCGACTGTCAACTAGAAAGATCTCACAGAGATATCTTTGATTATTAAAACATTATAAGAAATAAATAATAAATAATAACTTACCTCGGAGCTATCCGACTGTCAACTAGAAAGATTTCTCAGCAGCCACTGCGCACCGTGACAAAGCTTCATTCCGCATCCATGTCCGTGATCGTGACCAATTGCTCTTGAACTTTTACAGGTGACCATGGTCACATGGCTCGCGACTACCGTTTTTACGATAACTAATGTATGTTTTTCTCGGAACGCGATAGGCGATACTTATCGATGTAGGTAGGTACGTACAAGAACGTAGGTATGCCTACCTCATGCCACATTCAGCAAAAAGCGCATAAAGGTGCACTTCCTTCCTTGAGTATAGGTTCACAGTCACACCTATATAGGTATAGGTAGATAAGTACATACTTACAAAAGTTTTTATTCAATATGAAAAACACCTATATTATTTCCAACATTCAGTTTTCGAAATATACCCAATTCACAGATTTTCGGTATAGAGGAGGCGATGGAGGTAGAAAAATGAAATAAGTAGGCAAGTGTTTTATTTATTTAGCGGCAACAGCAGCTTTCGCGATGACCTTGTACGCCTCAAAGGTTTCCCTGGCGATTGGGAGGATGGAAGAGGGAGGGGGGTTGAAGCCCTGGCTGCCGCCCCCAGGCAGCTCCACCGTGTAGGACAGAGCGATCCCTTGTCCGCCCTTCATGTAGTCATCACTCCCGCCAGCTGCAGCGTCTGCACAACAAAAGTACGCACTGAGAACAGTGAGAACTTCACACTTTGACCTAACTACGGTACTGAATACACTGCTAATTGCAATAGCCCCATTTGCCGTGGCTGCTCTAAAAGCTAAACATTGTGTGCTATTCGAACGCTAAACAAATGACTGATAGTAGGACACTATAATGTTTAGCTTTCACGGAAGAAAAAAATACTATCGGACGAGATTACCATGCAGTCTCTATTGAGTATTGATAGACCTAACAGTAGTAATCATATATTTCATGATAAGATATTTAGAATAGGTGAAGCGTTGGAAACTTACAGAGCACTTGAGTGGAGCTTCCAATCTCATAGCGAGTCCCGGCGACTGCTCGGATAGCAGCAGCTGCGGCCTGTGCCAGATCATCCTGATACAGAAAATCACAAACCGCGTAAGATTTACAGCTTACTGACATCCCTCTTTAATGAAGGCTACTCCAAATTAGAGGAAAAAATTCAGGAAGAACGAAAACTGACCAGTTCCTGCCAGTCATCGGGAAGATCCCACTGGTAGCCCCACGGGTAGAGGAAGTAAGGTCCGTAGCTGTGCATGGCCAGGTAGACTTTGATGCGGTCTGCGTTGGCCGCTGCAAAGTCTCGGAGGGCAGAGGACTCGTTCTCAGAGAAAGCCTTGGCCCCGCGGTACGTCTCGTCACACGGACTGGTGCTCGCACCCTCGCCGCCCCAGTGGAACCCAAAGTTACGGTTCGCGTCAGCTCCCTTGCAGAGGGCGTTTACTTGGTTCCTGTTCTTACGCCACATACGTTGCTGGAAAATATGTATTGATGCTCGGTATGAGACAATTACAGGAAAGTGTTATCGAACGTATTTGCAGTCGGGGGAAGAAGTTCGGGATTCGGTGGGAAATAAAATTTGGACACTAAAAAAGGGTCCGACAAGGGTCGCACTTTACTTTCTCTGAATGTAAAGGTGCAGGATACTTAGATAGATAGGTACAAAATTTACAAATTTCTAGACCGTCGTGGGCAAGACGAGTGGCGCAATTTTGACCTTTTATGAACATAGCAGCAGGTGCATTTTTTTATTTTTCAAAAAGTTGAAGAAGAAGTCCCAGCCATTCATTCAGCCAGCATTCTGAATTTGAGTAAAACCATCAGTTTTGCATAGTCATATGCTAATATAGGACACTTCTTCAGCCTATGTACTTAGCTAGGTACTCACTGCATACGGACGAGGAATTAAATAAATGGTCCGACAACAGTCGCATGCACTTACCTTTCTCGCCCCATATAAAATTTTCGTTTTTTCTGTTGAGAATTTTGTGGGATTTTTTTTGAGATTTTTTTGCGGGCGTAATTTTCACGCAGTCCAAAATCGGTTACCCAGGAGCATCTAAGTATCTGAGGTCACTCATACTAAATCTCATGACTGTCATTTTATTACTGTAGTCCCAAAATGCGTTCCGACCATTCAAAAACATGGTTTCTCATTCTCAACTAATTTTCAACACTTTTTCGACAAAAACGGCCGTAATTTTGGAGATAACAAAATTCTGTTTGACAAATGTTTAAGTTACGTAGTTTTACATAAACGTACCAAATTTCATGACAATCGGTCAATAAATGTGAATGGCGCCAAAAGGATCGAACTTTGGTCCAAAACGGCCGTAATTTTGAACCAATTCAATTTTAGTTGCAAATGACCTCGCATCTATTTGTCAACACAAATACCAATTTTCAATGTTACCTATAGGTTGAAAAGTGTACCGTCAGCGCTTGTCCGACTAATCAAAAACACGATTTTTTAATTATTTTGGCGGTTGTTTGGCAATAGCGGCCGCAATTTTTGACCAATCAAAAAATCCTTGAAAATGCCCCTCGGCCGTGATTTTAGACACGTCCATACCAAATTTCATCAAAATCGGGTGAACGGTATAGGCTCTAGAGCAGTGCACGGACGGACGGACGGACGGACGACAGACTTTTTTCAGAAACCACTTTTTTGGACTCAGGGGACCCCCAGGATCATGGGAAACCCAAAATCTCAATTTCGAAATTCTGCAAGAAAAAAATAGGTACTTTCTCGCCATAGGTATATATATGGTTAGCGAAAAAGTAAAAAGAGTGATGCGTATTTATGATGACTGATGACTTTGTGTGTTCTCTGTTCCTATGCTATATGCAACCTACAGAAATATGATGTAGATGAGCTATATAATTTCGGGATGATCTTTCTGTATACAGTACCTATACCCTGCCCAGCTGACTAGACATTACTTACCGTTTGCGTGTAGGCATAGCCATCGGGGTTAGTGACAGGCACGATGAGCCAGTCAAGGTTGGCGGTGAGAGCGGCGTTGGTGGAGTTCTCCACAAGTTGGTTGACCAAGTAGAGGATGGTGGAGGGAGCGATCCATTCGCGGGCGTGGATCCCGCCCTCGATGAGGACCGCGTTCCTCTGGCCGCCGCCTCCACTGGAGATGGTGAGCCCCTTGATGGCGCGGCCCTCGTACGTCGTGCCAATCGTGGACACCTTCACTAGGTTTGGATAAGTGGTTGCCAGCTGGTTCAAGTAAGCTACGATCTGGAACAGAGGTGCGGGGGATGTTGCGCAAGAGCTCATGCACTCCACTCCACAATCCTGCAGGCACAAGAGCTCATGCACTCCACTCCACAATCCTGCAGGCACAAGAGCTCATGCACTCCACTCCACAATCCTGCTGGCACAAGAGCTCATGCACTCCACAATCCTGCAGGCACAAGAGCTCATGCACTCCACTCCACAATCCTGCAGGCACAAGAGCTCATGCACTCCACAATCCTGCTGGCACAAGAGCTCATGCACTCCACAATCCTGCATATGCAGCTGCAAATAGGTATTTTTGGAAAAGTGTTTTTCTCTGTTTTGAGCATTGTAGTAGGTAACTTACATCGTCGTATTCGTAGTACTGAGTAAACACAATCTTTTCGTTTGGGTCATACTTCCGGCTTTTCCTCATCTCATCATTTTCACGGTCCACAGTACTGAAACAAGGATATAATAGGTAGTAGTCTTAGTCTTTGCTGACTTATAAGAGGAAGGCCTATAAGACAACCTAACACTGGAGTGAGCTAGAGTAGCGGTTGGTCCGAAATCCGTCCAAAAAATTCGACATAGTGTAGCAGTGGTATTGTTACCTCTGAACGTCCTCGATGAGAACTGAGAACTCGAGCCCGTACTTCT
The DNA here is from genome assembly GCA_950004255.1 of Mesopsocus fuscifrons. Lineage (NCBI taxonomy): Eukaryota > Metazoa > Arthropoda > Insecta > Psocodea > Mesopsocidae > Mesopsocus > Mesopsocus fuscifrons. Next base: position 88,483 of record OX465375.1, read on the forward strand.
CGAGAGCTGTGACGAAGGTGAGCTGCTCAGCTGGGCTGACCATCACGTCCACGTCCATACCCACTCGTCGGGGTTTCGACCAGAAGTCGACGTGGTTACCGCGGCTGAGGCTGCGCAGCAGGTCAAGCTGCTCTGCAGTGTGCGGCACCACACGGTACGTCCTGTACCTGCACGCATACATCCTGTTAGCTAAGTCTCTTCATCAAAACAGCAAGTAGTATTCAACACTTGAAAGGGGGAAACTTTCAGGAACATAAAAGTGCAATTAGTGTTGAGCGCTCACAATTTTTTCCGGATAAATGGATTTCAGAGAGAGTAAGATAAGTTAAGATGTGTGTGTGTGAACTGATTCTGAGGTAAGCACTTGCTGCATGATGTGTTGATGTGTCTGAGGTAAGCACTTGCTGATGTGTTGATGTGTCTGAGGTAAGTACTCAGTACTCACCCATCATAACCCTGGAACTCCTCCTCCCCGAGGGCTCCAACAGCCCCAAGGACCAGCAGAAGACAAGTCGTCACGAGAACCTTCATGTCTGCATTGTTTCGATAGTGACACTCACCTTTATATAGGATCTGATTAGGCACATGAGAGAGCATTGATTGATTATAAGTAGGTAGTTTTGTCTCGTTGATAAGGTCGATAGCTACATTATCTGCAGATGAGCTACATCAGGGTACCAGGTACCTACCCGATAACATTGTGTCGGCACTCACCCAGATTGCGCAAACGTACAATCCCCAACTGCTTTCCTTTATTCGACTCTCAAACGCAAGGGCTACCAACTTTGTTGGGAGTTAGTCATGAGTGTTGAAGCCCCGGCCAGGCGTTGATGTATATAGAGCTGTTGTGTGTTTATTCCCTAAGGCGGGCAGTGTAGGGGGAGGGGGGGGGGGGGGGCAGGAGGGCTGAACAACAGCGGAATCACGGCCGGCACGCCCCCCCCCCCCCCCCCTGCTGGGGAGGCTTGTGCTGTGAGGTAACCATGTTACATCTATCCCCCTCCTCACTGTTGTACACATTTTGTTTCCACATTATTTTATTTGTCACTGTTTATATCTATAGACACATGTAGACTGGTAGGGACATCCACCAAAAGCTATTAGGACTCGTACGTTTCTAGAACACGAATGCATTTTACCTACCTGCTATTTGGTATAGTCTACTGCAAGATAGAACCTATTGTAGGTAGGTGGTAGGTACCTGATTTTTTATCTACATAACTGCAGGTTTATAGCCTACACCACCTATTGTAATTTGCATCCTACCTTACTTGCTAAACTTTTCTTGACAAGCTTTACGTTATAACTAAAGATTGGTATCTAATGCGGCGTGTGTACTTTGCAGTTGCGAGTGAATGGCAGAGCGGTAATAGCTGCATGCACAACTACAGAGCTGCTTCGCAAGGGGATGGACTGAAGGGCTGATTCGCCAAATTTGGTTATTTCTCGCACTACCAGGGTTTTGTATTCGATGTAAACAACAATTCAGGGTGGATTTTTTTTATTAAGGAAGGTTGAGTTGGTTACCACATGCTTAGCTTGTGGAGTAGGGTGCTCGGGGTTGGAGATAGGAAGGGTAGAGGGGAGGGGGTGTAATCGAGTTACTGCGCACGGCCGAGCTGTCAAACAGGGGCAGCGAACGTGACCCCCCCCCTTCTGTAGGTACCAGTGTGAAAAGGAACGTCCTTCCCCCTACGCGGTGGTTGCCCGAATGGAAAAGAACGTCCTCCCCTGCTGTAGGTATATCACAGTGGAGGGGAACGTCTCCCCCCCCCCCCCCCCCCCCCCCGCTTAAGGTAGGTACCATGCCATTGTAGAGGGGAAACACAATTCACAGCACGGATCTCCAAAATTATTTTCGCGTATGTTTTATTTTTTTTTCCGCCATAGTAAGATAAATAATTATTGTTGTCTTCAGATTCCATGCATACTTATTCTTAGTTTATTGGAAGAGACAAACCATTCTAAAAACGTTGCGATAAGCTAAACAAACGCGTGGAATGTTATACAATAATAATTATTTATCTTATCCATAAATTCGACTGGTGAAAGCTATACCTACCCTTAGGCTGGATTTCACCGGATTTGTGTTATTGTATGTTTAGCGTATGACAAGTGCCTGCAAATCTGTGGGAGTATAATACCTAGTTGCTTTCATCTGCTCACACCATTTGTGTGATAAAATAGTAGATTAGTGAATATTATGTCGGCTGTCGGCTGTCGGCTGCTATATCATAAGCCAGCAGTTTAACGTCTAAAGCTGCCCATCCACTGGCCGGACGGCACCGCCAGCACCACCGGCAACGAATGAATCGAAGTTTCCTAATCACCGGACGGGCCCGAAGCGTCCGCGGCGGCCGGGAATATATCTCGCTATTCTCCGGCCGCTTCGTTCGGTGCCGGTGGTGCCGTCCAGCCAGTGGACGGGCAGCATTATTGTCCGGCCAGTGGACGGGCAGCATTATTGTCCGGCCAGTGGACGGGCAGCATTATTGTCCGGCCAGTGGACGGGCAGCATTATTGTCCGGCCAGTGGACGGGCAGCATTATTGTCCGGCCAGTGGACGGGCAGCATTATTGTCCGGCCAGTGGACGGGCAGCATTATTGTCCGGCCAGTGGACGGGCAGCATTATTGTCCGGCCAGTGGACGGGCAGCATTATTGTATGGCCAGTGGACGGGCAGCATTATTGTCCGGCCAGTGGACGGGCAGCATTATTGTATGGCCAGTGGACGGGCAGCATTATTGTATGGCCAGTGGACGGGCAGCATTATTGTCTGGCCAGTGGACGGGCAGCATTATTGTATGGCCAGTGGACGGGCGGCATTATTGTATGGCCAGTGGACGGGCGGCATTATTGTATGGCCAGTGGACGGGCAGCATTATTGTATGGCCAGTGGACGGGCGGCATTATTGTATGGCCAGTGGACGGGCAGCATTATTGTATGGCCAGTGGACGGGCAGCATTATTGTATGGCCAGTGGACGGGCGGCATTATTGTATGGCCAGTGGACGGGCAGCATTATTGTATGACCAGTGGACGGGCGGCATTATTGTATGGCGTCTCAGCATGGGCGTAGCAGGACCAAGAACCTCCAGGCCTTCTCCTCATGCATGGCTTTATGTGACGTTATTACATTGTGTAGGTCAGAAAAATCCTACGGGGGGCTAAAAGGTTTTTGCCAGCCCTCCCTCTTTGCTACGCCTAAATAGTTACATATGTAGACAACTTTTACTTTACACTTTACGAAACCAAGACCGCCAACCATAGCCGTATCCACGGGGGGGGGGGTTAAACCCATGCGGATTAATGTTTATGTAATAAGGTGCATTACTGTTAACAACTTTCACTTTACATCATCACAAATCTGTAGGGGTGAGCCGTCCCTTGGTGTAGCAGGCAAATGGAGTTCGCCTGTAAAATCGTGGCTATGCAAAGCTAGGTAGATGTCAACTTCGATTTTACCCCGTCTTCACCTAAAGATAGACCTAATAATATGGAACCTACTCGAGGCACTATTTACAAAATTGTTAAGCTACTTTAGCATTTATAAGTAGATACTGTGTAATCAATATTTTACTAAAAGAAACGGAGTAGGTACCTAGGTAGGCACTTACCTAAATGAAATAGAATTCGCCACTTGCCACAGAGGGGACTGAGACCCAAGACGTCTGCTTCAGATCCCACACTGCGCAAGTTTCTGAAGGTAAGAAGTAATTACTCAAACAGTTTCCGAGCTACTTTCGTGTTTTCAGTTCAGCCTCGGCTTCGGCCAAAAAATACACCCTTCGCCATACCTACGCTCCATTGGCACTCACTTCGTAAAGATAGAAAAACTTGATTGCCTTCTCCACTGAATAGGCACGTAAGTAAGTACCTACGCGGTCTAAGGTAGAAAGCAATAAAGCTGTTGTCAACGGGTCAACTCAACTTTCTCTACACCGAATTCCTACTAAATTACCTAGTCATCCCTTAATTCCTCCTAAATTACCTAGTCATCCCTTAATTCCTCCTAAATTACCTAGTCATCCCTTAATTTCTCCTTAATTACCTACCTAGTTATTCCTTAATTCCTCCTTAATTACCTAGTCATTCCTTCTTAGTTGAAAAGAGAGCTACTTATGTATGAAATGTGTATAATAACAATAATAAGAATAAGAATAGGTAAGCAGAAGTAGTCATTGCGGCGCCTCAGCCAGCTGCGCAGCCTTCGAAAGGATGACCTGCACGTCGATGGGAGGGAAGTTCTGCAGAAGTTTCACATTCGAGGAAAACTCATTGCTGAGGATCTGATCCCGCACCAATCTGCAACATCAATATAATGAGGGAAACTCATTGCTGAGGATCTGATCCCGCACCCGCACCAATCTGCAACATCAATATAATGAGGATCTGATCCCGCACCCGCACCAATCTGCAACATCAATATAATGAGGGAAACTCATTGCTGAGGATCTGATCCCGCACCAATCTGCAACATCAGGAATCACAAATCCTTACAGGGCAAGCACAGAATCCAATGGGCATGACTCTCAAAAGGCTGACAGAATACTCAAAAGACTACAGATCGAGTGCGACAGACAGAAATAATTGTGATTGTAATAGACGGGATGGGGATGGGGATGGGGCACCTCTATAGAACATTCGTCCATCTGCTATTTTATCTCTCCTCACCATATCCACAATTTGACTACCTATCTACAATGTGAGGGAAAAGACAATATCTGTCATAAGCTGTTTTCTTACGTGATCATTGCGCAGCAGATATGGACCAGGAAATCAAATCGGTTAGGATCAGCCAGTAATGAGTCCCAGATACGCAGAACGTCAGGCAGAGGAAACTCCTGTGACAGCAGCAGCGTGATCCATCTACAACAACAACAGCAGTTATCTATCCACAGCAGAGTTATCACAACACAGTCATCTATCCACAGCAACAACAGCAGAGTTATCACAACACAGTCATCTATCCACAACAATAACGGCAGCAGTTATCTATCCACAACTTCAACAACAGCAGAGTTATCACAACACAGTCATCTATCCACAACAACAACAGCAGAGTTATCACAACACAGTCATCTATCCACAACAACAACAGCAGAGTTATCACAACACAGTCATCTATCCACAGCAACAACAGCAGAGTTATCACAACACAGTCATCTATCCACAACAATAACGGCAGCAGTTATCTATCCACAACTTCAACAACAGCAGAGTTATCACAACACAGTCATCTATCCACAACAACAACAGCAGAGTTATCACAACACAGTCATCTATCCACAACAACAACAGCAGAGTTATCACAACACAGTCATCTATCCACAACAACGACAGAGTCATCCACTTCCAAACACGAAAAATGCTGATGTCAGTGCACTATTTTTCGGTCATTTATTTTGTAATGAAAGAAGCTTATTATGCTACCTACAGTTTATTTTAAATGCGTAACAACAGCAGTGGCACGTTAATGTGTCTCTTACTGTCCCTGACACTGAGCTACGAACCAGGAGGGCTAAGGATGTAGTCTCACACTGAGGTACGAACCAGGAGGACTAAGGATGTAGTCTCACACTGAGGTACGAACCAGGAGGACTAAGGATGTAGTCTCACATTGAGGTACGAACCAGGAGGACTCAGGATGTAGTCTCACATTGAGGTACGAACCAGGAGGACTAAGGATGTAGTCTCACACTGAGGTACGAACCAGGAGGACTAAGGATGTAGTCTCACACTGAGGTACGAACCAGGAGGACTAAGGATGTAGTCTCACACTGAGGTACGAACCAGGAGGACTAACGATGTAGTCTCACATTGAGGTACGAACCAGGAGGACTAAGGATGTAGTCTCACACTGAGCAACGAACCAGGAGGACTAAGGCTGTAGTCTCACATTGAGGTACGAACCAGGAGGACTAAGGATGTAGTGTCACACTGAGCAACGAACCAGGAGGACTAAGGATGTTCTCTCACACTGAGCTACGAACCAACAGGGCTAAGGCTCTTGTCTCAACTCGTCAACATTTTTTTTCAGGTGAATCATGGCGGGCCTACCCGGTCGATGTGTACACCGGCATGGACTCTTACCGAATAAAGCCCTTATGAAGATAGGTGCGACCCTGCATCACTCTGCAGTACTCTGGCGTGATGTGCTGCTGGCATTACCTGAAGCTGCAGTACTCTGGTCTGAGGTGCTGCTGGCATTACCTGAAGCTGCAGTACTCTGGTCTCAGGTGCTGCTGGCATTACCTGAAGCTGTAGTACTCTGGTCTGAGGTGCTGCTGGGTGAGTACAGCCCATGTGGCGTGGTCTGCCTGCTCCAGCTGCAGCGTGACACGCCCCATCATGGCCTGGATGCCGCCTTCGCTGTCGTCCAGGGATTTCATGAAAAGATCCCTTGTCTCAGCCATCAGGTTGGTGAAGCAGAAGAAGCAGTCCGCCTCTGCGTGCTCTGTAGCCCACAAGATCATCACAAGATAACCAATCAGAATCTCTTGCATCGCTTCACATTCTGAGGCGAGTTGGTTGGTTTATAGAGATGTTAATTTTAAGGTTTGAACGATTGTGCTGACCCTAATTAAATTGAACTAATTCAGTATGTGCAGTCATCAAATTATTCGTGTTGAAGGGTAGGACCAGGTTATTACGTTGAGAATAAAAAATCCCTTTCGGCAGCCCCGAAAGGCGTAGGTAGATTTCGAAGATTACTTCCATCCACTAAAAGCAGTCTAAAATCATTTATAAAGACGGTTAAGAAGATTTTCAGTTTACTCAAATGCATTCTCTACAATAACAACGGAGGAATTGAGTTTTGAAATTTCACAAGAAAATGAAAGTGATTTTACAAAAAACTTTTTTAGACAAACGTTGTAGATATTATTAATAGAAACTCATAGCAAAAAGAATAAACTCAATATCTCAACAAATAAGTGAGTTATGACGTTTTGAAAATTCAACCCCCCACCCCCTGCCTAAACGGTGCGTCGGACGAAAAACTTTTTCAGACAAAAGTTGTAGGTAATATTAAGGCAAATGCATTACAAAACAAAAGAACTCGATAACACCCCTAGGACACAAGTTATAAATTTTTGTGTGGACAAAACCCTGTTTTTACACCCTTATTCAACCATAACCATTAAGGGTGGGATCAAAAAACGTTACTAAGAAAAGTTTTAGGTGTTAGACGACCCTCAGAGAACGTTTCATTAGTTGCAATATTAAGGGAGTTATGGTCCAAAAACCAGATTTCAAAAAAGGCCCCCCATTCCCCCCCCCCCCCCCCCCCCCCTAGTCCGATTTCCCCCATTTACGAACTCGACCGAGATTTTAGTCCCTTATATTTTATTAAATAGTCAAAACCAATTATTTTTCAAAAATACGGCTCTTAGCGTGTTCACAAGGAAGTGAAAATGATATATATAATATATATAAACTTTTAAACTGATGGTGGTTTTGGGATCCAGGGGTCATAAAAAGAAGAACTGTGAAGAAATGTTTCAAAAGTGAGAAATCTACCTAAAAATGTTACCTCGCCAGGCGGGGTCAGAGTCGGAGGCGAAGGTGTAGTAAATAGGGCCAATGATCTCGTTCATTCCCTGGACGTAGCCTTGCCCAGGGTTCAGCTTCGCGTAGAGAAACAAGATCCGCTCCACGACCTCCCAATGAGCTTCACAGCCTTCCTCCAGCGGGGCATAGTCACACACAGCCTTCCGCACCGAAACACCGATCTGTGTAACAAGAGTTAGAGCTTGGCACCACACCAATCACATATAAGAGACATACACCTTCTAGTTAGCCTGACGATAGATAATCTGCAGACGGGTGGTCCACTAGTGGTAAGGGTAATGAGAAATGCAACCCATGCAACTCAGAGATAATGAGTAACAACTTACTTGCTTGAGGAGTCCAATAGGCGTGCAAATAAAATAAAGCAGTGTTAGTCGTTTTGCCATTAATTAGTATTTGTAGTACGAGTCTGCCACAGCATGCTACACCAGTAATATCAGTTTAAGCTTTTTTTCTACAGATAAAATTCTAGGTGGATTCCGAACCACTGCAGTCTCATGTATATCATCCTGGCTTTAATTACCTTCGTGATGCCCAAGCCCTTGCGCTCGACGTTGGCGGAGTGCAGGACGGTGCGCTGGACGCGGGCATGCAGGCGCCTCTCCTCCCTCATCACGGCTAAGCAGGGAAAGTCGCTCGCCTGCTGGAAGAAGGAAATATCTGGGCAGAGGCGGCGGACGTCCTTGTCGATCTGCTGCAGCACCTCGTTATCGCGGAAGAAGGCCTGCCATTGGCTGTCAGGACTCAGGCTGAGGGGGTGGTCCTCGCCCTCAGTTTGCCCTGGCGTCACGATCATCTCGTCTACAAATAACACACTCTCAAGCTATTCGGTCATGTACATGTGTTCTGAAACTTGCCAGCAGAGTTTCTCACTCCAAATTAAGGTTGCATGTTTTGTTTCTTTGAATGGTAGGACAACTGGAGTGTCCACGTTGTGTGTACATGCTAGTTATAATTTCGTCATGACAATGTGCGTGAACGGTTTTTCTTTTGTTTGCTATTACAATTAAAGCTGGATTTGACAGTAATGATAACGATAGGATTTACGTTATCGTTCAGCTTATGACAAGTGCCTTGCAATTGCACTTGTTTCCTTCCAATATCACTTTCATAAGCTAAACATATATGATAACATAAATCCGATGCCGCTATGGTGTACAGTACACTATAAGTGTACAGCCTAAAAGGCTGGATTTCACCACTTTCTCGTATAGTGTACACTATAAGTAGTGTCTGAATTCAATTATATTTCATTATATTATTGAACATTTACCTACTAAATATACCTAAGTAGGATTTTGGCACTCACCCACAAATTGACGGTACAGGTTTCGCGACTTCTCCAAACACTCGGTCCATTCAGATTTTGCCAAGGGCAGATAATTCAAAAGAATCTTCCAGCACAAAGATCTTCGACTTTGATGGGTTGACTCAGGGATACCTAAATTATAGGGGCGTATGTATATACAATCGGGGATTAAACACATGGGGACACCTCAACAGCGTATCACACTAGCTACAACAACTAGGGGACAGGAGCTCTTTTGCACGACGCGCGACGCTTATCACCGCAGAACCGATCCCATCGTGCGCGGACTCTCCACATGGGGAAGGTGCTACCTGCTACCCACCACTTGGTCATGTGTGATAATACCAACAACAACTGACAGTTACCTTGAAAGCAAAGTTGTCTAAGGTCATCCATGTTGATCGTGTCCTCCGAGATTATTCTGTCCAACTCCTGTAGCCTGTAACAGCAATAACGACAGTAGAGTCAGGATTACCAGCCACCTCTTGTAGCCTGTAAAAGCAATAACGCCAGTAGTCAGGATCACCAGCCACCTCTTGTAGCCTGTAACTACAATGCTCAGCCACCTCTCGTAGCCTGTAACTACAATGCACAGCCACCTCTTGTAGCCTGTAACTACAATGCTCAGCCACCTCTTGTAGCCTGTAAAAGCAATAACGTCAGTAGTCAGGATCACCAGCCACCTCTTGTAGCCTGTAACTACAATGTACAGCCACCTCTTGTAGCTGGTAACAACAGTACACTCAGTAGCTACAGACATCTTTACCATGAAGATAACCGGTCACCTGTTGGAGCTTAAAACTCTAATACAGCTATAAGCAGCCACCTCTTGATACCACCTTTAATACAATGCACAGCTTCCTTTAGCTACTCGGCACATCATATCGTGAAGATAACCAGCTACCTCTTGCGTCACCAACCCTTAAGTTTAAGTTACAAGTATTTGAGTACCTACTTACTTGGCCCGAAGCGCCGACATTGGAAGGCTACAATGGCTGTCAAATGGTGATTTCCATAATCAACATAATATTTAAAAAAGCTCGTGAGCTTGGCAGAAATAGTTAGTGGGAATTAGGGAACGAATCCAGATTTTCCTGTTTTCGGGGTTTTGTTGTTTTGTCAACAAACATCCCAGGAATATCGATTTCACTACTCATCTACTCAAGCTACATTTCCTAAAATTGTAATTCAAACAAATCGATTATTGTATAATTTAATAAAAATATTTTTATTGAAATAAAACATTATTTTTTTTAAACAAGGAAAATTAACTTTTAGTGTTTAATTTTTGCGTTTGGGTCTGGTTTGAAAGACGTAGTAACCATGAAAGCAGCAGAACTTCTTGGAGTGGTTAAACTACTGCAATGTATTACAATAATTCGCTCTCCGAGAAGGTTCCGGGTTCGAATCGTGGTAAAACTAGATTTTTTATTAGAAAATAATCATTTTAATCATGATTGTGACTACTGATGTTACTTAATAGAGGGAAAACTATGAATGGCTCAAAACGAGAGAGTTGATCCGAAGGACATATATGAAGCTGGATGTATAAGCAAACTCATCAACAGCTGATAATTATTTATTTTGTTTGTCTGTCACAGAACAATGAGAAAATTAATGTAATAGGTAATGGAAGTTTTGGTGTAAAACTAAACAGGCCCATTTGCGAGTTTTAAATGAAATTAAAGGTGATGTTGATGTGAACGTTCGCTATGTTGCCTACGGAGAATCAGCCCGACTCGCTAGTGGATATGTGTCTGGAGCTTGTGTCGACACATCTGGAGCTGCTGGCGGGGGCTGCGCTGCCTCGCGAGCTGTGTGAGGCGCTCATTGAGACACACACGGCAGCAGGCCGTCCTATAGACGTAGCCTTTGGGGACATCTTCGCGGACACGCAGAGGACAAAGCTGCGGAAGGTTCGTGTGGGCCGTGGTGAGGTCAGCAGGCAGGGTCTGCAGAGCCTGCTGCAGCACAAGCTGACCCATCTCGACATGACCCGCTGTGACTCGCCTCCGCCTGCCCTGCTGCAGCAGATCAGCTGCCACGGTGAGAATCTCCTGGAGCTCTCACTTGGCTCATGGAAAAAAATCGAACATTTCCCAGGAGGTTTCAGCAACTCGCCAAAACTGAAGAAGCTGGAAATCTACAAGTGGCATGACTTTGGCAATGCTCTGACGCTGCCTCTGCTGCTGAAACCTCTCAAGGAACTCGTCTGCCTCAACCTTTCTGGAGCCTTTGGCGTGAAGGACTTGTCTTGCCTTGCCTCGCTACCGCATCTCCGCCGCCTCTACCTGTACAAAGTCAACAAATACAACCTGGAGGATTGTAATGGAATAGCTACTATTAGGAAAATTACTAATTTGACTCATTTGGACATCTCGGGGTCGGAGAAACCATACCCTAACCCTGACACCGTGCTGGCCTCCATTGTGGATGCCTTACCTCAGTTAGTGTATCTTGACATTTCGGAAACGAATCTGGCTGGAAGAGGTGAGTACAGTACTACTTTTGTATCGATATTTAGGAGACGTTAAGAAGAAAAGCTAGTAAAACTTGGGTGTTTGGCCATCCCTGCGTTAACCAGTGTTGATACACTCCCCAGGTGTGGAGCAGCATGACAGCTCGGTAGGGCAGCAGAAGACGGACATCCTGGGGCTGCGGTCACGGGTGTCTCGCCCGCTGGAGTTTCTTGGTCTGTACGAGGCGAGGCACGAGGCGTGCCGTCGTCATCACATCCCCGCCCAGTCGGTGGCCGGTGACGCAAATGAGAGGCAGCTCGTGACGGCAGCGCACGCCTACCTGAACCGCCCGCAGCTGCTGGAGAAAGTCCTCAACGAGATCTACAACGCGGCACGTGATAATGACGGCATGCAACCCAATACCCTCCTGGAGGTCGTCTTGGATGCCATGGAGCGCCACCAGCGCAAAAAGATGGTCCAGATATCTGGCAGGTAAGTGGCAGATCGTTAGTACACTGCCAACAGAGTCGAAACTGTTGGTTTCCTCCCGAATACCTTTTACTTTACTTGAAATATTATATCACTCTTGTTAGCGAAGTTGGAATTCCACTGTTAATCCATGTTTAGTTAAACGTTAGTGGACCGAGCACCGCCTCAACCAGAGTTAGTATTAGGAACCACCACCGAAAAACTGTCAAAAATAACTTACTTAGTCAAAACCCATGAAAAAGTAATTAAATATTACTTTTTCGTGGGTTTTGACTAAGTTATTTTTGACAGTTTTTCGGTGGTGGTTCCTAATACTAACTCTGGTTGAGGCGGTGCTGGGTCCACTAACGTTTAACTAAACATGGATTGCAGAAAATACCACAAAGTTACGAGTTCCCTTTTAAATCATGTTCCACTGTTAACTCATTATCGGTCATTTTTAGGTAGATTTCGAAGAAAAATCTACCTATTGTAGTCGTACCAGTAGTCTCACTTTTGAAAAATTTCTTCACAGTTATTCTTTTTATGACCCCTGGATCCCAAAACCACCATCAGTTCAAAAGTATATATATATATATATATATATATATATATATATATATATATATATATATATCTATCTATCTATATATCTATCATTTTCACTTCCTTGTGAACACGCTAGCAGCCGTATTTTTGAAAAATAATTGGTTTTGACTATTTAATAAAATATAAGGGACTAAAATCTCGGTCGAGTTCGTTAATGGGGGAAATCGGACCAAGGGGGGGGGGGGGGGGAGGGGGGAAATGGGGGGACTTTTTCTAAATCTGGCTTTTTGGCCATAACTCCCTTAATATTGCAACTAATGAAACGTAGTTTTCTCTAAGGGTCGTCTAACAGTACTGCCTACAACTTTTCTTAGTAACGTTTTTTGATCCCACCCTTAATGGTTGAATAGGGGTGGAAAAAGAGGGTTTTGCGCACAAAAAAATTCATAACTTGTGTCCTAGGGGTGTTATCGAGTTCTTTTGTTTTGTAATGTATTTGCCTCAATATTACCTACAACTTTTGTCTGAAAAAGTTTTTCGTCCGACGCACCGTTTAGGCAGGGGGTGGGGGGTTGAATTTTCAAAACGTCATAACTCACTTATTTGGTGAGATATTGAGTTTTATCTTTTTGCTATGAGTTTCTATTAATAATATCTACAACTTTTGTCTGAAAAAGTTTTTTGTAAAATCACTTTCATTTTCTTGTTAAGGGGGGGGGGGGGGGTGAAATTTCAAAGCTCAATTCCTCCGTTTGTTATTGTGTTATCGAGTTCTTTTGTTTTGTAATGCATTTGCCTCAATATTACCTACAACTTTTGTCTGAACAAGTTTTTCGTCCGACGCACCGTTTAGGCAGGGGGTGGGGGGTTGAATTTTCAAAACGTCATGACTCATTTATTTGGTGAGATATTGATTTTATTCTTTTTGCTATGAGTTTCTTTTAATAATATCTACAACTTTTGTCTGAAAAAGTTTTTTGTAAAATCACTTTCATTTTCTTGTTAAGGGGGGGGGGGGGGGGGGGGTGAAATTTCAAAACTCAATTCCTCCGTTTGTTATTGTAGATAATGAAATTGGATCAACTGAAAATCTTCTTATCCGTCTTTCTAAATGATTTTAGACTGCTTTTAGTTGATGGAAGTAATCTTCGAAATCTACCTACGCCTTTCGGGGCTGCCGAAAGGGATTTTTCATTTTTCTGAAATTTGCTCAATTGTTTAAACCCAAACTCAATTACCTAGTGTTTCATTTTAAAAAGGTAGGTAGGTACAGTGATATTCTGAAAAAATTTTTTCGGAAAATTTCCATGGAAAATTTCCGGAAATTTTCGGAAAATGTGGAAATTGTTGGAAATTTAGTGTTGATTGGCTGTATAACGCCTAACAGGCTTAGCTACTGGTGGATTATGTGATGCCGCAGTAGTTGCCGACCCCTTAATCTCTGATAAGTATCATCTAAGAAGCCACCAAAAAGCTCAAAACTGGAGATCTGGAGTCTTTAAGTGTATTAATAATTAGTTCAGAATGCTATTCTGAAGACAGCTAAAGTAACGGTTTAAGATTTCTGTGAACGGTAGTTGATTTTCAGGTATATAAATGAACGACTGGTATAGCCCCAGCTGCAAACGTGACAATAAAAAACCCCGCGAAATTCAAATATTTTAAGTTAAAAAAATTTATATCATTATTTTTTTCGATATAAAAAAAAGTCATGGAAAGGAAATTTTACTATTTGGAAATTTTCCGAGCCCCCATCACTGGGTAGGTACCTACTTACCTACACATATGTTATAGTTCAGAAAGTGAAAGTGCACTGATGTGGCATGCCTTGAGTTTCAGTGCTACCCTCTTCTTCGTGGTCAAGAATCGTAACAACCACTTCCCTGTGAAGGTGCGGCGGCGGATCATCACGGCGCTGCTTAACGGGATGGTGGCTCACCGAGATGATCAGTTTATGCTTCGTAACGGCTGCCTTTGCCTTTGCCAGTTCAAGATCCCCCATGATGTTGTGAGTATTCACAACTCTCACTGCTCAAATTAAATACTGCCTCCATGGCATTTCTTTCTTGGTTACCTACGTTCTTACTGAAATGTTTTTCGGGGTTTTTTTCAACATTTAATTGTTCTATAATATAGCATGTCTTCGAAATGTCAAGATTTGCCTACTTGCTACAATAGTTACGTATGTTGCCGTTGTGCATCGACTTATCTTCGTCAGTCAATTTTTTGCAGAAATCACTCATTCGTCAAATCACAACATGTCTACTTATTATATTCCAGAGCAAATAAAAGCCCAACTGTTCCTCTAGAGGAGTGTCACTAAGTAACGTCAACAGTTCCCCTAGAGGAGTGTCACTAAGTAACGTCAACAGTTCCCCTAGAGGAGTGTCACTAAGTAACGTCAACAGTTCCCCTAGAGGAGTGTCACTAAGTAACGTCAACAGTTCCCCTAGAGGAGTGTCACTAAGTAACGTCAACAGTTCCCCTAGAGGAGTGTCACTAAGTAACGTCAACAGTTCCCCTAGAGGAGTGTCACTAAGTAACGTCAACAGTTCCCCTAGAGGAGTGTCACTAAGTAACGTCAACAGTTCCCCTAGAGGAGTGTCACTAAGTAACGTCAACAGTTCCCCTAGAGGAGTGTCACTAAGTAACGTCAACAGTTCCCCTAGAGGAGTGTCGCTTAGTAACGTCAACAGTTCCCCTAGAGGAGTGTCACTAAGTAACGTCAACAGTTCCCCTAGAGGAGTGTCGCTTAGTAACGTCAACAGTTCCCCTAGAGGAGGGTCACTAAGTAACGTCAACGCCTTCACTCTGACGTAAACGGAATATTTCCCGTAAAATTTGCCTTTTGCCCACGTTGACTATGTTTTTGTATGGATCAGATGTTCGAGTACAAGCGTCTGGTGGACATGCTGCTGTTCACCACGACAGAGATGATGGACGCTTTGTTCATTCAGCGTATCGCCATCTACCTCCTCAACTCGCTCGCGTGCCAAGTGGACGGTACCCATAAGCACATATTGGGCGATGCAGGGGCGGTACCGGTAAGCATCTATGCACTGGCGCGGCGTAACCCAAACCGTCTTTACCTCGTTTTGTTTACGTAGCTACACTCGTACAAATGTTTGTCCTCCAGTTTAGGCATGTGGTATTTGTTTCTGTAATATGTAATGTATTGCAGAGAATGCTGTCGCTAATAGCTGAGCGGGTTAAGCAGGAGGTGTGTGATGACGTTATGGAGGTAGCATGGAGCACCCTCTGGAACGTTACGGACGAGACGGCCATCAACTGTCAGTACTTCCTAGACTGGGACGGCATGTACTACTTCTGCACCTGCTTAGAGGTATGTACTATTTGTGCACCTGCTCAGAGGTATGTACTACTTGTGCACCTGCTTAGAGGTATGTACTATTTGTGCACCTGCTTAGAGGTATGTACTACTTGTGCACCTGCTCAGGGGTATGTACTACTTGTGCACCTGCTTAGAGGTATGTACTATTTGTGCACCTGCTTAGAGGTAT
The DNA here is from genome assembly GCA_950004255.1 of Mesopsocus fuscifrons. NCBI lineage: Eukaryota > Metazoa > Arthropoda > Insecta > Psocodea > Mesopsocidae > Mesopsocus > Mesopsocus fuscifrons. The sequence continues at coordinate 104,361 of OX465375.1, forward strand.
GTACTACTTGTGCACCTGCTCAGAGGTATGTACTACTTGTGCACCTGCTTAGAGGTATGTACTATTTGTGCACCTGCTTAGAGGTATGTACTACTTGTGCACCTGCTCAGAGGTATGTACTACTTGTGCACCTGCTTAGAGGTATGTACTATTTGTGCACCTGCTTAGAGGTATGTACTATTTGTGCACCTGCTTAGAGGTATGGACTACTTCTGGGCCTGCTTAGAGGTATGTACTTCTTCTGCACATGTTTAGAGGTATGTACTACTTCTGCACATGTTTAGAGGTATGAAACGCATGTAACTCTGCTTCAGCCCCTGTCTGGAGGTATGGACTTGGTCTTAGCCCCCGATTACACCTTACAATTTCCAATCCTAATATGATCATAAAAAAATATGATCAAGAAAAATTATTGTAAGGTGTAAAATGAATTGAGTCAGTTATGATATGATACAATTTGTATCGGCCGGTACAAATTGTATCATGACTGCTTCGACTACCTTCCTCTATGCTGCGATGTGCTGTTGTTGTTGGGTCAGTCCGTTGAAAATGGCGCCTGAGGTCAAGTGGAATGGAAATGACCCGTATATTAATAGAAAATGTGGAGGAGTACGAGTTTCTATATTACGATAAATTGAAAGAATATAGCAGAAATTATTTAACCTAAAACGGTTCAAAAAAGGGTCCAAAAAATCTACGGAATTTTATTTTTTTACCATGTCAAGTTGGCATCGCTGCTAAATATGATCATGTTTTTATTGTGAAGTGTATTACAGTTTTTCTAAAAATTTTTGATACTAAAAAAATAGGATCATATAAAAATAGGATCATATAAAAATAGGATCATATATTTTTTGTAAGGTGTAATCGGGCCCTAATTCACATTCTAATACCGACTGTGTCTTTGACTATGTTTGTAGAAATTTCCTGAGAAGGCTGAGCTGCTTCGGAACATGATGGGGCTGCTGGGTAACGTGGCAGAAGTGGCAGCGCTCAGGCCGCGCCTCATGACGGAGACCTACGTCAGAGTGTTCACCTCCCTCCTCCTCTCAGACAGTGACGGCATCGAGGTAACAGTTCAGGGTGAGGGTAGGGTGAAGAAAACAAACGTCATAGTGTATCTGTAGTGTAGTGTATCTGTAGGCACTTGGCAATTTTCAAATCAATTGCAGTCCGCCTCTCAGCGCCCTCACACTTACATGGTAGAATAATCCTTGAGCTACAAAATAGCTGTATGAGCATTCTTGTTAATGGCCACTATACATTCTCGACGAATTCCACCAAAACCACTGTGCGAAACTAATGTTTACGTATTAGTACTGCCGTTACTGCCGGAGACTGGTAATTGCAATATCGCAATTGGTTTTGTCTACTCTAAAAGCTAAACGTAGTGTGCTATTCGAACGCGAAACGAACGAGTGAAATAGGACACTATGTTTAGCTTTTACAGGAGAAAAAGTAGAGAAATGTATCCTTTCACATGTAAGTAATTTCAAGTAATTTTCATAAGATAATAAGATAAGGTCAAGGGGTCAAATCAGTCCAGACAATAATTGCCAAAGCAAAGGTACCTGCTGCTACTTCCCACTTAGGCACAAGATTATGTGTTCCAAGTCGGTTCAAAATTTCATAGGGGCCTACATGGTGACCACCAAATTGGTTAGGAAAATGTCTTCTATAGTAATACCTATAGGTCGTTGGGTAAATCTAAAAACGATAAAAACTGTGTCCAAAAAAGCATCCCCAAAACATGTTTAGCTTAGGCACAGGCTTAGGTAACGGGGAGATGTGGTTGTAGGTGAGCTACAACGCAGCGGGCGTACTGGCGCACATGTTTAGCTTAGGTAACGGGGAGGTGTGGTTGCAGGTGAGCTACAACGCAGCGGGCGTACTGGCGCACATGTTTAGCTTAGGTAACGGGGAGGTGTGGTTGCAGGTGAGCTACAACGCAGCGGGCGTTATGGCGCACATGTTTAGCTTATGTAACGGGGAGGTGTGGTTGCAGGTGAGCTACAACGCAACGGGCGTACTGGCGCACATGTTTAGCTTAGGTAACGGGGAGGTGTGGTTGCAGGTGAGCTACAACGCAACGGGCGTACTGGCGCACATGTTTAGCTTAGGTAACGGGGAGGTGTGGTTGTAGGTGAGCTACAACGCAACGGGCGTACTGGCGCACATGTTTAGCTTAGGTAACGGGGAGGTGTGGTTGTAGGTGAGCTACAACGCAACGGGCGTACTGGCGCACATGTTTAGCTTAGGTAACGGGGAGGTGTGGTTGCAGGTGAGCTACAACGCAGCGGGCGTTATGGCGCACATGTTTAGCTTATGTAACGGAGAGATGTGGTTGCAGGTGAGCTACAACGCAGCGGGCGTGCTGGCGCACATGTGCTCGGACGGAGTAGCTGCATGGACCGTCCCGTCACCGTCACGCACTCACGTACTCTCCGTCATGCAGACGGCCATAGAGCGTTGGGACCTGTACGCAGAGCGTAACATCAACTACCGCTCCTTCGAGCCTATCCTAGGCCTGCTCACCGTCGCACACACGCCACAGTGCCAGCACTGGGCCGCCTGGGCCCTCGCCAACCTCACCAAAGTCTACCGTACGTAGAAAAAATTCCTTTCGGCAGCCCCGAAAGGCGTAGGTAGATTTCGATGATTACTTCCATCCACAAAAAGCAGTGTAAAATCATTTAGAATGACGGTTAAGAAGATTTGTAGTTGATCCCGATGCATTCCACCCAATAACAACGAAGAAATTGAGTTTGGAAATTTCACCCCCCCCCCCCCCCTCCCCCGAAATGAAAGTGATTTTAAAAAAACTTTTTCAGACAAAAGTTGTACGTATTATTAATAGAAACTCATATTAAAAAGAATAAACTCAATATCTCAACAAATAAGTGAGTTATGACGTTTTGAATATTCAACCCCCACCCTCTGCCTAAACGGTGCGTCGGATGAAAAACCTTTTCAGACAAAAGTTGTAGGTCATACTGAGGCAAATTAAAACAAAAAGAAAGAACTCGATAACACCCTTAGGACACAAGTTATGAATGTTTTTGTTCGCCAACTCCTGTTTTTCAACCATCAATCAACCATTAAGGGTGGGATAAAAATACGTTACAAAGAAAAGTTGTAGGTAGTACTTTTAGACGACCCTCAGAGATAACCAACTTTCATTAGTTGCAATATTAAGGGTGTTATGGCCAAAAAACCAGTTTTCGAAAAAGTCCCCCCATTTCACCCCCCTTCGTCCGATTGCCCCCTTTAACGAACTCGACCGAGATTTAAGTCCCTTATATTTTATTAGATAGTCAAAACCAATTATTTTTCAAAAATACGTCTCCTAGCGTGTTCACAAGAAAGTGAAATAATTGATAGATAGATAGATATTACATATATAAACTTTTGAACTGATGGTGGTTTTGGGATCCAGGGGTCATAAAACGAAGAACTGTGAAGAAATTTTTCAAGAGTGAGAGTACTGGTACGACTACAATAAGTAGATTTTTCTTCGAAATCTACCTAAAATTGCTAAAATCGCATTTACTTGAGAACGTTTTAGGTAGATTTCGAAGAAAAATCTACCTATTGTAGTCGTACCAGTAGTCTCACTTTTGAAATATTTCTTCACAGTTCTTCTTTTTATGACCCCTGGATCCCAAAACCACCGTCAGTTCAAAAGTTTATATACATATAATATATCGTTTTCTCTTCCTTGTGAACACGCTAGGAGCCGTATTTTTGAAAAAAAAAAAAAAACAAGCGGTACGACACGGTCGGACAAAACTTTACCTGCTTACTTGCGTGATTCCTAGAAAAAACCCTTGGTTAAATGATTGGAGACGGAAAAACTTTTTGACGAAAGGAATGGCCCCAGAATATTCCCCCGAGTACTTAGAGACCCCACACGACGTACTATGGCAACCACCCAAACCTACCCCCTAAAACGAGGTGAGGTGGTTGGGGAAGCTCGGAAAAACTTTTTGACAAAATAAATTGCCTCAGAACGTTTCCCCGAGCATTTTGATACCCCATACAACGTACTTTGGAAAATAACCAAAACTCCCCCCATAAGGGGGGGGGGAGGGTGGCGAAAAAACATTTTGACCAAATATATTGCCTCAGAACGATCTCCCGATCATTTTGAGCCCACACAACCCATATTTCACAAACCACTCAAATCTACCCCCCTTAGGGGGTGGGGTGCTTGGATACGTTCAGAAAAACTTTTTGATACAAAAAATTGCTTCACAACGTTCCCCCGAACAGTTTGAGTCCCCATAAGCCGCACTTTAAAAGTCACTCAAAATTGCCCCCCTCCCTGGGGGGGGGGGGGGGGAGGGGGAGGCTCAAAATAAGCCATATAACATTTGTGACGAGTATGGCCGTTGTCACGTGTCATATCCAGAACTACTCATATACCACAAACAACTGAATCCACTGATTGCACCCTTTTACAGGTTCAGGGGGGACTTCCCCCCTTCCAGGGAGTTATGCGGGGGTAGTGGTTTTTCGTCCGACGCACCGCACCGTTTAGGCAGGGGGTGGGGGGTTGAATTTTCAAAACGTCATAACTCACTTATTTGTTAAGGTATTGAGTTTATTCTTTTTGCTATGAGTTTCTATTAATAATATCTACAACTTTTGTCCAAAAAAGTTTTTTGTAAAATCACTTTCATTTTCTTGTGAAATTTCAAAACTCAATTCCTCCGTTGTTATTGTAGAGAATGCATTTGGGTCTACTAAAAATCTTCTAAACCGTCTTTCTAAATGGTTTTAGACTGCTTTTAGTGGATGGAAGAAATCTTCGAAATCTACCTACGCCTTTCGGGGCTGCCGAAAGGGATTTTTTTTTTATAGTTTAAAAGAATTTCTCAATTTGTAATTTAACAGAAAAACCAGGCGTTTTATACTTTAGTATAAAAAAAAAAAAAAGTTAAATAAATCACTGCATGGTGGTATTGACTTACCTACTATTGACCGACGATAGAGACATAATAAAGACTCGAACCTACGACCTTCTGATCGCTGGTCAAATGCTCTGCCGCTTTTTACTTTACCTGTATACGGAGTATACGTAAGGTAAAGTATTGTATTCGTGCGGGCCAATTTTCGGCAAACGTCAACTTTGAAACGTCATTGCTCCCAGACCTCAAAAGCGATTGAAACTTGCTTATACATTTCGGAAACGTCCGTTCCTTCGGAATATGAAAACCATCTCACTTTTTTCGTCCGACGAAAAGTTTGCCCCCAGGAATTTTTAGAAGGGGTCAGGTACTCCGTGTCAGTACGTATGCATGTATGTATGTATGTATGTAGCTATGTATGTGGCATTGACCTGGAAGGCGCACTTTTCAACCGATTTTCTTCAAAATCGGTAGTGACCTTTCTAAAATTGGAAGAAGTCAGATTCCGGAAGCCCAGTTACCCCCCTTTAAAATTAAGGGGGGTTACCCCCCCAAAACTCCCCCAAAAAGTAGAAAAAAAAATATTTCCTCAAAATCGGCCCTAACGATTTTGATCAAATTTTGGGCAATTATAGAACAAAAAATTACGAATCCAATGATACCACCCACTACCCCCGCATAACTCCCTGGCCGCTAAAAAAAGGGGGGAAGTCCCCCCTGGACCTGTAAAAGGGTGAAATCAGTGGATTCAGTTGTTTGTGGTATATGAGTAGTTCTGGATATGACACGTGACAACGGCCATACTCGTCACAAATGGTATACGGTTTATTTCGAGCCTTTGAGTGACTATGAAAGTGCGGCTTATGGGGCCTCAAACTGTTCGGGGGAACGTTGTGAAGCAATTTTTTGTATCAAAAAGTTTTTCAGAACCTATCCAAGCACCCCACCCCCCAAGGGGGGTAGATTTGAGTGATTTGCGAAATATGGGTTGTGTGGGCTCAAAATGATCGGAAGATCGTTCTGAGGCAATTTATTTGGTCAAAATGATTTTTCGCCACCCCCCCCCCCTCCCCCCTTATGGGGGGAGTTTTGGTTACTTTCCAAAGTACATTGTTTAGGGTATCAAAATGCTCGGGGAAACGTTCTGAGGCAATTTATTTTGTCAAAAAAAATTTCCGAGCTTCCCCAACCACCCCACCTCCTTTTAGGGGGTAGTTTTGGGTGGTTGCCGAAGTACGTCGTCTGTAAGTACTCGGGGGAACATTCTGGGACCATTCCTTTCGTCAAAAAGTTTTTCCGTCTCCAATTATTTAACCAAGGGTTTATTTTTAGGAATCACGCAAATAAGCAGGTAAAGTTTTGTCCGACTGTGTCGTACCACTTGTTTCTCTTATATTACAATCAAATACTTACTGAATAAAGGGTCCGACAACAGTCGCACTTAACTTTCTCGCCCAGAATGTTTTTTTTTTTTGGGGGTTTATGAGATCTTTTTGCGGGCGTAATTTTTTAACAATCCAAAATCGGTTAAAAATGACCCACGAGTATCTATCTGAGATCACTTATACCAAATCTCACGTCTGTCATTTTATTACTGTAGTCCCAAATGCGTTCTGACCATTCAAAAACGTGGTTTCTCATTCTCAACTCATTTTCGACACTTTTTTGACTACAACGGCCGTAATTTTGAAGATAACAAAATTCTGTTCGACAAATGTCTAAGTTACATGGTTCTACACAAATTTACCAAATTTCATGACAATCGGTCAATAAATGTGAATGGCGCCGAAACGATCGAACTTTGGTCCAGAACGGCCGTAATTTTCAACCGATTCAATTTTAGTTGCAAATGACCTCGAAACATCTATTTGTCAACACACTTACCAATTTTCAGTGTTATAGATTGAAAAGTGTACCGTCGGCGCTTGTCCGACTAACCAAAAACGATTTTTGAATTATTTTGGCGGTTTTTTGACAATAGCGGCCGCAATTTTTGACCAATAAAATAATCCTTAAAAATGTGTCTCGGCAGTGATTTTAGACAGGTCCATACCAAATTTCATCAAAATCGGAAGAACGGTATAGGCGCTAGAGCACTGCACGGACTGACGGACGGACTGACGGACGGACGGACTGACGGACGGACAGACTTTTTCCAGAAACCACTTTTTTGGACTCAGGGGACCCCCAGGATCATGGGAAACCCAAAATCTCAATTTCGAAATTTTGCACGAAAACAATACTTTCTCGCCATAAGTATATGGCTAGCGAGAAAGTAAATAAAGGGTCCGACAACAGTCGCACTTAACTTTCTCGCCCCGTATGATTTTTTTTATTTTTTTTTATTTTTTTGAGATTTTTTTTGCGGGCGTAATTTTTAAGCAATCCAAAATCGGTTGAAAATGACCCTAGAGCATCTATCTGAGATCACTCCTACCAAGTGTCATGGCTGTCATTCTATTACTATAGTCCCAAATGCGTTCCGACCATTCAAAAACGTGGTTTCTCATTCTCAACTCATTTTCAACACTTTTTTGACAAAAACGGCCGTAATTTTCAAGATAACAAAATTCTGTTCGACAAATGTTTAAGTTACTTACTTTTAAACAAATGTACCGAATTTCATGACAATCGGTCAATATATGTGAATGGCGCCGAAAGGATCGAACTTTGGTCCAGAACGGCCGTAATTTTCAACCAATTCAATTTTAGTTGCAAATGACCTCGAAGCATCTACTTGTCAACACACTTACTAATTTTCAGTGTTATAGATTAAAAAGTGTACCGTCGGCGCTTGTCTAAGTAACCAAAAACACGATTTTTGAATTATTTTGGCGGTTTTTTGACAATAGCGGCCGCAATTTTTGACCAATCAAAAAATCCTTGAAAATGTGTCTCGGCAGTAATTTTAGACAGGTCCATACCAAATTTCATCAAAATCGGAAGAACGGTATAGGCGCTAGAGCACTGCACGGACTGACGGACGGACTGACGGACGGACATACTTTTTCCAGAAACCACTTTTTTGGACTCAGGGGACCCCCAGGATCATGGGAAACCCAAAATCTCAATTTCGAAATTTTGCACGAAAACAATACTTTCTCGCCATATATGGCTAGCGAGAAAGTAAAAGTTGTTTACAAAATTAGTTCGACGTGTGGTGGACGCGTATGGAATACCATTTATCATTTAGATTTTATAGAGCACCTCGTATGGAAGAAAAAGGATAGAAGGATAGGGAGATAGAAACTGACAGGAACTGTGGTAGCCTAGGGTCAGAGCACCTGACCGGTAATCACAAGATCGTGGGTTCGATTCCCAGCTGTGCGTGGTACATGGAAAAGTAAATACTGGACTAATCTTCAGTTTCATTTAACGAAAGATGGTGGAATCTACCCCTGGTTTATTGACACTAATATGAGGCGGATACTTTTTGCAGCCAACAAATATTGCAAGCTTGTGGAAGGGGAGGGTGGGCTGATTCTTCTGGAAGCTGTGGTGGAGGCAAGTATACGCTTCCCCTTCTCCAATACCTACCCTCGCACCGCGGAGCTCGCACAGATGGTCATCGATAACTGCCAACGATTCAGAGACAACGATTACCATGGTGCCCAGCTGGATGGGTGAAAACCCTCCCCTGGCTAGCAGTTACTCAGCTTCCTCTCCAACCCTCCCCTGGCGATCCTCCCCTGGCTAGCAGTTACTCAGCTTCCTCTCCAACCCTCCCCTGGCGATCCTCCCCTGGCTAGCAGTTACTCAGCTCCCTCTCCAACCCTCCCCTGGCGATCCTCCCCTGGCTAGCAGTTACTCAGCTCCCTCTCCAACCCTCCCCTGGCTAACAGTTACTCAGCTCCCTCTCCAACCCTCCCCTGGCGATCCTCCCCTGGCTAGCAGTTACTCAGCTCCCTCTCCAACCCTCCCCTGGCGATCCTCCCCTGGCTAGCAGTTTAGGTTGTATCAAGGCGCCCAGCTGGATAAATCATGCTCTCAAGTTTCACCCAAAACCATATATGGTAATGTTTTTGCATCATCCTATCATTTTTTATCCCATTTATTTTGTTTTAATTGCAGTAAATATGTCGAGAGCTGCCTCGACTGATAACCACACTACCTACACTTTTACAAACGGAAAATCGTTTGTTGTTTGATGAGATATTTTTAAGAAAAATTCGTGTATGAGCTTTGCGGGGTTTCTAAGTGATGACTTTGCATTGACGTGCTCACTGCATGCATGCATTGACGTGCTTGCTGACGTGCTCACTGCATGCATGCATGGTGACGTGCTCACTGCATGCATGCATGGTGACGTGCTCACTGCATGTATGGTGTCCCAGCAACCACTACGGGTGTCCGACATCTTTTACTAAATAATAAATATCCATTGGTAGGTATAGAAAGTACAGCGGCCGTACCTATTTTCTGTCGGCAGTGGTTTGACGAAAAAATAAGTTAAAGTTATAAAGAGTTATTTTTCACAAAGAAAAATGAAAATCAGGCGTTGATTCTAATCTTATTTAAATCAACTGATTAAAATAATTTTCATGATTAAAATCAAATTGGTTCACCATTGTTGTTGACAGAATCCAATCAGTTGTATAAAAATTGAACATTTTCAGAGCTGTTTTGAAATGATGTGTGTACGCAATTCCCGGTAGGTAGCAGGTGATTTTACTTCGCTACTTATCGCTAATTCTCACTCGAACAAAGACACATCACTCAAAATAGTGGAAAAATATTGGCAAGTACCTACATAATTGCAAAGTATCTTCAGTGGCAGTAGCCAGTAAGCATTGCTCCTTGTTCAGTGGCAGTAGCCAGTAAGCATTGCTCCTTGTTCAGTGGCAGTAGCCAGTAAGCATTGCTCCTTGTTCAGTGGCAGTAGCCAGTAAGCATTGCTCCTTGTTCAGTGGCAGTAGCCAGTAAGCAATGCTTACTATTGCTCCTTGTTCAGTGGCAGTAGCCAGTAAGCAATGCTTACTATTGCTCCTTGTTCAGTGGCAGTAGCCAGTAAGCAATGCTTACTATTGCTCCTTGTTCAGTGGCAGTAGCCAGTAAGCAATGCTTACTATTGCTCCTTGTTCAGTGGCAGTAGCCAGTAAGCAATGCTTACTATTGCCCCTTGTTCAGTGGCAGTAGGCAGTGAGCATTGCTCCTTGTTCAGTCAAGATGCGAATGAATCCTCTAAAATCTGAAAATAGTCGTGTCGTATATAGGTAATATTATGATTCACAAAAATCACGCCCACTAACCAGTTTTGGCCGTTCAAGAACTTTGTTGACTTTCATTACTACCTTGATTGCCATCAACTTGACTCTGATTTAAAATCAAGCCTTGATTTTTCTTGTTGAAAATGGCCCTAAGAATAACCAAGAGTAAAAAAGAATGAACTCGATATCACTCCAAATAAGCGGAATCCTGTTGACGTTTGACGTAGGAAGTAGGTAGGTGTCATGCATGATATTACCATAGGTATCAATGGTATCATGCATCTTTTCAACATTGAACTTTGAGATATTTCTTATGCCGAAAAAGTCGCAGAGCGGAACGCATGTCTATATTACAGTGTGTCATGACATTTTTTTTAAAAAAACTTTAGAAGTAATGGCACAGTAATGGGGTAGGCATACCCTCGTTTTTTTATTTTCTTTATTTTCTTTAATGGTTGGCACTTTTGCACATTAATAATTTGTACAATGCAAGCCACGAAACTGGTAGGTAAAGGTCATCAGTAGGTACACACAGGGGAAATTGCCTTGATATATTTTTCAGTTTTTCGATATCTCGGTATATACCGATTTTGAAGAAGAAAAGAAAAAATTGCTGGGACACTACAATATATATACCTATATAGTACGGCCAGCCTGAAATGCCTGGCCCGAGGGCATTCGGTGTAAGGTGAACAGTGCAGAATGCCCTCGGGCCAGGCATTTCAGGCTGGCCGTACTATACCTACTTAACCGAGCATGCCTTCACTTTTGTTACAAATGAAATGTCTGACTCGTTCCGTTAATACATCGGCGATAACTCAATGTTAACTGACTGATAGTGGAAACTCAGTGCTAATGGTAGCTCAGTGTTCTCTAACGCGTTTCTGTTTGTTTATGCATGCAGCAGCAGATAAGGTTGTGCCAGCTTTATTTCCACAGTTTAGATATATTATTATAGCTCCATTTACAACGATTCTTGATTTGTTTTCTGCAGGTGCTTACCTAGGTATATAACTGATAGGTAAATGGTATATTATAACTGATATACCTACTTGCTCTCTATGGGCCTATGTACCCAACCCTGATGGGTTCAGGGTTCAGGGCTGGAAAACTCACTGTCGCATGTCGGGAGGTTCTGTCAATCAATTATGTACAGAGTTAACGATTATGTACCTATACACTACTAATTACTTGCTCTTGCAGGAGGTGTTATGTTATAGCTCCCCCGACACTACTAACAACTTTGCCTTGCAGGAGGTGTTATGTTATAGCTCCCCCTGTACACTACTAATAACTTGGCCTTGCAGGAGGTGTTATGTTATAGCTCCCCCCGACACTACTAACAACTTGGCCTTGCAGGAGGTGTTATGTTATAGCTCCCCCTGTACACTACTAATAACTTGGCCTTGCAGGAGGTGTTATGTTATAGCTCCCCCTGAGGTTGAGGCAGGGAAGGTGTTTTGTTTTGAGGGGCAGGCGGCTGTACCTCCCCCTGAGGTTGAGGCAGGGAAGGTGTTTTATTTTGAGGGGCAGGCGGCTGTACCTTCCCCTGAGGTTGAGGCAGGGAAGGTGTTTTATTTTGAGGGGCAGGCGGCTGTAGCTCCACATGAGTAGAGGCAGCTAAGGTGTTTTATTTTGAGGGGCAGGCGGCTGTACCTCCCCCTGAGGTTGAGGCAGGGAAGGTGTTTTGTTTTGAGGGGCAGGCGGCTGTACCTCCACATGAGTAGAGGCAGCTAAGGTGTTTTGTTTTGAGGGGCAGGCGGCTGTACCTCCCCCTGCATGAGGTTGAGGCAGGGAAGGTGTTTTGTTTTGAGGGGCAGGCGGCTGTAGCTCCCCCTGAGTTGAGGCAGCTGAGGTGTTTGGTTTTAAGGGGCTGCAGTTGCAGCCACACGGAGCGAGGACACATCGCCCGTCACATCGACCATTAAAATCAATTTAATATGGCGACTGGCGCCTTATTAATATTGATGTGGACAGAGACAGCAGACGGCGATGATTGACAAACGTCGCGGAGTCAACCTTTCATGCAACCTTTGCTGATCCGCTGTTGACAGAGATGGCGCCTCAACCCGAGTACCTAAACAACCGAACAACTAAACTAAACTTATTGTCGCCACGGCCTACAGCCCTACAAGGGTATAGGAATGGCAGTGGCCCCACATTTCGTCGCCTCTTATGTACACCTCTGTCTGTAGCTTTCACCACCTCTGTACACCTCTGTCTCTGTCTGTAGCTTCCACCACCTCTGTACACCTCTGTCTCTGTCTGTAGCTTCCACCACCTCTGTACACCTCTGTCTCTGTCTGTAGCTTCCACCACCTCTGTACACCTCTGTCTCTGTCTGTAGCTTCCACCACCTCTGTACACCTCTGTCTCTGTCTGTAGCTTCCACCACCTCTGTACACCTCTGTCTCTGTCTGCAGCTTTCACCACCTCTGGACACCTCTGTCTCTGTCTGCAGCTTTCACCACCTCTGTACACCTCTGTCTGTAGCTTCCACCACCTCTGCATGTGGTGCATGTGATGCTCTATCTGTAGCTTTCGTCACAATCAGGCCCAAAAAGATTTTGACAAGTCGGGACTGGATCCTATAGGCCCTGGATTCCATATAGGTACTTAGCAGGTTGTGGATGCCTCATCTGGAGCCTAGGCCCTGGATTCCATATAATATAGGTAGGTACTTAGCAGGTTGTGCATGCCTCTGGAGCCTATAGGCCCTGGATTCCATATATAGGTACTTAGCAGGTTGTGGATGCCTCTGGAGCCTATAGGCCCTGGATTCCATATATAGGTACTTAGCAGGTTGTGGATGCCTCATCTGGAGCCTAGGCCCTGGATTCCATATATAGGTATAGGTACTTAGCAGGTTGTGCATGCCTCTGGAGCCTAGGCCCTGGATTCCATATATAGGTACTTAGCAGGTTGTGCATGCCTCTGGAGCCTATAGGCCCTGGATTCCATATATAGATACTTAGCAGGCTGTGCATGCCTGTGGAGCCTAGATTCATCTTGCTCAATCCTCCCAAACATGGCCAGACCCGTTATTTGCTAGGCAGCCAAGAAGCAAGCTTTTTAGCTACCGATCCGTTCTGAATTTGACTTCTGAGATTCTGAGGCTAAACTAGTTCTTAAAAACCGTCATCGAGAGATCTCCGTCTAGTTAGGTACCAAAGTGTTGTCCCCTCCGTACTGCGGACAAGAAGAATAACTATTATTGACAATCAAGAAGAATATGCCAGTGGAGTGGAGTATATGAGTACAGGCAGCGGGCAGCGAGGATCGTTATCAGCATGACTAATCGACCAAGAGCAAAGCGATGTTATGTTCTTCAGTGTATGATCCTTAGCTCGAGCGCATGTGCCGCGTGATCAGTACAGCAGTGATCAGGATCACCAGGATCATCTTGCTACCCCTCACCCCAAAATGTGACACTGGTTGTGACTGTGTGTGTGCTGCCCTGCTAACTTGGTAAGCGCATCAGCTGACGTCACGCAAGTCACCTTTTCACCTCTGTCGTCTGCCGCGCCATCTGGTTATTTCCAGTTTTCCTGATCTTTGAAAATTTTCATTTTTTGGTGCAGTTAGTGTATACAGGCTTTTCTGGGGGTCCTGCACATTGTAAAATTTATAAGTGAGCCTGATAGAAAGTTCTAGGGTATAGCTGAGCAGATTTCAGCACCCGCGTAACTGAGGAGCTGTAGTGATTTTAGATGTGTAGCTCTAGTAGGTAGCTATGCTGCAAGGTATACGCTAAACAGCGACGTTTTCCAACAGAACCTTTGCTATAGAAATGAATGATTTGATGGATAGAAGAGAAGAGTAGAAGCATAAGAGGTGACCTCTGGCTCTGTCACTGACCCATTCGAGTTTATCCTGATTCCGAGAATCTCGTGAACCATTCTGCTTTTATTTTTAGACTATTTTTTCGGAAAGTTTTGATGGCCCGTGCTACATCTGTATCTGCGTATCTGCAGACAGTTTCATTCATATAGGATGTCCCGTGCTACATCTGTATCTGCGTATCTGCAGACAGTTTCATTCATATAGGATGTCCCGTGCTACATCTGTATCTGCGTATCTGCAGACAGTTTCATTCATATAGGATGTCCCGTGCTACATCTGTATCTGCGTATCTGCAGACAGTTTCATTCATATAGGATGTCCCGTGCTACATCTGTATCTGCGTATCTGCAGACAGTTTCATTCATATAGGATGTCCCGTGCTACATCTGTATCTGCGTATCTGCAGACAGTTTCATTCATATAGGATGTCCCGTGCTACATCTGTATCTGCGTATCTGCAGACAGTTTCATTCATATAGGATGTCCCGTGCTACATCTGTATCTGCGTATCTGCAGACAGTTTCATTCATATAGGATGTCCCGTGCTACATCTGTATCTGCGTATCTGCAGACAGTTTCATTCATATAGGATGTCCCGTGCTACATCTGTATCTGCGTATCTGCAGACAGTTTCATTCATATAGGATGGCCCGTGCTACATCTGTATCTGCGTATCTGCAGACAGTTTCATTCATATAGGATGGCCCGTGCTACATCTGTATCTGCGTATCTGCAGACAGTTTCATTCATATAGGATTTCCCCCTAAAATCGATGGCATAATAACAATAACAGAGTTTTTATTATCTCCCAAGCCAATATGGTGAGAAAGGATAGGAGATTTTTGACTTCTCGATGATCCTGCATTCTGAGTCGAATAAGTGATTTCTGGGAAATGTCTGTCGGTAGGTAGTTACGTCAGTCCCCTCGATTTCAATTTGGTATAGGTACGAATCACAACTTAGGTGTATTTACAATATAACATGCTTACTTATTACGTTAGGGAAAAAATGGTGATGAAAAAAAAAATTCTGGCGCGTAGGGATTTGAACCCTCGCTATGCAATACAGGTTAGGCCTACCTTTCGCTTGCTTGTATAGGACAAAAATCGAGTAATATACCCCCTACCCCCTAAACTTGGCCGCGCCGCGACAAACGGGAGAGTTTCCCAACGAGGACTTGTACATGCAAGGGTTAAATCCTTGTTGACAGATAGGAAGAAGACACCTGACAACGATCATACCTACATACACATGAGTGTGTGTCACTATAGGTATAAGGTACCCAAGTACCAAATTACATGCGGAATATGCCTTGGGGGACATCAAAATACTTGGGAAGACTTCCTCACACAAGTTGTCTCGTCAGAAAGTTTATCCCCAAGCGTTTCAAATCACGTCCCCTAATTTCGGGGGTAAGCTTCTATTGAAAGGGCCTTTTTGGGTTTACCTGTTGCACATGCACTTATACAGGTAAAGTTTTGTTTGGGAAAGGTAGGTGTAGGTTTATAAGTAACTTATTCTATAGCAGCCTAAAATGACGGGTAGGAAAGTACCTATAGACCTAGAACTTCCCTACCCCGGCACTTTCCAGCCCCGTTAAGTAACACAAGGATGGTGATCAAGTGATGAATGCACCATCAGGCCTCCATCCGAATCTGTTTGGTAACCAGCATACGCAACATAGAGGCAGCCATAGGCCATAACAGTATGTTGGGAGATTCAAACGTGCATGGCTTCTACGGTTTCCCAAAGCGGACAGCTCATCTGCTCCACCACTGTGTAGCCTAGGTTCAGCACAGCAGTAATGCGAGGTGACTCCCATGAGGATCAACGTGAAAACCAGTAACCGATTCACCACTCCAATCTCCCACACAGATGAGCCAATTGAAAAACAAAGACCCGATCATGATAGACGTGTAGGCCTCAATTAAGAGTAGTGGCCTACCCGCAGTGTAAGGTCAATTCCGTCATTTGATAGCTGTCGTCTGCCGGCCAAAGGTAACCCTGAACCCTTACTCTGTGCAAACCGCTATCCCTCTGCATAGCCAGCATAGCCCTCCCCTGCACAGATTTACCCCTCCGTAACTTTTAACCTTCTCCCCTCCCTACAGTCAAGGGTAAACCTTAACTCCTGTTCTCTGCGTTGTACAGCAACCCCCCTAGTTTTATCCCTCGATCCAGTGAACAAGACTGTCTATAGTTGTTTATCGCGCTTAGTGGCCCGATAAGAGTGTGCACACCGCGAGGCCAAAGTCAACTCTCGAGTGCGGCAACAGACAAAATGGTGCGCGCCATGTCGACGTTTCTACTGACGCTGCTGGGGCTGACGGCGAGTGCGAGCTACCCCTGCGCAGTGCGTCGCGAGATCGCACCGTGCACATGCCGCCTGCAGGAGCCCAAGCTGACCACCATCGTGGTGGCCTGCGAGCAGATGCCCTCTTTCACGCACATCGTGGACGTGCTGCACAACCGCTTCCCCCCCGAGCAGGACATTTCCCTCAAGATTTCCTTCTCCAGACTCGATGACCTGCGAAGCAAGTCCTTCAAGGAACTCGGCATGTCCGTCAGTAACCTCAACCTCAACTTTGATGATCTGAGGTAAGTCCCTTGAGCGTATCTCAGTCACCGCCCATGCACGTGTTAACAAATCTATAATCCATCAATTGAAAGCCAGATGTGGTTGGGAGCGATATGAGATAGCAAGAGACAGCTGACGATGATGAGTGGTCAGTATAGCAAAACATGTCAACAACTCGATCAATGAATCGAAACCGCCAAACACTAGAAAAACCCGAGCAACATTGTACTCCTTCCGTTTATTGCATTATCCTACAGTACCATGTACAGTGGTTCATTTTTATTTTATGAGCCAACTTTCAGAGAATGAGGAATGGGGACCCCCCCATCCCTACTACCTTACTAACCTTCCGGAATACTTCGCTCATACTTTCCCATACATGTTGGCAACGTTTTTCTGTCCTAAGTTTGGGGGCCCCCACTTATTTGTTTTGTGAAGCCACTATCAGGACATTATTTCATCCCTGCCATTTGAATGCATCTTTCAAAAATTCCTGCATTAGGTATAATAAATATGTTAGGCCAGGCCCGTATCCAGAAAGTGGTCATGGGGGGGGGGGTTTTGGGGTCATGGGGGGGGGGGGGTTTCGCCTATATTTTTTGTGCTTCACGTTGGCATTACCATGTTAATTTTCCGTTCATGGGGGGGGGGGGGTTTAACCCCCTAAACCCCCCCCCCCTCGTGGATACGGCTATGTGTTAGGCGTTGTGAGGTGTTGTTCAAGGTAGACCATGACGGTAAAGCTCAAGTTTGCCTCGAAATTCTCCATTAGATTACTCACTTCGTAAATAGAAAATTCGTCTCACTCAAACTCAAACTGGTAACTGCCGGACATTTCTCAATTAATGGATGGAGACAAGAATGAATGTGCAACCATTGAACCCACTCACTGCCTCTCACGTTTATCGAACTGTTTGGGAAATCCTACTGCATGCACTTGATGGGAAATTCCTCTACCCAATCATAATTCAAAGTTGAACTAACATTTCGGAGATGTAGAACCTCACTTGCCGCACATCGAGGCATCGAGGAGGCAAGAAGTGATCCCCTCCGTACAGGTTTTCACTTTCTGAAAATTTTAAGATGAGGCATTTCCTAAATCCTCCTCCAGTTCTTGTCTGCCAATAAGGAGTAGATAGGCCAAGCGGCATTTTGTCCAATTAATGTAGCATGTAGCATGTAGGTGCCGGTGCCAGTGCCGCTGCTACGAGTAACCTCTGTTTCAACTTGAGGTCAAACTCTCAATTGGAGGGGGCATAAGGTCTAACTACTACAATAGCAATAGCTATGCAGAGAAACTACTTATACTTAGCTCCCTACAGACCGGCTCCGCTTCAAAACGAATGCAAGTCAACTGCTTTATTTTCGTTTACTTTGCTGGTTGACAGCTATCTGGAGGAAACGTCGTTTGTGGGGCTGGAAGGCGTGGAGTACCTCAGCTTGGCAGACAATCGGCTGGTTGAGATCCCGCGCAACGTTCTTGCAAGACTCCCTAAGATCAAAACCCTTGACTTGGGCCGAAGCCGAATCTCGGCCCTCCTCAATGACGACTTCACGGTAAGTAACAGGTGCACATCAATAGCTGAGATGAAAAAGCATAATAATGACGGCTTGACGAGAAGTGACTGTGTCAATTGCAGGGGTTACCAACTCTGATGCATCTCATGCTGCCGGGAAACGCCATTTCCAGGATAGACACCCACGCTCTGCCTAGAACCATGCTGAGAATTCATCTGGCCCGAAACAACCTCCGCCATCTCAACCAGAGTCTCAGGTAAGTACCAACAAATACTCACATCTACAAAAAGCAGAGCTTCTTGAGTAGGCATACCGGCATCCGCCACATTGTTTCTATTTTAGTAATCACTAAATGCTGCGGTTTAATGCAGAGCGTTGACAGATCTGGAATGGCTTTTCATCAATGGGAATCAGCTGAGCAGTCTCCAGGAGGAGCTGCCACCGCATGCGGACAAGCTCATCCTCATTCACGCGGCGAATAATCAGCTAAGCAGCCTCCCGCAGGAGCTGCGTAACTACCCCGCCATGGACACACTCTTCTTTAACAACAACGACATCGAGTCGCTCGACGGAGCGCTGCAGCGCGCGCGCAAGCTCAAGCGGCTGCACCTCACCCACAACCGCATACATACGGTAGGTATGGCTCACACAGACATGCAGTATTGAATCAAGACTTGGTTTTGCTTATTAGTGAAGGTCTTAAGGAACAGCTTTGAGACCAATCTACGATATAACAATTGGACGTTGTTGCTATTTTTTCGGTAAGCTAGCTGATGATGAGTTTGGGGAGTGTGAGCTGATGGACGACATCGAGCTTGGGCATAACCACCTACGAGCTCTTAGCGGAGCCTTCGCGCCCATGAAGCGGTTGCGCACCCTCAACCTCACGCACAACCACCTCCACGAGTTTTCCATACAGGAGATCCGCGGCCTTCAGAATCTGAAGGTCATCGACCTCTCTCACAATCGCATTCAGCGCCTCACCGGACACATTGGGGTTAGTCACTGTAATGGAAGACTTACCAATGCAATCATAGGTAACTGTATCAGGTACACATAAATGTCTGTTTTGTACTGTACTGCAGAACCTGGTGGAGCTGGAGACGAGAGTGGAGGAGCTGCGGCTGGAGCATAACGAGCTCACGGCGCTGGAGGGAGCTCTGCTTGGCATCCACGGCCTCCGCATTCTCTCGGTCCATAACAACAAGCTACATAACATCGCACCGGATGACCTCATCGGCCTCGACGACCTTCGCATCCTCGACGTCTCCTTCAACTATCTCAAAACACTCGAGGAGACTTCCAAGGTACCTATCTGACGTACTACTGATCCTCCAGCACAGAGTAACAGTTTTAGTTTAATTAACTTAAAAGAGGAGAAAACTATAGAAAGCGTCCATGCGGATGAGCTAGTGTTTGTTTTAGACGTTTCTGCCACGCCTAAAAGTTCTCTACGCCACACACAACCATCTGACGGTGCTGGGAAATGACTTTCATGGGTTGCCCGTGCTGTGCACAGCCGACCTGTCACACAACCAAATCCACAGCATCGGACCCGAGCTGGGAAGCAACAGTCACTGCAACGGCACCGCCCCCCTCATTGTCACGCTGCACAGTGAGTACTGATTATTAAACCCCTTCAGTGTCACGCTTCAGAATAAGCAACTCCACAGTTCAGTAATAGCGGATAGGAACTTTTCGACTCACAAATGTCTATAGGGAGCTATTGTTAAAATCGATAAACATGAGCCTTATAAACTGCTTTTTCTTTAGACAACCCTGCAGTCTGCCTCCCGGATTTCTATAAGACGATCGAGTACCTGAAAGGAAACATGACTCTCCTGCAAGCAGACTCCAGCGTTTGTCCACCCCCAACCACTACCACGACGTCTACCACCCCCCAGCCAACAACAACCAGCACGAGCCTGCCTCCCATGCCACCCCTAGCGCCGATTGACGTGGTGACCCTGCTCCGGTCGCAGCCAGCCCCGCCACAAGTGATCCCCCTACTCTACTCCCCAGACCTCCTGCTCCCCGCCAGTGAGAAGACGGAGAACGCTGTGGTGGAGGCAGCGCAGATCGTCAGCCCGCCTCAAAATGTCACGACCCCAACCGTGACCCCTCCAAACAACAGCAACAACACCAACCACACCTCGCCCACGCCTCAGCCTCAGCAACTGCTTCGTCACCCTCTCGTACTGTTTAAAGATGAGGGCCAGAACGTGACGCTTGTCATCCCTATGGCGAATGGCGTCATCAACAAAGACCATGGCGTAGAACAATATACTCAGTCAGTGGCGACAGCAGCAGCAGCGCCCCCCGCGGCCATCACTAACATCGAGATAGTGGACATCAATCCCCTTCCGCAACCATAGACTGATCTGACGACAGCCGACTGACGAGTGATACTGATGACCGTGTAGCCCTGCTTAAGTATTATTTATATAACAGTCAATTGCGAAGTGGACACGAGCTCCCACATTTTGTTTGATATATATTTTGTCATAAAAACATAAGAACAACAATAATAGCCGCTCAACAACTACTCGTACTCTCGTATTCTATAGGTAGTAGGCTGAGTGAACATTTTAAGCAAGGTATAATCACGAGGTAGCGTTTTTTCTTCTTTTTTATTCGGAAAGAGCTGGTGTCATGGGTTTGGTGCTCACATACCTAGTTTATTTTATTTAAAAAGAAAAAACAAAAAAAAAATATAGGAATGATTGATGTTTATTTTATTACATTTGATAACGTTTGAATGAGTAACGCTCCCCGGCAACTACGTTTGCCGCTATGACACATCTGGTAAAGTTCCCGAGCAGTGTGAGTGGGTATCAGTAGCTGCCCACTGATCCCACTCTTGCTGCAGTAATAGCTCTGCTGGAGAGTAGCTGCCCACTGATCCCACTCTTGCTGCAGTAACAGCTCTGCTGGAGAGTAGCTGCCCACTGATCCCACTCTTGCTGCAGTAATAGCTCTGCTGGAGAGTAGCTGCCCACTGATCCCACTCTTGCTGCAGTAATAGCTCTGCTGGAGAGTAGCTGCCCACTGATCCCACTCTTGCTGCAGTAATAGCTCTGCTGGAGAGTAGCTGCCCACTGATCCCACTCTTGCTGCAGTAATAGCTCTGCTGGAGAGTAGCTGCCCACTGATCCTACTCTTGCTGCAGTAATAGCTCTGCTGGAGAGTAGCTGCCCACTGATCCCACTCTTGCTGCAGTAATAGCTCTGCTGGAGAGTAGCTGCCCACTGATCCCACTCTTGCTGCAGTAATAGCTCTGCTGGAGAGTAGCTGCCCACTGATCCCACTCTTGCTGCAGTAATAGCTCTGCTGGAGAGTAGCTGCCCACTGATCCCACTCTTGCTGCAGTAATAGCTCTGCTGGAGAGTAGCTGCCCACTGATTCCACTCACACTTGCTGCAGTAATAGCTCTGCTGGAGAGTAGCTGCCCACTGATCCCACTCACACTTGCTGCAGTAATAGCTCTGCTGGAGAGTAGCTGCCCACTGATCCCACTCTTGCTGCAGTAATAGCTCTGCTGGAGAGTAGCTGCCCACTGATCCCACTCTTGCTGCAGTAATAGCTCTGCTGGAGAGTAGCTGCCCACTGATCCCACTCTTGCTGCAGTAATAGCTCTGCTGGAGAGTAGCTGCCCACTGATCCCACTCTTGCTGCAGTAATAGCTCTGCTGGAGAGTAGCTGCCCACTGATTCCACTCACACTTGCTGCAGTAATAGCTCTGCTGGAGAGTAGCTGCCCACTGATCCCACTCACACTTTCTGCAGTAATAGCTCTGCTGGAGAGTAGCTGCCTACTGATCCCAATCACACTTGCTGCAGTAATAGCTCTGCTGGAGAGTAGCTGCCCACTGATCCCACTCACACTTGCTGCAGTAATAGCTCTGCTGGAGAGTAGCTGCCCACTGATCCCACTCACATTTGCTGCAGTACTAACGAGAAATAACCACTCAAACATGTCCTACTTTAAGTTACTGACAAAAAGACAATTCGGTGGCTATTTTGAAGCGCTGCCGCTGATGCCATCAAATTGCCACAAACAAAAAGCACAGCAAAAAGTAATAAAGGTATCACAGCAAAAGTGTCATGGAGGATGATACGAAATATATGGGTCGGTAGCTCTCACTGCTCTCAGTAGCGTTAGTAGTTGATATGTCCTAAAGCGGTCTATATGTTACATATCGTTGGTAGTAATAGTATGCATGTTCTGCGTGCATGAGTGAAGCTACAGTAACAGGCATTGCACTAGCAACACTGCAAAGCGCTGCTGCTTAAAAGCTTCGAAACAGGGTAGAAAATGGAAAAATCTATCAGTCATTTTGGGGATACTTGAAAATAAAGGGTTCGATAGTGGCCCTGACTTATGTACCGTACGCTGCGACTGGGGAACCTATCCACTTCCACTGCACTGTACCTATACTGCTCCACACGTGGGGAACCTGTCCACTTCCACTGCACTGTACCTACTGCTCCACACGTGGTGAACCTGTCCACTTCCACTGCACTGTACCTATACTGCTCCACACATGGGGAAACAGGCAAAAAATTCCATTTCCCGACACCATTTTCACGCATGGGAAAGTAACATGAATAAGTGACTCAGCCGCTTGCCGCTTGTCATAATGAGGTCCTCGTATGTCTATGAAGGAATACTTAAGGCTAATAACACAAGTGCCACCTGAATGATTTTCAATTACGTCTTTCCGAAAAATATGTTGCATCTTTTTTTGCTCTGGAATATACTTAATACTTTCATTCCTTTTACATAAAATAAAGGGTCCGACAATGGTCGCACTTGACTTTCTCGCAATTTTTATCGAAAATTTGATTTTTTTTTTTTACGTGAATAATTTTTTTTGCCAGAATTTTAACTTTTTCTAAAAAGTATTTTGCCACACATTGGACGATACTTTTAGGCACCTATACATACCGAATTTCAAACATACTTATCCGTCAAACAGTGAAGTGTCGTTCGACGCGCAAAGTATATGCTTTCTATTTTGCATGTCACGGTCTTAATTTTTAAATTAATGAAAATCTATTGAAGATGCCCTTGAAGTATCTATCCAGTGATGGGGGCTCGGAAAATTTCCGGAAAATTTCTATGGAAAATTTCCGGAAATTTCGGAAATTTTCCAAATAGCAAAATTTCCTTTCCATGACTTTTTTTTTTATTTCGAAAAAAATAATCATATATTTTTACTTTCTCGCTAGCCATATATGGCGAGAAAGTATTGTTTTCGTGCAAAATTTCGAAATTGAGATTTTGGGTTTCCCATGATCCTGGGGGTCCCCTGAGTCCAAAAAAGTGGTTTCTGGAAAAAGTCTGTCCGTCCGTCCGTCAGTCCGTCCGTTCCCTCCTCTAGAGCCTATACCGTTCACCCGATTTTGATGAATGGACCTGTCTAAAATCATTGCCGAGGGGTCTTTTTAAGGATTTTTTGATTGGTCAAAAATTAAGGCCGCTATTGCCAAAAAACCACCAAAATGATTCAAAAATCGTGTTTTTGGTTAGTCGGACAAGCGCCGACGGTACACTTTTCAACCTATAACATTGAAAATTGGTATTTGTGTTGAAAAATAGATGCTTCGAGGTCATTTCCAACTAAAATTGAATTGGTTCAAAATTAGGGGGCCGTTTTGGACCCAAGTTCGATCCTTTCGGCGCCATTCACATTTATTGACCGATTGTAATGAAATTTGGTACGTTTATGTAAAACTACGTATCTTAAATATTTGTCGAACGGAATCTTGTCATCTTCAAAATTACGGCCGTTTTTGTCGAAAAAGTGTTGAAAATGAGTTGAGAATGAGAAACCATGTTTTTGAATGGTCGGAACACATTTGGGAGTACAGTAATAAAATGACAGCCATGAGATTTGGTGTGACTGATCTCAGATAGATGCTCGTGGGTCGTTTTCAGCTGATTTCGGATTACTTAACAACTACGCCCGAAAAAAAAAAAAAAAAAAAAAAATTATATGGGACGAGAAAGTTAAGTGCGACTGTTGTCGGACCCTTTATTTTAACTTAAAATATTTTAATTTCGTGGGGTTTTTTATTGCCACGTTTGCAGCTGGGGCTATACCACTCGTTTATTAATATACCAGAAAATCAAATACCGTTCACAGAAATCTTAAACCGTTACTTTAGCTATCTTCAGAATCACATAATCCACCAGTAGCTAAGCCTGTTAGGCGTTATACAGTCAAACAACACTAAATTTCCAACCTCTGAACGCATTTTGCAATGAAAATCTCAAAATCGAAATTTCGCACGATAACATAACTTTCTCAGCCCATGTATTACATACGGATGAGAAAGTAAAAATAGTTGTTAACAAAGGCTTTAGGTTTTAAAGAGATATAATATTATATCTCAGAACAGAAAAAAATAACTTTGTCAGAAAGATGTAATTAATAAATGCAAAAAAATCGTCAAATATTCACGCCTAGTCTAACGCTTAAAAACGAATAAAATTACGAAAGAAATAATCAGACTTTTACTGACCCCTTACGAAGGTAGGGTCTCGCAGAGTAGCTCCGTTAGCTCCATGACAGCTTACATCACAGAGTACAGATAGCCCCATGGAGCTTACACTGAGTACAAGTAGCTCTCGAGCTTGGCCTTGAGAGGAGGCCTAGTGAAGGGGGAGAACCAAGCGAGGGAAAACCGGCCGAACACGGCCTGGATGGATTTCCAGCGCGACTTCCGGGTCCACCGAGCTTCCTCCTTCTTTAGCTGCTCAATGCCCTGCAATTTAAACCCAACACAAACTTCACGAGACCGTTCACCGCTTTCCAGGATGGTGAAATGCATCCCATTTTTTTCTGAATGATGTGACAATGTGTCACCCCAGCATGCGCTATCTCTAGGGGCGGTCTTCACCATTCCTGTGTCACCCCAGCATGCGCTATCTCTAGGGGTGGTCTTCACCATTCCTGTGTCACCCCAGCATGCGCTATCTCTAGGGGTGGTCTTCACCATTCCTGTGTCACCCCAGCATGCGCTATCTCTAGGGGTGGTCTTCACCATTCCTGTGTCACCCCAGCATGCGCTATCTCTAGGGGCGGTCTTCACCATTCCAGTCTCCAGTTGTTAGGCATTTAACTTGACACCCAACTTTAGTAGGAAGCAAAGAAGGAAGGGTGAAATGTGGTCCTAGCCTCCGGTACCTCTTGCTTGTTTTGACTGCCGATGCCGCTAGCCGCTAGGGGTCAGTATGTTCTCAAAAGCGTACAGCAAGGTCCGCTAGAGGTACCCGTAGCATGTTCTCAAGAGCGTACAGCAAGGTCCACTAGAGGTACCCGTAGCATGTTCTCAAGAGCGTACAGCAAGGTCCACTAGAGGTACCCGTAGCATGTTCTCAAGAGCGTACAGCAAGGTCCACTAGAGGTACCCGTAGCATGTTCTCAAGAGCGTACAGCAAGGTCCACTAGAGGTACCAGTAGCATGTTCTCAAGAGCATACAGCAAGGTCCGCTAGAGGTACCTGTAATAACCTTACCGTTTCATCGTTCCAAATGGCCTGGAGCTGCGTGGTGAGCATTAAAGCGGTGAATATCGCAAACAGCAGCGCTTCCAATACGAGGAACAGAACGAGAACGACCGTGACGGGAGGTGAGAACGAGGAGCAGTCCTTCCATTCTGCGTGCACACACACCATCAGCTGATTCACGGACAGGAAGAGCGAGTGCACAGAGATCAGCGCAATGTACAGCTGAAACACGACCCACAGCTAGCTAACATAGGCTAAATCATAATCCAGAAAACTAGTTCAAATGGGTGACCACACGATCGTGTTTCTTTACGTTTATTTGAGGAAACTGTCGGAGAATTGTATGGTCTGAAATATAATACATCTTTTTCACGTCTCGAATTAACTAAGTAGCTATGCTGTGACAAATTTTGTATTGACAAAAATCACTCGATCGCAAAATCACAATATACCCAGTTAATTACTCTTGTTAAAAAGACATGTTATATTTCAGATTATTTAAATAACCAATAGTGTCCACAAGAAGTGGTAGAAAATAAAGGGTCCAACAACAGTTGCACCCCCAGGATCATGGGAAACCCAAAATCTCAATTTCGAAATTTTGCACGAAAACAATACTTTCTCGCCATATATGGCTAGCGAGAAAGTAAAAACGTAAACCAATAGCAACTGTATACTCCCCAGCAGCAGCTTCCTCAGGAAGTAAGTATGTGAATGACATCCCCGTTGGAAGTGACACCACTCCATTCTCAGAATACATTAGGTGCTTGACTAAAAATGCGTTTACAGCAGCTCTATTACGGAACTTTTTATCACGCGTGATAACCGTGTGATAAACATTTGCAATGCTATTTTCCCTATGTTTTCGTGATAACTGCGTGATAACGCGTGATAAAAAGATCCATAAGAGGGCTCCTGATAGGAATAGCCATCTAGTAGATACGTACCGTAAACAGCACGAAATATTTTTGATTGTTTTCACCCACGCAGTTGTTTACCCAAGGACAGTGGTGGTCCATTTTTCTCACACACCTACAACCAAACGGAATCTCGTGTTAAACCTTGTTACTCTATAGTCCAAGTCAGGCTGGGAGCATACCGATTAGTCATATTTTCTTGAAGATTCTTGACGCCGATCCGGATTTGGGTTCCATATCCTACCATACGCTAAAAATGCCACTCCGACCCTGAGCAGATATTTCCCTGACCAAGAAGAAGTTTTGATCAGCCCTAGATTTGCAAGAAATTATGACTTATCGGTATACTCCCAGCCTGACTTGGACTCTACACAGTCTACACTCTACTCCTAGTCAAACCTTTCTACACACACAGTCTACACTCTACTCCTAGTTAAACCTTTCTACACACACAGTCTACACTCTAATCCTAGTTAAACCTTTCTACACACACAGTCTACACTCTAATCCTAGTTAAACCTTTCTACACACACAGTCTACACTCTAATCCTAGTTAAACCTTTCTACACACACAGTCTACACTCTAATCCTAGTTAAACCTTTCTACACACACAGTCTACACTCTACTCCTAGTTAAACCTTTCTACACACACAGTCTACACTCTAATCCTAGTTAAACGGGGAAACCCTCCGTCCACAATGTGCGGAATAGAGCTCCCGTAGTTACGCCGCTTACGCCTACAGCCGCATGTTTTTATGCCAGGGATAGTGGGGTACCACTTTAAGCTAAATAACAGGGAAATGTAGAGATTACCTCTGGCAGGGAGGGGCACTGAGCTATGTAGAGATTACCTCTGGCAGGGAGGGGCGCTGACCTATGTAGAGATTACCTCTATCAGGGAGGGGCGCTGACCTATGTAGAGATTACCTCTATCAGGGAGGGGCGCTGAGCTATGTAGAGATTACCTCTATCAGGGAGGGGCGCTGACCTATGTAGAGATTACCTCTATCAGGGAGGGGCGCTGAGCTATGTAGAGATTACCTCTGGCAGGGAGGGGCGCTGAGCTATGTAGAGATTACCTCTATCAGGGAGGGGCGCTGACCTATGTAGAGATTACCTCTATCAGGGAGGGGCGCTGAGCTATGTAGAGATTACCTCTATCAGGGAGGGGCGCTGAGCTATGTAGAGATTACCTCTGGCAGGGAGGGGCGCTGAGCTATGTAGAGATTACCTCTGGCAGGGAGGGGCGCTGAGCTATGTAGAGATTACCTCTGGCAGGGAGGGGCGCTGAGCTATGTAGAGATTACCTCTGGCAGGGAGGGGCGCTGACCTATGTAGAGATTACCTCTATCAGGGAGGGGCGCTGAGCTATGTAGAGATTACCTCTGGCAGGGAGGGGCGCTGAGCTATGTAGAGATTACCTCTATAAGGGAGGGGCGCTGAGCTATGTAGAGATTACCCCTGGCAGGGAGGGGCGCTAAGCTATGTAGAGATTACCTCTGGCAGGGAGGGGCGCTGACCTATGTAGAGATTACCTCTGGCAGGGAGGGGCGCTGAGCTATGTAGAGATTACCTCTATCAGGGAGGGGCGCTGAGCTATGTAGAGATTACCTCTGGCAGGGAGGGGCGCTGAGCTATGTAGAGATTACCTCTGGCAGGGAGGGGCGCTGAGCTATGTAGAGATTACCTCTGGCAGGGAGGGGCGCTGAGCTATGTAGAGATTACCTCTATCAGGGAGGGGCGCTGAGCTATGTAGAGATTACCCCTGGCAGGGAGGGGCGCTGAGCTATGTAGAGATTACCCCTGGCAGGGAGGGGCGCTGAGCTATGTAGAGATTACCCCTGGCAGGGAGGGGCGCTAAGCTATGTAGAGATTACCTCTGGCAGGGAGGGGCGCTGACCTATGTAGAGATTACCTCTGGCAGGGAGGGGCGCTGAGCTATGTAGAGATTACCTCTATCAGGGAGGGGCGCTGAGCTATGTAGAGATTACCTCTGGCAGGGAGGGGCGCTGAGCTATGTAGAGATTACCTCTGGCAGGGAGGGGCGCTGAGCTATGTAGAGATTACCTCTGGCAGGGAGGGGCGCTGAGCTATGTAGAGATTACCTCTATCAGGGAGGGGCGCTGACCTATGTAGAGATTACCTCTATCAGGGAGGGGCGCTGAGCTATGTAGAGATTACCTCTGGCAGGGAGGGGCGCTGAGCTATGTAGAGATTACCTCTATCAGGGAGGGGCGCTGAGCTATGTAGAGATTACCTCTGGCAGGGAGGGGCGCTGAGCTATGTAGAGATTACCTCTATCAGGGAGGGGCGCTGACCTATGTAGAGATTACCTCTGGCAGGGAGGGGCGCTGACCTATGTAGAGATTACCTCTGGCAGGGAGGGGCGCTGAGCTATGTAGAGATTACCTCTGGCAGGGAGGGGCGCTGACCTATGTAGAGATTACCTCTGGCAGGGAGGGGCGCTGAGCTATGTAGAGATTACCTCTATCAGGGAGGGGCGCTGAGCTATGTAGAGATTACCCCTGGCAGGGAGGGGCGCTGAGCTATGTAGAGATTACCCCTGGCAGGGAGGGGCGCTGAGCTATGTAGAGATTACCCCTGGCAGGGAGGGGCGCTAAGCTATGAGAGATTTTTCTAGTCAAACTTCCCCTGACAAGTTCCTAGCCTTCACCTCCCGAGAAAAACTCGACTCTCGAGTGACCAAATAACCCCCTTGTGTACAAAGATGGCCCTTATAGGACTGTAGCGTACCTCTGGCATACTGAGCAGTGGTGTGCGCGGTCAGGCTTGAAGCTGCAGCATTTCGGGCATTTGAATATGACTTGCCCCTCGCGCAACCCCATCTGCTGAATCATCTGTTTGGTGGCGTTTCCCTTAGGTACAGCACCCTGCAACACAGCGTCAACTTAGCGTCACTCAACTTTCCATCACTTTCGAAACCTTGTCAGGCTATGATGATATCAGGCCATGGCGAGCGCCCTATTTAAAATTTTCATTTTTACTTTCTCACCCGTATGTAATACATGGGCTGAGAAAGTTATGTCTTCGTGCACAATTTCGATTTTGAGATTTTGGGTTTCCCATGATCCTGGAGGTCCCCCGAGTCCAAAAAAGTGGTTTTTAAAGAATGTCCGTCCGACGTACATACGTACGTCCGTCACTTAGTCGCGCGACTGGACGTCACACCGTTCATCCGATTTTGCTCAAATTGGGTATGTATAGGTAGGTAGGTAAGTACCTAATGTAAATATCTGGACCCGTTTTTTGATAAATTTTGATAACTCAAAAATTGCGCCTGCTATGGTCAAAACAAGCGGTACGACACGGTCGGACAAAACTTTACCTGCTTACTTGCGTGATTCCTAGAAAAAACCCTTGGTTAAATGATTGGAGACGGAAAAACTTTTTGACGAAAGGAATGGCCCCAGAATGTTCCCCCGAGTACTTAGAGACCCCACACGACGTACTATGGCAACCACCCAAAACTACCCCCTAAAACGAGGTGAGGTGGTTGGGGAAGCTCGGAAAAACTTTTTGACAAAATAAATTGCCTCAGAACGTTTCCCCGAGCATTTTGATACCCCATACAACGTACTTTGGAAAGTAACCAAAACTCCCCCCATAAGGGGGGGGGGGGGGGGGGGGTGGCGAAAAAACATTTTGACCAAATATATTGCCTCAGAACGATCTCCCGATCATTTTGAGCCCACACAACCCATATTTCACAAACCACTCAAATCTACCCCCCTTAGGGGGTGGGGTGCTTGGATACGTTCAGAAAAACTTTTTGATACAAAAAATTGCTTCACAACGTTCCCCCGAACAGTTTGAGACCCCATAAGCCGCACGTTTTTGAATGGTTAGGTCAGGTTTCCCACAATACTAATCGACAGATTTTCTTGAAAATTGATGAGAGTGGTCTCAGATAGATGCTTCGAGGTCATTTTCAATAGATTTTCAATTACTTGAAAATTAAGTCCTTGACATGCAAAATAGGAAACATGTACTTTGCGCGTCGAACGACATTTCACTGTTTGACGGATATGTTTGAAATTCGGTATGCAGGTGCCTAAAAGTATCGTCCAATGTGTGGCAAAATACTTTTTAGAAAAAGTTAAAATTCTGGCAAAAAAAAATTATTCACGTAAAAAAAATCAAAATTTTCGATAAAAATTGCGAGAAAGTCAAGTGAGACGTGCGACCATTGTCGGACCCTTTATTTTTTTCCCACTGAAGAGCGATAGATCAATATATTTTCTAGGCTGATGTTTCTCAACTGACCTGTCGATAGTTTCGAGGGTAGATGTCTATGCTGGGGAGAGCTGAGAGCCGAGTGGTCTATTGTCTAGATGGCTGTCTAGATGTCTTCACAGAAACACCGAAAGCAGGCCCACGCGGGTCACGCCGGTTCCATCCCGATTCAAACAAAGTTTTTCTGATCGGCGGCGCGGCGTTCACCTGGGATATATTCAGCATGTTTGGCTTTTGGTACTGCTACCAGCTGAGCACGATGGATAGGTACTTCTTGAGATGGTCTAGAAGCTGGGCTTTCCCCCCCCCCCCCCCCCCCAACGCCCCTATACTAACTATGTTGATTTAAACTCACAGGGTCTGTGAACATGGTGCGAAGGTGCGAGGCGCAGGCAAGGCAGGCCAGTAGTTGGAATATGGCCGAGTTGACGAAGCTGAAGACAGGGTGAGGACTGGGCAGCAGCATCACAAACATCACTACGAACTCTGCGTACAGGATCAGCAGCCATGTCATCACCGCGCAGATTATACCACAGATATCCTGCAACATCACAACCAACTCAAAATTAATTATATTCTTCAGGGTCCGAACTCCGGAGCGCTACTAGGACGATCACCTTTAGTGACCCTTGCACACAAGGGGGTGATTTCGTGAGAATCACGCCATACTGTCCCTGAACAGCCCACTTTCAGGCTTCCATTTCCTTGCTGTAGCGAACCTAATATTTACAGTATAACGTTTAGATTGCATAGCTGACAAGGTGCCTATAGTGTAACCTGTAGCTTCCCTTGCTACGGTGTAAGCGGTATGTAATGTTTAGGTTCATACCTCCCTATAATAGGTCCCTTCATTTCTTACCTTTATACACCAACACATCCCGCCGCAACATCGGTTATGAACGTCAACCTCCTTGCGATGGACATAATAATCATACTCCATTCTCATGGCTAACTATAGGAACTAATTAAATCATGATAATGACTACACTGAGCTACCTATTCATTATCTTGCGATTCGAATAAAAAACATGTCACTTCACTATTTCTTTTTGTTGAGAAAAATGTTTTGATTGATTTACGTTGGCTAACCTGGGTCTGGGTAATTGAACATAAAGCTAAATAGAAATTTAACTATTTACACGTTACTTGAAATAAATGGGTTTACTAAAAATATAATAAATAATTTATTTATAATAGTTAACTGAATAATTTGAAGTAAAAGGAATTCATTACAATTTTGTTAAATAAAATGAAACGTGTACGACTTGTTGACAACGTCACTCATCTTCTGCTGCTGCTGATTGTAAACAAAACTAACGGAGAGGCTGAAATCGGGCATTTTGCCTCTTTTACACGGTTTTTTTTTTGTTTTTCTGGTTTTGAGAAGAAATATACCGCTTAAGACGTATGAGGAATACTAAAAATGAAGACAACTGTAAGTTTGAATACCTTATTGGTTGATATTCATTGATTCAAAGTTTGTTTTCGCGTGGTCCCTTGTTTCTAGAACCGCTTGGTATCAAGGTAACATAAAGATTACTAAATTATAGGGGAGAGAAATGGGGTCTCTCGGTGACGTAAAATCGCAATATTTTCGTGCGGTCACTTGCTTTTAGAACCGCTTGGTATCTGCATACGTACCTATCTACAAAGGTTTCTTAAATTATGGGGGTTATCTTGAGAAAAAAGGTTTCTCAGCGACGTAACATCGTGATAGGTAGGTAGGTAGGTCTATTTAACATTCTCACACCGCAGTAGTAGCCTGCCTAGTTCTTCCTTATTTTTGAGTAAATTTGTAGTGTGATGATTCTTGTAACTAGCCTATAGGTAGGTACTTAAAAAGCAATTTATTTTCAGACGAAAAACGTAAAAGCAGGCACGAAAGGTCAAAAGCAAATAGCGAGTGAGAATGTAGAGACGCTGAACTTCTACAGGAACATGGTGTTCGCGGGCAATGCCGCCTACTTTCTCGTCACCATGGTTTTCTCCTCTCTGTCCGCACTCGACATTACCCTGCTGCTGTTTGCTGTGGCAGTGTACACAGCCAGCTACCAGTTCATGGTATACATGGCCAAGCCCAAGTACTCGGCGCAAGACCAACTCCTGGACTCGGGAGTTGACCTTAACATGGAGGGCGGCATCGCAGAGTAAGTGTCAAGCTCTACAATACTTCTGTGACAAATTTTTTGTTGGCAAAAATTCACTTGATCGTAAAATCCCCACACAGCCTGTTAATGTTTGCCGTTTAAAAGAAATATTATTTTTCAGAACATTTAAATAGCCAATAGTTTCCTCCGAAAGTGTGCAGAAAAAACGTAAACAACTACCGAATCTATATTATAAATGTCTAGAGTCAGCCTTGTATCTACACCGTTAATAATAATTGTAGCATGATAATAATTATCCTAATTTTATTTTTAGACACATCAAAGATATTGTAATTCTTACAACAGCGTGCCAAGTGCTATCTTTGTACTCAAATTACTTCTGGCTTCTGTGGTTAACGGTAAGTGTTTGTGCACTTGCTCACCACACAAAAACTCTTTCAAGAAAAATTTTGACGTGTCAGTTCTTACAAAAATGTAGCCACCAAGCCACCAAAAAAAGCTGGTGAAAAAATAATATACATAGATGTGTTATCGCTGGATATACAGGGTACCTACATAAAGATATATTAGGTATTGTATGTTTTTGCAGGCTCCAGGGAGAGGATTATGGCTGCTCTGGAAACATAAAGATATATATTGTATGTTTTTGCAGGCTCCAGGGAGAGGGTTATGGCTGCTCTGGAAACATAAAGATATATATTGTATGTTTTAAGACATATATTGTATGTTTTTGCAGGCTCCAGGGAGAGGATTATGGCTGCTCTGGAAAAATATCCTATCTCCCTACTTCTTCCAGCAAGCACCTGAAAATCCTGAGCTTGATGAAAAGAAGCAGAAAAAGATGGAACGAAAAATAAAGCGGCAGAACCGTTAAATTACTGTTTTAATGCCTGCGCCATACCTACCTACCGGGCTCCAGCTAGGCCAACCATTTTAACACTCCACTTTTGACAAGTGCCGAATCAGAGCGTGATACTTTAGGAAGCGTTTTTCCTACGTCTTTACTATACGGAATTATAGCGATAGCTTAAAACCTAAATTTTGCCTATAGCACCTAAAGCTAAGCATAGCTGTAAAATGTTTGCTAACGTGGGTGATGTGGCATTTGGCCGTAGTGGAGTAGCGCCATAGTTGCGTATATCAGCTTTTATCTGAGGTTTGTTCGTGTAATATATCGCCTGATGGGGCTTTGTTGATTTAACCAAATGTTTAATGAACACAACAAACTTGTCTGAATACTTGCTTGAGCTGTAGACCTGCCGCTTGTCACTCAGGTGGTTTTTTTCTCATTTTGAAGAGGTGTCTAATCACTTTGATATCATTTCCCCTTACTGTGATGTGGTGTCTAATCACTTTGATATCATTTCCCCTTACTGTGACGTGGTGTCTCATCACTTTGATATGATTTCGCCTCACTGTGACATGGCTTCCTCTTCACTTTGCCATAATTTCACCCCACTGAGATGCGATGTCTCCTCGCTTTGACATGGCTTCCCCCTCGCTTTGACATGATTTCACCCCACTGAGATGCGATGTCTCCTCGCTTTGACATGATTTCACCCCACTGAGATGCGATGTCTCCTCGCTTTGACGTGGCGTCCCCCTCGCTTTGACATGATTTCACCCCACTGAGATGCGATGTCTCCTCGCTTTGACGTGGCGTCCCCCTCGCTTTGACATGATTTCACCCCACTGAGATGCGATGTCTCCTCGCTTTGAGATGATTTCGCCTGACTGAAATGTGGTCTCTCCTCATTTTGACATGGTTTCGCCTCACTGAGACGCAGAGTCTCTTCTCTTTGACACGTTACTCCTCACTTTGCCACGATTTCACTGACGCAGGGTTTTGTGTGGTTAGTAGTGCTGGTAAAGTTGATGTTGGTTGAGTGGACTCGAGTGCATCAAACCCTGATTAGCATGCGCAGCGGTACATCCATGTTCGGGGGTCCACTACCGAAAAACGACCATGAATATTCACGTCTTCAATTAGTAATCTATACTTTGTTTCGCCATGTGATGCCGAATTAACATACGTGGCTGGCTTCCTGCTGGCCCGGATGTCTTATAACCCATACAGAGGTCCCTGCACTTGGCAGTCACACCCCCGCTGTTGTACCATTGCTGTTGCTGTCGCTGTTGCTAACATGTCGCTTTACGGACTGGATAACGATGATGTCGTCATCTCGGGGCTATCCATGTGGTTCCCGGGTCTCAAGAACTTCGAAGAGTTATCCAAGACCCTCACTGAAGGACTTGCTATCCATTTGGATGGTACGGAGAAGGTCACGGTCGGTATGTTTTTCATCTTCATTTTCCGAAGTACCTCTCAAACATTAAGACACCTGTAACAGGTGACAGACAAACCTGGTTTAGAAAAGTTGCAACTTTTAAAAGGGAACATGATATGACTTGACTGGGTTTACTGCTCTCTTAACCCTCACAGTTTGTAAAATAAATTTGTAATTTCTTTGCAGGATACTTCGGCGAAGTTCCGGAAACGACCCGTCTAATCAAGCCCCCGTTCCATCTAGACAACATTGCGTTCGGGTTGAGCAGCCAAGTGGCGTACAGCACTGACCATTTGACCAGGAAACTCCTCGAGAGGTCGATGGAAGCTCTCTTGGACGCAGGTCAGTTACCTGTCACTCTACAGTCTACAGTACCCCTTTCACGTAACGTCTCCATGCCGCGAAAATAGAGATGTTTGGTGAGCCGCTATCTCACCCGGGTGAAGCCATCTCCAGAGAAGATGGAGGCTCTCGGGGTGGGCAGTAACCCGAGCGAGATTTTGGCTCACTCTCCTCGGAGGAATCGCCGCTCATGGGGTACACTCTCCTCGGAGGAATCGCCGCTCATGGGGTACACTCTCCTCGGAGGAATCGCCGCTCATGGGGTACACTCTCCTCGGAGGAATCGCCGCTCATGGGGTACACTCTCTTCGGAGGAATCGCCGCTCATGGGGTACACTCTCCTCGGAGGAATCGCCGCTCATGGGGTACACTCTCCTCGGAGGAATCGCCGCTCATGGGGTACACTCTCCTCGGAGGAATCGCCGCTCATGGGGTACACTCTCCTCGGAGGAATCGCCGCTCATGGGGTACACTCTCCTCGGAGGAATCGCCGCTCATGGGGTACACTCTCCTCGGAGGAATCGCCGCTCATGGGGTACACTCTCCTCGGAGGAATCGCCGCTCATGGGGTACACTCTCCTCGGAGGAATCGCCGCTCATGGGGTACACTCTCCTCGGAGGAATCGCCGCTCATGGGGTACAGAGGAGGAATCGCCGCTCATGGGGTACAGAGGAGGAATCGCCGCTCATGGGGTACAGAGGAGGAATCGCCGCTCATGGGGTACACTCTCCTCGGAGGAATCGCCGCTCATGGGGTACAGAGGAGGAATCGCCGCTCATGGGGTACAGAGGAGGAATCGCCGCTCATGGGGTACAGAGGAGGAATCGCCGCTCATGGGGTACAGAGGAGGAATCGCCGCTCATGGGGTACAGAGGAGGAATCGCCGCTCATGGGGTACAGAGGAGGAATCGCCGCTCATGGGGTACAGAGGAGGAATCGCCGCTCATGGGGTACAGAGGAGGAATCGCCGCTCATGGGGTACAGAGGGTATCTCGCTTTTCCGTGGCGTGGCGAGGTGTGACATGGAATTTCACTAGCTTCTCGATTTAGTGGTTCGGTGGAAGCCATGCACTGCGAGTTTTTCAGTCCATCCTAATCTGAGTCGAAAGGAATAACTCGCCGACTGCTGTCATTTGCTACTAACAACACGCCGACTGCTGTCATTTGCTACTAACAACACGCCGACTGCTGTCATTTGCTACTAACAACACGCCGACTGCTGTCATTTGCTACTAACAACACGCCGACTGCTGTCATTTGCTACTAAGGATGCGTCCGCAAGATATGTCTAGTCACGCTGATGGCTGTTGTTTGTTTCTAGGTCTGCTGCCACGTGATGTGGAGGACGTAATGTGTGAAGTGTACCAGAACACGCTGATTGCTGACGGTGAGCTGATTCTCATCAGTCCGTCGTACAAAGATACCTATGGGGTAACGGGAATGTGCCGGTCCATGATGGCTAACCGGATCTCGTTCTTCATCAACGCTAAAGGTACAAACACCGGAAACTGTATCATAACCAGGTACTGTAGCTTTCAGAAACACCGGAACACTATATCATAACCAGGTACTGTAGCTTTCAGAAGCACCGGAACACTATATCATAACCAGGTACTGTAGCTTTCAGAAGCACCGGAACACTATATCATAACCAGGTAGGTACTGTAGCTTTCAGAAGCACCGGAACACTATATTATAACCAGGTACTGTAGCTTTCAGAAGCACCGGAACACTATATCATAACCAGGTACTGTAGCTTTCAGAAGCACCGGAACACTATATCATAACCAGGTAGGTACTGTAGCTTTCAGAAGCACCGGAACACTATATTATAACCAGGTACTGTAGCTTTCAGAAGCACCGGAACACTATATCATAACCAGGTACTGTAGCTTTCAGAAGCACCGGAACACTATATCATAACCAGGTACTGTAGCTTTCAGAAGCACCGGAACACTATATCATAACCAGGTACTGTAGCTTTCAGAAGCACCGGAACACTATATCATAACCAGGTACTGTAGCTTTCAGAAGCACCGGAACACTATATCATAACCAGGTACTGTAGCTTTCAGAAGCACCGGAACACTATATCATAACCAGGTACTGTAGCTTTCAGAAGCACCGGAACACTATATCATAACCAGGTAGGTACTGTAGCTTTCAGAAGCACCGGAACACTATATTATAACCAGGTACTGTAGCTTTCAGAAGCACCGGAACACTATATCATAACCAGGTACTGTAGCTTTCAGAAGCACCGGAACACTATATCATAACCAGGTACTGTAGCTTTCAGAAGCACCGGAACACTATATCATAACCAGGTACTGTAGCTTTCAGAAACACCGGAACACTATATCATAACCAGGTACTGTAGCTTTCAGAAACACCGGAACACTATATCATAACCAGGTACTGTAGCTTTCAGAAAAACGCTTTGTGAAGGCAGCGCACAGCAAGCCATGGGTTTTATAAAACTGCGCTAAAGTTTCGAGCATCCAAGGTAGGCTAGTGTGATTTGTGATATCTTGGAAGTTACTATACTAAGGGTGCGTCCCACCATGCCCAGTTAAAATTAAACTGGAGATTTTGTCCTATGTTTACCACGTTAAATTTAACTTTTAAGTTAAATTTAACATGGTGAATCTCCAGTTTAATTTTAACTGGGCATGGTGGGACGCACCCTAAAAGTTGCTTTACCGTCATTTTTCCTGTTCTATACCATGAGGATGTTCTGAGAACCTTCGTCAGATGTACTTCAGTCCGGTGTGCGATTGAAAAATGAGGAAAACTTTTTACTTTTTCGCTAGTTTTTTAACAACTAAAACTATCCACTAATTTCCTAGAAAAGATTTCAGCAGAAAATAACAGAGTAACTACAGAACAGAACAGACCAGTTACATATGTATAATGTACTCTGTAGATACTATGTAGTATGTAGGGTCACTGACTGCAGCTACATGGGTGGGATGCAGGGGCTGTACTGTGTATGTACTGTGTAGGATGCAGTGGGTCATTGGACAGCAGCTACATGGGCAGGATGCAGGGGCTGTACTGTGTAGGATGCAGCGCGTCATTGGACAGCAGCTACATAGGCGGGATGCAGGGGCTGTACTGTGTATGTACTGTGTAGGATGCAGCGCGTCATTGGACAGCAGCTACATAGGCGGGATGCAGGGGCTGCAGAGCGGTGTGGATGCCATCAGGTCCGGGCGTGCAGACATCGCCGTGGTGTGTGGAGGCATGTTGTGTCCTGAGCCCACCATCACGCAGCAGTTCAATGACCTGGGCTGGCTCTGTATGGATGGGAAGACGCGCCCCTTTGACGACCAAGGTAATTCATTTTAGGCGGTCAACACAGTGTTACGTATTGTTAGTTTTTTGCGATTATCTGAGGTGTTGTATGTTTGCTTGTTCTGAACGGAAAACAAGGAAATGTGTGAAAGTTAGCTCATGCAGAAACATGTGACTGAGAAATGTGAACAAGCCAGCATAAGCATTGCACAAAGCATTGTATCTACTGCGTTAACACGGAGCCAGTATAAGCATTGTATCTACTGCGTTAACACGGAGCCAGCATAAGCATTGTATCTACTGCGTTAACACGGAGCCAGTATAAGCATTGTATCTACTGCGTTAACACGGAGCCAGCATAAGCATTGTATCTACTGCGTTAACACGGAAGTATACTTTGTAGTTTGACCTGTGACCTTAACAGGAATGAGCAAGTTGTTTGGAGTAATGCTTTGATAACTTATTGCAATGAAGCGAAGGTCACCGTTGCCGATAGCTTGATATGAAAAGTTGTGCCTTTTGCCTTGTTGACAGCGACTGGGTTTTTTCGAAGTGAGGGAATCGCAGCTGTGATTCTGCAGCGCGCTAAAGATGCCAAGCGAATCTACGCTAAAGTGAGGCACGTGAGCGTTTCTCCGGCGCGCAGAACACCTCCTATCCACGTCCAGACCAAGCATGAGTGGGAGAAAATTCTGAAAGAGTTCTACAAGAAATCCAAAATCGATGTCAACGACATCTGCTACCTGGAGGCCTATGGCTCTGGAGTCAAGGTATGTGTCCATTTATCGCCAATTATATAATATTATACCTAGTACTCTCATCAGGCCCGTATCCAGAAAGCGGTCATGGGGGGGGTTTCGCCTATATTTTTTTGCTTCACGATGGCATTATCATGTTAATTTTCCGTTCATGGGGGGGGGGGGGGGGGGGGGGTTAACCCCCTAAACCCCCCCCCGTCCTAAAATCTGATGAAAATCGTTAGAGCCGATTTTGAGTAAATATTTTTTAGGTAGATTTCGAAGAAAAATCTACCTATTGTAGTCGTACCACTATTTAATAAAATATAAGGGACTAAAATCTCGGTCGAGTTCGTTAATGGGGGAAATCGGACGAAGGGGGGGGGGGGGGGGGGGGAATGGGGGGACTTTTTCGAAATCTGGGTTTTTGGCCATAACTCCCTTAATATTGCAACTAATGATACTTGGTTTTCTCTGAGGGTCGTCTAACAGTACAACCTACAACTTTTCTTTGTAACGTTTTTTGATCCCACCCTTAATGGTTGAATAAGGGTGTAAAAACAGGGGTTTGTACACAAAAAAATTCATAACTTGTGTCCTAGGGGTGTTATCGAGTTCTTTCGTTTTTTAATGCATTTGCCTCAATATACTTTTGTCTGAAAAAGTTTTTCGTCCGACGCACCGTTTAGGCAGGGGGTGGGGGTTGAATTTTCAAAACGTCATAACTCACTTATTTGGTGAGATATTGAGTTTATTCTTTTTGCTATGAGTTTTTATGAATAATATCTACAACTTTTGTCTGAAAAAGTTTTTTGTAAAATCACTTTCATTTTCTTGTTAAGGGGGGGGGGGGGGGGGGTGAAATTTCAAAACTCAATTCCTCCATTGTTATTGTAGAGAATGCATTTGGGTCAACTGAAAATCTTCTTAACCGTCTTTGTAAATGATTTTAGACTGCTTTTAGTGGATGGAAGTAATCTTCGAAATCTACCTACCTACGCCTTTCGGGGCTGCCGAAAGGGATTTTTTTCTACTCTTTGGGGGAGTTTTGGGGGGGGGGGGGGGTAACCACCCTTAATTTTAAAGTGGGGGAACTGGACTTCCGGATTCTGATTTCTTCCAATTTTAGAAAGGTCTCTACCGATACAATACTTTACCTTACGTATACCGTATACTCCGTATACTGGTAAAGTAAAAATGCATTACTGTTCAGAAAAACTAAATATCCAACGTATCGCTGAGAAACGTCAAACAAAGTCAAAGTCATTCCATCAACGAATTGGATTTTTCATGGTTTAGGAGATGGACGCGGCAGAACTGAATGGGGTGGCCACCGTGCTTTGCGAGGGCAGGACTGCGGATTCTCCTCTGCTCGTGGGGTCTGTGAAGTCGCAGCTGGGTCATCTGGAGGCGGGTGCTGACTTTGCGAGTCTGTTCAAAGCCCTTGTCTGCTTCGAGACGGGAAGCATCCCCCGCACCTCGGAGTTCACCACCCCCAACGCCAGCGTGCCTTCACTGCTCGACGGCAAGATACAGGTAACGTCCAGTTATGTTTTGGGGGGGGATGCGGTTGAAAATGTTGTATGTGGTATGTGAGGGTTACTGTCTTAAGTACACATATGAAGTAGGTGGTAGGAGGTTGACCATTTTAGCTTAAGTGAGTGACGTCTCAGTCTGAGAAATAGTACATACCTAGCTATAATATGTCTTTGGTTCACTGAATTTGCCCACCTGCAATCATACCTATAATAATCCAGCTAAAAAGTGTTTCTTCATTTCTCGATTGACCGATTTGAGCCTTTCTGGTTTGCTTAATTTCTTGCAGGTGGTGCAGAAAAACACCCCTCTGTCAGAGAATGGGCTCATCGCGATCAACGGCTGGGCTGTTGGGGGCGTTTTTGGGCACCTGGTGCTCGAGAGGTTCAGGAAACCCAAAACCCTGTCCCCCCTCACCATCCCTCGCCTGGTGCCTATCGCTGCGAGAACTGAGGACTTTTTACCCCGAATCATCAGTTGGGTATGTATCAGTATATTATCCTGAACCACTAGTTTATTTTGTACCAAAAAATAACCACTCTGTGGCTCTTCAGGGCCAGGAAATACAGTATGCCACCTGTCGTCACCTCTGCACACAAGGGGGTGACACTCGTGCCACCTGTCGTCACCTCTGCACACAAGGGGTGACACTCGTGTCACCTGCCGTCACCTCTGTACACAAGGGGGTGACACTCGTGTCACCTGCCGTCACCTCTGTACACAAGGGGGTGACACTCGTGTCACCTGCCGTCACCTCTGTACACAAGGGGGTGACACTCGTGCCACCTGTCGTCACCTCTGTACACAAGGGGGTGACACTTGTGCCACCTGTCGTCACCTCTGTACACAAGGGGGTGACACTCGTGCCACCTGTCGTCACCTCTGTACACAAGGGGGTGACACTCGTGTCACCTGTCGTCACCTCTGCACACAAGGGGGTGACACTCGTGCCACCTGTCGTCACCTCTGGACACAAGGGGGTGACACTCGTGCCACCTGTCGTCACCTCTGGACACAAGGGGGTGACACTCGTGCCACCTGTCGTCACCTCTGTACACAAGGGGGTGACACTCGTGTCACCTGTCGTCACCTCTGCACACAAGGGGGTGACACTCGTGCCACCTGTCGTCACCTCTGGACACAAGGGGGTGACACTCGTGCCACCTGTCGTCACCTCTGTACACAAGGGGGTGACACTCGTGCCACCTGTCGTCACCTCTGTACACAAGGGGGTGACACTCGAGTTGCACCCACCTTCAAGGCCTGATAGGCCGGGCAAGAGTCACCAGGAAAAATCTGGACAAGTCGGGACTCGATCCTGGGTCATCTTGCTTTATAGCTCCACTGCCTTGCCACTGCCTTGCCACTGCCTCGCCACTGCCTTGCCACTGCCTCGCCACTGCCTTGCCACTGCCTCGCCACTGCCTTGCCACTGCCTCGCCACTGCCTTGCCACTGCCTCGCCACTGCCTTGCCACTACCTCGCCACTGCCTTGCCACTACCTCGCCACTGCCTTGCCACTGCCTCGCCACTGCCTCGCCACTGCCTCGCCACTGCCTTGCCACTGCCTCGCCACTGCCTTGCCACTGCCTCGCCACTGCCTTGCCACTGCCTCGCCACTGCCTTGCCACTGCCTCGCCACTGCCTTGCCACTACCTCGCCACTGCCTGCCACTGCCTCGCCACTGCCTTGCCACTGCCTCGCCACTGCCTTGCCACTGCCTCGCCACTGCCTTGCCACTGCCTCGCCACTGCCTTGCCACTACCTCGCCACTACCTCGCCACTGCCTGCCACTGCCTTGCCACTGCCTTGCCACTGCCTCGCCACTGCCTTGCCACTGCCTCGCCACTGCCTTGCCACTGCCTTGCCACTGCCTTGCCACTACCTCGCCACTGCCTG
The DNA here is from genome assembly GCA_950004255.1 of Mesopsocus fuscifrons. Lineage (NCBI taxonomy): Eukaryota > Metazoa > Arthropoda > Insecta > Psocodea > Mesopsocidae > Mesopsocus > Mesopsocus fuscifrons. The sequence continues at coordinate 147,311 of OX465375.1, forward strand.
CCACTGCCTTGCCACTGCCTTGCCACTGCCTCGCCACTGCCTTGCCACTGCCTCGCCACTGCCTTGCCACTGCCTTGCCACTGCCTTGCCACTACCTCGCCACTGCCTGCCACTGCCTGCCACTGCCTTGCCACTGCCTTGCCACTGCCTTGCCACTGCCTCGCCACTGACTTGCCACTACCTCGCCACTGCCTTGCCACTGCGCTCATCCGGCTCACTGATTATGCACCAGTACACTCTATAGGTTCGCTGTGGTTAAGTTGATTGCTCCTGTTATTTTGGAAGTAATAGGTACCTCCTGATTTCGCAGTGAATCATTAATTCCTCTGAAGGATAACAGAAGAATAACCAGGAAGTGTTGGTATTGTTTCAGCTCGAAGCGAAGCCATTCGACAATGATTACCTCCACTTAGTGACCGACGTGTTCAAGAGGAAAATAGATCAGTTCTTGGGGAGAGGTTACATCTTACTTCCCAACAAAGAAACCTTGGTCAGCCATCACCAGGTACGAGAAGGCGGCTACAAATACTTGATACCAAAGCTAATTTGCAATGGTGGCCCTCATAAGTCAACTCTGTGCGCACAGCGGGTACCCAGACACGCTATTTCCAGACCAGCGGCTGCCTCCCCGGGAATTTCTCTTCCTCCGCGTTAAATGGAGACAACAAATAAACCAAATGATAAAATTTAATCCTACCTACGATTTCCTTGCAAAAAAGCTCATGAATATTTGCTTGGGTCAATTTTATTCATCTCTGTGGGAATTCCAAAATTATTAGGACGGCACCCCTTGATCCCTCTGTCTGTTGACGTATCGTGTTGATGTTGCAGGGGTTGGATGAGAGTCACCGCCCTCTGTGGTACGTGTTTTCGGGCATGGGGAGTCAGTGGGTGGGGATGGGACGCGCTCTGCTATCCCTCCCCGTCACGTCAGCTTCCCTGCACCGCAGCCACAGCACGCTCAAGCAAGTTGCACCGCACGTCGACCTCATCCACATCGTGACCACTGACGATGCATCCGTCTTCGACAATATCCTACATTCCTTCGTCGGCATTGCGGCTATCCAGGTAACCGTCCTGTTCACCTATACGTGGGTAATGCTTGTATTTTTTCGATTTCAGTTTTCACTGACTGCGCCTTTGCTGAAAAGGGCAGTTTTCGAAGTAGTGACCGTACATACTTAAATCGCGTGTAAGGCTTCACTTTTGGCAAGTGTCGAATCGCCAATATTCGGACACTCGCTGCCACTAGTGGAAATAAGAGTAGTATATGAGTTTTTGCATTTCTATTTTTAAACAGATTGCCCTGGTCGATATGCTGAAAGCCCTGAAACTCGAACCTGATGGGATTGTCGGGCACTCGGTGGGGGAGCTAGGATGCGCCTATGCTGACGGCTCCCTTACTGCTCAGCAGATGATTCTGGCTGCTTACTACAGGGGCAGGGCTTCGCTGGAGGCCAATCTGGAGAGGGGCTTTATGGCTGCTGTGGGTAAGTGATGGGTCGCTCACTGCTGAGTAGGTGCAGATGATTTTGGCTGCTTACTACAGGGGCTGAGCTTTGCTGGGGGCCTGTTTGGAGAGGGGCTTTTAGTCCGAAGGTCTGACGCTGACGGTACTTCAAGCAATCATTATACGGTACTTTCTATGGTTGTACTGTAAAAGAAAAAATGATAACGTTTTGTTGTCAGGAATGGGGTACGCACAAATCAAGGAGGAGCTTCCTGCAGGAGTGGAAGTCGCGTGCCGCAACTCCGCCACCAGCTGCACACTGTCAGGTCCTGCAGACATCGTCAGCTGCTACGTGGAGAAGCTGCAGGCAAGAGGCGTCTTCGCCCGCACTGTCAACGTATCCAACATTGCTTATCATAGCACCTACATACAGCCTGCGGCGCCACTCCTCCTCAACTATCTCAAGAAGGTGGGTGAGAATGAGAGCAAGAGGAGTGAGAGGCCTTTCTATCTCACTACTTTTGCCATCGTCTGGGTAATATTAGCTCGGTGGCTGGAACTGAAGTATGAAGCGAGAGGACCGGCAGCGCGGAATACCGCTTCAAATTTTCTGTTACTATATTTGCAGCTGATCCCCGACCCTCTCCCACGGTCGAGCAAGTGGGTGAGCTCCTCGGTACCGGAGGCGGACTGGGCGTTGCCGAGCGCACAGCTTTGCTCTGCAGAGTACCACACTAACAACCTGCTGAGTACAGTGCTGTTTGAGGAAGCTAGCCGGCACGTGCCGCGTAACGCTGTGGTAGTGGAGATAGCGCCTCACGGGCTGCTGCAGGCTATACTCAAGCGCTCGCTCGGAGGCGCTGCCATCAATATCGCCCTGACCAGCCGCAGCGCCAAGGATCCGCTAGTGCATTTGCTTGAAGCTGTCGGCAAGTAAGTGATATTCATGTGGTACGGAGCAGGAGAAACTAAACTGTTGACAAGCAGTGTTTAATATATTAAACGGTTTTTGATGTTGTTTAGGATTTACACGGCTGGTTACGAGGTAGACATTAACGCTTTGTACCCGACAGAGACGCCAGTGTACCCCGTGCCCGCCGGCACCGGTCAGATGCAGCCCTTCTTTGAGTGGGTGCCCAATGGCGTTCCCAGAATGTTTTGTTTCGCTCCTCAGAAGGTAACCGTTACATTTCCATTCATGGTTCATACCGTAAGAGGCCTGATTGAGTACTCGGCAGGTTACCAGCTGAGTCGATGAACTGAGTAATTCTCGGTGCTTTGAGGGTAGAACCAGAATAGGCTCGAGAAAAGTGGCGAAAGCATTTGACGCTATTCTCTTGGGAGGGTTAAGTACCCGTGTAGTGTGAAATTTGACATTTTTCAGTTGTCCCTGAACATCCGACAAGCGCTGAGAGAGTGCGACGACTCGATGCGAGGCTACCAAGTGGCCTGGAGGTCTCTCTTCCCGCTCTCCGTCTATTTTGTGAGTGATATATTATGTTACTCGTATTGTATTTAGGGTTTGCAATAATTACTGTTCGAGGGTGTTTTATTATTTTACTTTTTACTTTCTCGCTAGCCATATATGGCGAGAAAGTATTGTTTTCGTGCAAAATTTCGAAATTGAGATTTTGGGTTTCCCATGATCCTGGGGGTCCCCTGAGTCCAAAAAAGTGGTTTCTGGAAAAAGTCTGTCCGTCCGTCCGTCCGTCCGTCCGTCCGTCCGTCAGTCCGTCAGTCAGTCAGTCCGTGCAGTGCTCTAGCGCCTATACCGTTCATCCGATTTTGATGAAATTTGGTATGGACCTGTCTAAAATCACTGCCGAGACACATTTTTAAGGATTTTTTGATTGGTCAAAAATTGCTGCCGCTATTGTCAAAAAACCGCCAAAATAATTCAAAAATCGTGTTTTTGGTTAGTTAGACAAGCGCCGACGGTACACTTTTCAATCTATAACACTGAAAATTGGTATGTGTGTTGACAAATAGATGCTTCGAGGTCATTTTCAACTAAAATTGAATTGGTTGAAAATTACGGCCGTTCTGGACCAAAGTTCGATCGTTTCGGCGCCATTCACATTTATTGACCGATTGTCATGAAATTTGGTAAATTTGTGTAGAACCATGTAACTTAAACATCTGTAGAACAGAATTTTGTTATCTTCAAAATTACGGCCGTTTTTGTCAAAAAAGTGTCGAAAATGAGTTGAGAATGAGAAACGACGTTTTTGAATGGTCGGAACGCATTTGGGACTACAGTAATAAAATGAAAGACGTGAGATTTGGTATGAGTGATCTCAGATAGATGCTCGTGGGTCATTTTCAACCGATTTCCGATTGCTTAAAAATTACGCCCGCAAAAAAATCTCAAAAAACCCAAAAAAAAAAAAAATCATTCTGGGCGAGAAAGTTAAGTGCGACTGTTGTCGGACCCTTTATTATAAATTTTTTTAAATTCTAGGCAAATTTTTAAATGACACTACTATGAGAAAGTGTTGAATAGATTTGCTATGAATTAAATGATGTAAATGTGACTTGTTGTTTGATTGTAGCACATAATTGGGAAGCACTTTGCTCAGTACGAGAGGAATTTAACCCACGACTTGCCTCTCACCTTCACTGACTTCAGAATGAATGCTGTGACCGCCTTATCTCCGGAACGTGAGTTGTCAGTCTACTCTGTTACTGCTACTCGAGCTTTGTATCTTCACATTTTACGATCGAGTAATTATTTGTCAATAAAAAGATGACGTATTCTATTTGACAACATTTGTTATTTTGTCAGATGATGAGTGGGTGGAGGCCTCGATCCTGCGGGGAAATCATCTTTTCGAGGTGACCACCAAGGCGGGTGACTTCATCGCCTCTGGAACCGTGTCCTACCCGAAGGAAGACAAAACAGAGCAGGAGGTGACTCACTCACAGCAACAGGACGGATTTACCATTGAGAAAGATGACATTTACCGCTGGTTTGACAAGTTCGGCTGCGTGTTTCCCCCGACGTTACAACCCCTCACCATGCTCAAATTCACTTCTTCAGGCAAGTCTGCCAATCTTTAACAGACCTATACCAGCCTAGTGTGTGTTGCCTGGTTGCTATGTGGATATTTTGTGTTCAGGACTTGAGAGCAGGATCTCAGGGAGCTGCTCTACGTTCCAGAAGACTGAGGCGCTGCTGCAGCTCGTCATGTTGGACGCCTGCAGTCGCCTCCCCCACATTGTCTTCCCATACTACATTCGTCAGGTCGACATCAGCCCTACTCCGCCTACAGATCAAGGTAACCGCCCAAATATTCTGCTACTTTTTTTAATAGCTCATTACTTCGTGCACATTTTCTTTTAAAAATAAACAAAAAAAGGCTCCATAAAACTTACTTCTTACTTCTTCATTAGGGACATGATTCTGTCAATGCCGCGTTCCCGGTGAAACAGAAAAATCGCCTCTAGGCACGGCCAGTGCACAGGGCTTTCCCGAATTGAGACAAACGTTACCGATTTTCTGGTAGTTCTGTCACTGGACATTCTAGAAGATATACACCAGAGTTTCCACATGTAGCCCTCATTGAACACACACCGATGCGCGCTCTACTCCCAAAATTCGCGACTCCTTTTGATCCGTAAAAAGATGGAGCAGATTTTTTCTAATTTTAATCTCGCCAAAAAGACTTGGACTCTGGAGTAACAGTAACACCAAAACAAATTCCTCGTATGGTTAACCTTCGTAAAAGCAAATAAAATTCCAAAATAATGTTGGAATTGGGGAGTCGAATGGGTCAGTGTGAACTGGTGACGTACCTATAGATGTATCGATGTCTTGATGTGTTTCCAGACTTGCTGGTGGTGTTTGATCGAGTGAGCGGCGTGGTTCGGTGCCCAGGCGTCGCTATAGCCGGGCTCAAGTTTCGGCAGATCCAGGCGGACGTTCCTCTTTCATTCCACTCCGTCACGACCGTGCCTTTCGATAACCCTCCACTACAGGTCTCGAAATTAATTAATAGATAGTAGAATATATCTCTATTAGTAGGTGAACAGTTGACGTCATTTTCGATGTCCGCCCACATTCCGATTTGCAGGAACAGTCTGGCAAATTGCAGCAGAATTGTTTTAGATAGATTTCGCACTGTTATATCAGTCACCGTGGTAATGACAACTTCCTACAAATTTCCCTTTTGCTGTATTGATGTTTTATTTTAGTCAAGTGAAGAATTTGTCAAGCTTTGGAAGGACTTGATAGAAGAGTCGCGGCAACCATCTCGCAGCCCACTCAAAGTTGTCAGCCTTCTCAACCAGCACCAGGTTAGTAGGTACCAGCACTTGCGAAACCTCATTCACAACTAACTATTTTCACCCATATTCGTCTCTCTCTCTCTCTCTTTCTCTCTCTCTCTCTTAGATTTAGACAAAATATACTTGATAAACTAACCCAGGATTGGGATATCAGTCATATGTGACCGCAATATAGTGGGAATGTTTCGTACCATCGCGCATCGTCGTATGATACTAACAATAGTTGTGCCAAATAAATTTTCAGGGCATTCAGGGCAGCGAAGACGCAGAGGTGGTGATTTGTGAAGGAGGCCAGCTGCACAACCTCCCGTCTCACTTAGCCCGCGTGTCCTCATTCACTACTGGTAGGGGGCAGCAGCTCTACCTGCTCAAAAAGGTACCACAATACTATAGTACTTTTAGCTACCTACAATACTACATAAGTAGTCTACGATAGTAGGCACACCAAAGATAGAAGCAACAAGTCTACCTGCTCAAAAATGTACCACAATACTATTCTACTTTTAGCTACCTACAATACTACATAAGTAGTCTACGATAGTAGGCACACCAAAGATAGAAGCAACAAGTCTACCTGATCAGAAAGGCACCTACAGCCAACAGTACTTCCATTCCAACTATTTTTGAAGAAACGGGAATAAAAATATGTTCTGAAGTATATAGATAGGTATTGGTATAGATAGGTATTGGTATAGATAGGTATTGGTATAGATATGCCTTTTTAACGTCAGAAACTAGGTACATAGTTATATAAGTTATCGTTACGACAGTGTAATTTTTTTGAAAGTAGGGAGCTGCTGCTTTCAGGTATCGGGAGTTAAGGAGAGTAATGTTTGAAAGTAGGGAGCTGCTGCTTTCAGGTATCGGGAGTTGAGGAGAGTAATGTTTGAAAGTAGGGAGCTACTGCTTTCAGGTATCGGGAGTTAAGGAGAGTAATGTTTGAAAGTAGGGAGCTGCTGCTTTCAGGTATCGGGAGTTGAGGAGAGTAATGTTTGAAAGTAGGGAGCTGCTGCTTTCAGGTATCGGGAGTTGAGGAGGTTGGGGAGGTGATGCTGATCCCTGAGTCGCGGGCAGACTTGGTGAGGAAGCTGCGGTCCTTGTCGTCATCGTCTGCGCTACTTGTTGCCTTCCACGAACCACAAGAGGGAATCGCCCAGTTCCAGGATCTCATCCGCCGCCAAGTCGACACCAGTCACACCAGTATCACGTAAGCTTATTCCTGATTCCATCATGCTGGTTACTTATTCAGTTTAGCGTATCTCAAGCTTCCTTACCCCTCACGTTGACTTATTCAGTTTTGCATATTCCATTACTGCATATTCCATTACTGCATATTCCATTACTGCATGCGTATTTTGATGACGCACATTCCCTATTTCGTTATTCCGGGTTGCATCTTGCCAGATTCAATTACATTTCGGAAGTAATAAAGAATTGTAATGTTTGGGTATATAGGTAGTTCGCCCACTGTTTTTTTTTTTTTTTTTTTTTTTGGGAAACTAGGTATAGCAGTCGTAATTGTCTTGATTGTAGGGGAGACCGGGGAGACCCTGGACAGTTTTTGCCCACGATTTTTTTCTAAGTCACCTTTAAACACTAGAACTTTGCATTAGGTGCCCCAAGGTAGCCTCAAGGCCAGGGTACGTCAAAATATTTTTTTAATTTTCCCAGCATAAATAGTTTTTTGTCTACATGCATTTTTGTCCTGAACGGTAAATTGTCCAAAATCTCCCCGATGCGGGGAGACCATGGACACAGGGTGGGGAGACTATGGACACACAAGATATGATTGAGGAGATTTTGGACACGCAGTTTTTAAGGAAGTTAGATTCAGTTTAGACTCAAATTAACTTAGATTACTCTAGTTTGAACTGAAGAGTACCTGCAGACATAGGTAAAGTCCTTAAAAATATTAAAATCACAGGCCACAAGTTAGGTATTTACCTACTCTTTATTACTGAATACTGAGTGTTTTCAGGTCTGCATTGAAGTAAATCATGTCCTGAAACCTAGCCCTTGAATCAAGGGACGGTGTGGGTAGGGTTGCCACAAGTTGGTCACGAGCCACAAAAGAAGCTAGCTCCAATGTTTGTTTGAAACGATTCGATGGCTTCTGTCTTCGATAAAATTTCACCATGAAACCTGCATTTACAATTTCGACAATTTCGGCGACGAAGTTCATTGTGCCTTGCTTGTTTGAGAATGGCAGTTTCCAAACCGCGAAGTCCCCAGCTTTCAAATCATCGGGTGATTTGTCATCAATGCTGTCTTCGTCACTTAGATCGCACTCAGAGTGGGATTCAGGCAGGTCAAGTTCGCCGTCAGATGACGATTCTTCAATGGCTTTCTTTTGGAAGGCAAGTTTTCGTCGGACAACCTTGGGTTTCCTTGCTAGCTGTTGCTTCTCTTTTGCTTCTTTCTCCGGCGTGTCAGTCGCGATCATACACCTGCCCCGTCTGCGATTAACCCCTTCCTTTCGCGGCTTGGCTTTAGGGTAAGGCCAGACGTCTTCCGGTGAACAGATAGGAGTTTCTGACTGTTTCGAATTCGCCGCGGGTGATTGGTTTGAAAAATTCAGTTCTAGAGAGTTTTTTGAAGGAGGCAGCGTCAAGGATGGACCGTCAGTAATGGCTAGCTCAGCGTTGGGTTCCTCGTCCATTATAGGGGCTTCGGTGACCGGCGAGGTTGCAACTCGCAAGTCCACAGTTTCTGGGGGTTGAATAGTTGCTGATTCAGGAGCAGGACGATCGGAGACGGCCGAACACAGGAAATCCTCATCACTAAAGATGTTTCGATTGAGGGGCGAAATGCCACACTTTGCAAAACCTGACATAATGTTGTTACGACTTGCTCCTTTATTCCAAGCATCGCAGCAAATTTTTGGCAAATCATAGATGGAGAGGGTACAGTTTGGATGATTAAGCATCCATGACTGGCATTCCTGGCTGACAAATTTTTTGAAAGGTCCATAAACAGCCCTGTCCAGGGGTTGCAGGCGGTTGGACGTGTGTGGCGGGAGTGTCAGTATGACTATTCCGTTGTCCCGACAGTAGTTTATGGCTTCTAGAGTAATGTGGGACTCGTGGTTATCCATAACTAACAGGATTCGGTTTTCTTGAGTAGGCATGACACGTTTCTTTAAGAACTGGAGGACGTTAATGAAGTTATGGGCAGTCATCCACCCAGATGTGTGTACAAGTGCCAGGCATCCTTCAGTTGTATTCTGCAGCATTTTCCTTTCATCAAGTCGTTTTCGTGGAAACACAAAGATGGGAGGCAAAGCATTTCAATCAGCAGATATTATTCCCACCATTGTTACCAGCTCCCCTCGCTCCCTGGATGTCACCTGGCCAATTTGCTTAGAGCCCTTTAAGCCAACTATTTTCTGAACTGGGGGAACAGTGGTGGCACCAGTTTCATCTAAATTGAAAATCCTGTGTTGAGGAATGTCATACCGCACCTTCAACTCTTCCAGTTTAGTAAAAAATTCCCCTACTGTTTGTCGGTTAAAGGCCGTCATGCGGGCAAGAGAAGTTGCCTCTGGTTTTCGGATGGATAGTTTTGGGTGCGCTTTCATGTAGCGAGTGAACCAATCCGCGCTCGCACGCTTCTCGTCCTCCCACTTATCCGGCATTTTTAAGCCGTTTCTTTTGCCAAACTCAAATGCAAGCTCCCTAGTTTTCTGTGGCGTCAAGCCATGAAACATTTTTTGGCATTTAACTAAATACGACTCAAGTAAGTTTTCCAGCTCATAGGAAAAAATTTGCGATTTGTGGAAATTTGGGGTAAATGACAAGGTGTCAAGTTCTGAGGTCTTTCCCTTTGCCACATAAAGGGCTAGTGTCGACTTGGGCACATTATATTGCAGAGCAACTTTCCGCAAACTTCCCACGTTATTGAGGACATCTTGAACAGCCTTTTTCATGTCTTCGGCAGAAAAGGTGGTCTCCTTCTTTCTTTTATAATACCGTGGCATCTAAAAATAAAATAAAAAAGAACTAAAAACTAACAAATCTGAGAAAATAGAAAAAGATGCAGATAAATATTTATAAGGGGAGACGCTGGACACTAGTGTCCAACATCTCCCCGGTGGATGCTTATGGACAAACAGTCATCTAACCTCTGAACGCGATGTCACAAACCCGTTACAACGTCACTAAATGGTAGCTTAGACACCACCCTTTCACCTAAATTGAAAGGAATTTTTTAACTCTTTATATTTATTTAGATAAAGCTTACGTACTTACCGTTAGAAATTACATCAGACTTCAAAAAAACAATTTTTCTTCAATTAAATCCCCAACTGAAGCGGAAAGGTGCGCCATTTGCAATGTTATGAATGTTTACCATGATACCAACCTGACAGAATTATTTTAGCGCAAAAATTCAAATGGTGTAGGAGAAATCACACTGTCCATTGTCTCCCCCTGTCCAGGGTCTCCCCGGTCTCCCCTATTTACCTCCGTCTAATGTCTATAGCAAGAGATGTTAATCATCTAGGCAAATAACCACTCTCTTTGTACGTCATGTTGTAGATGGCTGTTTATTTTGGACCAAAAAGCGCCCGAGTTCAGCTTAACAAATCCTTTCTATAAGCAACAGTTGGAGAAAGGCATCTCTACGAATATTCTGATGGACGGTGCGTGGCATGTTGTGTACAAGCGGAATTTAGCTGACGTGGCCGCGCAGTCAGCAGAGCCTACACTGCCCCAGGGGAAGCAAGAAACCCACACGGAAACTGTATGTGTTATCACCGTTAAAAACGAACATACATTCACTACCTATTTTGTTTACATTTTTTCCGCCAATTTTTGAGGACAATGTTGGATATTTGCAACGACCTATATTAGCAAAAAAAGTCGTTGACTATTTGAATTAGGTATAAATATGTCTTTTTAAGGCTGAATATACATTCACCATTTTTTTACGTTCGGACTTCAAACTTTCTGAGAAAACTATTGGATATTTAAATATTCTGAAATAATATATAATATGTCTTTTTAACGCCATTAGTCATTACTCGTGAGGTTATGTTGTGATTTCACGATCGCAGATCGGTTAATTTTGGGCATTTTTTTTTTTTTTTTTTTTTTTTTTTGTGTGACAAAAATCACTTGATCGTAAAATCACAACATAGCCTCATGAGTAATGACGTTTAAAAGACAAATTATATTTCAGAATATTTAAATATCCAATAGTTTTCTTACAAAGTTTGAAGTCCAAACGTAAAAAAAAATAGCGAATGTATGTGGTGGCCCTTAAGACGACGACATCCATAGCTGGGGGACTTCGGACGTTGCTACGCTTTTAGTTTTGGAGGAAATTCCACGAAAAAATTACATAAATTTAAGAAAATGTATAGCTAGTTCACTGCGCTGGTAAAATTGTGAAATTCATCCCCCTTGAGAAGTTAGGGGGTGAAAAGTAGAATTTTTTCTCTTAAAAATCTTGCTGCTCCCAGAATTTTACGAATCTTAATACGATTCGTGGAGTACGTGCGTATAAAGTTGATTTGGTGTGACACGTGTCGCCAAAATAAAAGAAACCCTGATGCCATTGACGTAGGGGTGGTTTACACCCTCCCAGGTATTACGGCCTCTACATCCTAGGCATTTATCCTTGCGAGGGTGAAAAAAACGATATTAATTTGCCAAAAGATATTGTAATGGAATGTGGTAGTTATTTAAATTATAAATGTACGCCAAAATATTTTTAAAAAATATTGAAATTCGCTTCGGAAATTGCAACGTCTCGTCAACATGAATATATGCCGTTCTAATTCTACAGACAGCGAATGTTGACGAGGCCCGCTCGCTGGGTAGTATACAGAATTGCATACTTAGCTTATGCCGCATAAGTCATTGGATGGACTCCACGCAACAACGCACTATAACTAGCTACAAATTAGTTGGGGGGACTGGATGTCGTCCACTTAACGTCCGAAATTGGCTGGTTAATTTTGGAGATATTTTTTATTGGCAAAAATCACTCGATCGTGAAATTACAACATCAATATAATCAGTTAATTTTTGACGTTAAGAAGACATATTATATTTCAGAAGATTTAAATATCCCACAGTGTCCTAAAACATGGCCGGAAACCGAGTAAGGTAGACGCAGCCTAAAATATGTTTTGGTTTACGATCAAGTCATTTTTGCAAATTTTTACTGACAAAATATCATGCACTCTCGTAAAATAGTGAAATAGTGCAGGAGCTGCAGCAGCAACAGCAGGATCTGGCGCTGCTGGAGACTTTGATCCAGCGCTGACGTGACCTGTTTTGTTTCTAGAGAGGTGTGGATCAGGTGGAGCAGGTTGGACGGATGATGGGTGTCCCTGTGAAGAGTGCGACAGCAGCAGTAGCAGCAGGATCAGGCGCTGATGGAGACTTTGATCCAGTGCTGACGTGGCCTGTTTTGTTTCTAGAGAGGTGTGGATCAGGTGGAGCAGGTTGGACGGATGATGGGTGTCCCTGTGAAGAGTGCGACAGCAGCAGTAGCAGCAGGATCAGGCGCTGATGGAGACTTTGATCCAGTGCTGACGTGGCCTGTTTTGTTTCTAGAGAGGTGTGGATCAGGTGGAGCAGGTTGGACGGATGATGGGTGTCCCTGTGAAGAGTGCGACAGCAGCAGTAGCAGCAGGATCAGGCGCTGATGGAGACTTTGATCCAGTGCTGACGTGGCCTGTTTTGTTTCTAGAGAGGTGTGGATCAGGTGGAGCAGGTTGGACGGATGATGGGTGTCCCTGTGAAGAGTGCGACAGCAGCAGTAGCAGCAGGATCAGGCGCTGATGGAGACTTTGATCCAGTGCTGACGTGGCCTGTTTTGTTTCTAGAGAGGTGTGGATCAGGTGGAGCAGGTTGGACGGATGATGGGTGTCCCTGTGAAGAGTGCGACAGCAGCAGTAGCAGCAGGATCAGGCGCTGATGGAGACTTTGATCCAGTGCTGACGTGGCCTGTTTTGTTTCTAGAGAGGTGTGGATCAGGTGGAGCAGGTTGGACGGATGATGGGTGTCCCTGTGAAGAGTGCGACAGCAGCAGTAGCAGCAGGATCTGGTGCTGCTGGAGAGTTTGATCCGGTGCTGACGTGGCCTGTACCTGCAGGTTGGACTGAGCAAGAAGCTGCCGCCGTCCCTATTCCCTACAGCTTGGTAAATCAATCTTTTATGGGAAAGGACCAGTACTGTAGACATGAGTGATTTTTATGAATGATACATTTTCTGAGGGAACTTCGGCCAAACTTGTGTCATGTTCTGCCCAACTGATTGCTTACGCTCATTCAAAATTAAAAAATAAACCCGTTTTTAATATGTTTGAAAAACTTTTGAATAGGTTTACCATTGCCTGGGAACGTACGAGACGATTCGTAGCTATGAACGCGTTCTGGTGACTGACGCGCTCAGTGTGGGGGGGCAGGCCGCCTGTGCTGTCGCCCTCTCACGTGGACACCATGTCTTCGCTACCGTCGCAACCAAGGAGGAAGCAGACCAGCTCAGACGTCTCTATCCGCAGGTAAAAACAGCGAAGGGCGTGGGCGCAGTGGGATCCTTGGTTTGACCTTTCTCACAAGGGGGTGATCTGTTCACAGTCCGCGGTAGGTGAAGGGCCAGTACCCTAATCTGGTTGCCCTAATCTGGCTGACCAAGATCCTCCATCCGTGATTTAAATAGACAGTAGTTTGGAGGAGTGACAGGTTAGGCCACTCAATCCAATCAATCCGCATACCTACATTTTTTCGTGAGTTTTCTCAGTGCTTTCACTTTCAGGGCCAGTGTGTGGGTATAATACTTACACAATACTTCCGTAATACTTACTTAAACGTTTTGTTTTCAGATTAACACTGACGATATATTCTTACATTCGGACCGAAACTTCGTGCTGATGTTGAAACAAGCAGCAGGGGACACATATCCTGAAAATGTTTTCAACTTGTTCGATGGCGACCTCTTCAAGTCCTGCTTCCTAAACTGTGCTCCATACACCAAGTTCTTTCACTTTGGTCGGGATGACATAACTAGCAACACATCTATCGGTATGTACTACCTAAGTGGTCCCTTGGTCGCTTTGTATATATGCTAAATTTATGGTTTAAAGAAATACTTTTACTTATTATTCATCCCACCATACTCGGTTCAGAAAGTCTTCCTACCCGTTTACTATTTTTCCAAGGAAATTGACGATTGTCTTAACTGAGTGTGGGGGGACACAGCCTTAATCTCGGCAGTCTTAAGAGACGAGACTTGACTGAGTTAGAAATGCGCGTTAGGTTTTTCTCCTACTTTATGTTTAAAATATTTCAGGGATGTACCCGTTCATTAACGCTGTGTCATTCATCCCCGTAACCCCGGGACAAGTGAGTAGCTGGAGCTTGGAAGAGAAGCAGAAGGTGCGTGAGCTGGTCGCGGGGGGGCTGGCTGGGGGGGTGGTGCGCCCGGCCCTCATAGTAGGGGGAGCTCCTGCCCCTCAGCGCGCAGAGAGGGATGCGGCCCGAGGGCTGTACAGCCTGCAGCAGTACAAGGCTCACGCACATCAGATCATCATCGATTCCAAGAGAACTTACGCCGTCGTTGGTGAGAAAGTGTCAATAGTAATAACAGTCACTTGAGGGACTCTTGAAGTCGTGAGACATAGCACTTTTTGTTGATGATATTGTGATTGTATATTGTAATTTACATTGTGAGTTTTGGTGTATAATCTAGTTCGTTTTGTCGAGATTCAACGGTTGGCGTTGCGCAGCGTATCAGCGTGTGTGCTGCTCTGTAATCCCTCCCTTGTGTTTGGCAGGTGACGTTTCTAATGGAAGTGATGTGGAAGTGGTGGAGTGGCTAGCTCGGCGCGGCGCAGCGCGTGTCCTGCTCTGTAATCCCTCCCTTACGGCTTCGCCTCGTTACCAACACAAGCTGCGAGCTCTGACAATCCGCACGAGCGTCAATGTTGAGCTCTGCGATTACTCCGCTTTGGAAAACATTATACGATCCACTCCCATTGAAGCTTTGTTCTACATTCATTTGGTAAGGGACAAGGGAGTCCCATCACCACCTTTCAAATGACATCATCATGGTTTAGCAGGCGCAGAGAAAATGTGTACACCCAATGTGTATTACATAATCGTGTTTTCTCAGACATAATCAAATACGAGTCATAGCTTTCTCCTTTTTTGCAAAATTTTGAATCATGAATACGTAAGGTTAACTTACGTTTGTGGTGTGAGCTTACATTGCATCATCTTGGTGACAGCATTGGAATTTAAACGCAGGAGAATCACACTACGAGGCCAGAGCTGGAGTTGAGTGGTCAAGTGCGGCACCTAGTGAGCCTCTCGAGGAGCCATAGGCGGGCGGTGGTGCGGAGTCTCCCGAGCTGTCATGTAGTGTGGCAAGCAGAGGCGCAGCTGCCCCTCCTTGCAGCAGCCCTTGACGTCATTGCACCTTTCTTTGGAGGGCACTGCGTCATTTCCGTTAGTCACCAAGAGGATGCGGCACTCAGTCGACTAGCTGGTTAGTGTAAAAGTTTCATATGTAACTATTTTGAAAGTTAAAAACGAATCCACAATAAACATGGACAGTTCTGTTACTGATTTGTAAGTGCGCTAGTGCGCTAGTGCGCAAGTGGTTTATTTATAGAGCAATCTTTCCTTTACTACCGGAGGTCTTTGTCGTCACTGATGGCTTTACAATGATTTTTTGGAAAAGAAAATGACTGAAAAAAATAAACGACGAACACATTTGTTGACAGAGAACACACTGAGGGAGAGTATTCCCGAATCTCGAGAGGCGCTGGAGCGGCTGGGGGGTGGTCTGGCTACTGCTGCAGTTGGCTCGCTAGTAGAACTCCCGACAGCAGGCCTGCCCAACCGCGTGATACAGGATGTGTCACCCGTGCTGCTGCTGCCGGGCCTGCACGATGACGCCGTTACCGTGGGGGAGGCGCTCGTGCGGCACCTCATGTACCCCGCGTATGTGGTGCCTCACATCGCCTCGCATAGCCACCTCTCTGTGCCTCAGATGGCTCGAGCTCTGCTACCGGTAGGTGTCTCTTGTCTGTCTAAGCTATGGCACCTCATGTACCCCGCCTGTGTGGTGCCTCACGCTGCCTCACATAGCCACCTCTCTGGAAGGCCGGTCTGGTGAGCTGGCAGACGTATCATTAGTGGAAAGCTGAGTGTCCACTGGAACTTGTTTATTGACACGGTGGTATTTGTTAAGCACTGTATTTATATGGAAATTGCAACACCATATTGTCGCCACAACATTATTGTCGCAACCGCCGTAACAGAAAAAATAGGTTGGCGTCCTGAAATTGAAAATTGTTTATGTTTATTGAAATTGAAAAGTAAACAAGTGAGTGCTTTCAAGGTTTTCCATTTTCCTTTTGCCTTTTTTGGCTGGTTTTCGAAATGAGTTAGGATGTGCTGTTGTGTTTCAAAAGTAGTTCATTGCGAAGTGTATTTATTTAGAACTAAGCAGGGCAATGCCTTGTTGAAGTCGTGCCAGTGTTTGTGTTTACAAGCAAGAAACAAGAATATAGAAGGCGGTTGAGGTCGACGTTGCGTCGACTTTGTGAAACTGCGCCATATATTGAAGGCGGTGAATATGGTGTCGATAGTACCTGTTAATCTAGCTCCATAGTGTTTGTGACAGGCTGTACTGAAGGTGCAGGACAACAAGATGTTCAACATTATGGCAGTAGGTGCAGGGTGCGCGCTCGCTGTAGAACTGACGCAACAGCTCGAGCTCACTGGCTGCTACGTGTCCCTGCTGCTCTTTGATGACGTCACCATGTTGCCCCCCAAGCCACAGATGTGCGAGATCATACGTCACGCCCTCCATCCACTGGTATATTTCTTTGATTTGTGTTTTGTTGACCTTGCCCCTCCTTGGCTTCCTTGCAAAGATAGAAAGAAACTAGAGAACACTGGGAGGACAGAGAAAGTAGAGAACACTGGGAGTACTGAGAGAACACTGGGGGTACTGAGAAAGTAGAGAACACTGGGAGTACTGAGAGAACACTGGGAGGACAGAGAAAGTAGAGAACACTGGGAGTACTGAGAGAACACTGGGGGTACTGAGAAAGTAGAGAACACTGGGAGTACTGAGAGAACACTGGGGGTACTGAGAAAGTAGAGAACACTGGGAGTACTGAGAGAACACTGGGGGTACTGAGAGAACACTGGGGGTACTGAGAGAACACTCGGGGTACTGAGAGAACACTGGGGGTACTGAGAAAGTAGAGAACACTGGGAGTACTGAGAGAACACTGGGGGTACTGAGAAAGTAGAGAACACTGGGAGTATTGAGAGAACACTGGGAGGACAGAGAAAGTAGAGAACACTGGGAGTACTGAGAGAACACTGGGGGTACTGAGAAAGTAGAGAACACTGGGAGTACTGAGAGAACACTGGGGGTACTGAGAAAGTAGAGAACACTGGGAGTACTGAGAGAACACTGGGGGTACTGAGAGAACACTGGGGGTACTGAGAGAACACTCGGGGTACTGAGAGAACACTCGGGGTACTGAGGGAACTTTTCAATAGATTCAAAATTGCGGCTGATATTGGCAAATTAAAGTCAAAAAGTGGAAAAAACTAAAATCACGTTTTTGATTGGTCGGGACGGATTTGACACTATACACTAACGGAGCGATAATCTTGAAAATAAATTGGTGAAAGTGATCTCAGATTGATGCTTCAAACTCTTTTTCAACAGAATTTCGATTTTCCAAAAAATTACGGACGTTATAAACAAAAAAATAAACAAGTATTGTAGTTTGAGCGTAATCCAAAACTTTACCGTTCAGTGCATATGCTTGAAATCCGGTGTGCATGTGCGTAAAATTATTGCCTAGGGGTGTGCAAAATATCTTGTTGATAAAATTATAATTGTGGCAAAAAAATTAATGACTTTAAAAAAATTCAAAATTTTTGTTCTTTAGTAGCGCAAAAAATGCGAGAAAGTCAAGTGCGACCATTGACGGACTCTTTATTTGTCTATTACCTACCTACTGTCTTGACCTATTGTCTTTATGCATTCTAGGCTGCGACAGCACACACTGACTTGGCCATCAGCTACATAGAAGACAGGCTGAGCGCCGTGGCAGATTACCATATGGACGAGGTGACCATCAAGGGGCCCCTCACTGTCGTGCGCAGCCAATCAGCAGCCGCAGCAGCAGCAGCAGCACATACATTCAACTACAACAAGGTGAATACCTGCTCTCAGATTAGATGAGGGGCAAACGAGTGTTTGTAACTTACTTACTACCTTGTAGTCTGTGTTTGGATTTAGCTGACTGCATCAGCACAAACAAGTGCATGACTCCCACTGACTCTGTGCAGCTGCACTGAATAAAAACCAGTAAGTAGGTATAGTGTGAATTTGGTTAGTTATCGTTGGTTGGTTGGTTGTGGTTTTCAGTTGTGTGTGAACAACACTGTGGTGGAGCTGGCCCTGCCTCACAGAGAGGTGCTGCAGTCAGATGACTTGGTGCAGCTGGTCAACAAATGTGCCATCTCTCAGGTCATGGGCACCAAGCATATCCACAGCGTCCTGTGGCCGGAGCTCGAGGAGTACCTGCAGGCACGTGCCATGATCGAAGAAGAGAAAACGTTCCAGTAGGTAGCCTGATTTTCAACATATCTCACCTTTCCTTCTCTTACCTCTGGCTATTGACTTAACGTTAGGCTTCACTAACATCTGGCTATAGACTTAACGGTCCGCTATACCTGACGGTGCATTTTTTGCCGCCCATAAGATTAACATTGCGAGTGGCGATTCATTTTCAAGGTTTACCCTTGGTTGGAAAGACACAAAATTTTGCCTGTACCTAGCCCTAACAATGTTCTAGGGAGTGTTCGAAGCTGATTTCCCATTTTTTTTACTGGTTTTCGAGATACAGCACTTTTCTTGAGGTATGCGATGCTAGCATTTGCAAAACAGTTGCAATAAAAGAAACCAGTGAGAAATTGGGAAATCTGCTTCGAACACTCCATAGAACATTGTTAGGGCTAGGTACAGGCAAAATTGTGTGTCTTTCCAACCAGGGGTAAACCTTGAAAATGAATCGCCGCTCGCAATGTTAATCTTATGGAAGGCAAAAAATGCATCGTCAGTTAAGTATAGTGACCTCTTAACGTTAGGCTTCACTTACCTCTGGCTATTGACTTAACGTTAGGCTTATGCTTTTCTTGGTACCTGCTATTTTTCCTATATCAACTTTATCCTGATCTTTCAGGCCATTAACAAATTACCTACTTTCATGTTAACATTATTTGTTTGTCTCTATAGATTATCTAGTCGAACTTTTTATCTAAATACTATAGATAAAATCTCAAAGCTGGGGAATCTGCATCGATACTATAGCTAGACATTAGTGAGGCTATGTCTTAGCTAATGCATTACTGAGGCTGCGTCTAATATTTCCGACAGCGGATATCTTCATAAATTGCACACGCGGTTATTTTATTTCAGAACAAATAAATATGGTACAGTTTCGTCAGAAAGGTTTCATTCAAAACGTCAAGGAACAATCTTATTTATCTGTTGTGTAGTTAAGTTGAAGATGATGTGGCTGTGACTGTGTGAGGTTGTGAACTTGTAGCTCGACTGTGCACATTTCTCGGCCATTGTATTTTTGGTTGCGTGGGGATGCCAAGTGAGTAAGAAGATCTGCTGTCTTGTGGGAGTAGTTAGGTGGGAGCTGACTTCTTGCGGCACCGCAACCCGCAGCTATTCAGTCTGCCTCTAGATGAGAGATGATGCGATCTCGCTATCCCTTTATCCCGCTATCCGTATGTCCCTCTATCCCGCTATCCCTCTGTCCCTCTAGCCCGCTATCCCTCTATCCCGCTATCCCTCTGTCCCGCTATCTCTCTATCCCACGTCCCTTGCAGTCTTGCACCAACCTGCCTTTTTACTTTCTCGCTAGTCAAAATGGCGAGAAAGTACTGTTTTCAACCAAAACTTTGAAATAGAAATATTACGTTTCCCATACTCCTCCTGGTTCCCTGAGTTTCCAGGACCAGTCAGTCCATCCGCCAGTCATCTGTTTTTGACGAAATTCACGCTGGTCTAAATTTCTATCTGAGATCAAGTCTGAAGGATTCCTAAAAATGTTTAACGTAACAGAGTTCATTGAAAAATAAAATGACCAAAGGAGTTCCTGCCGCGTTTTGAATTTCAACCTTCCCAAAAACTATCCGCAGCAGCAACAAGCTATGAAGCAAGTGGCAAATGGACCTGGGCAGTGGACCTGGGCTGTAGTTTCAACTTGTCGATATTTTTCCTGATGAGGGCCTGGGCCCTGCCCTTCACCAGCTGTGGTAAAACTGAACTGTTGGGTGTGATTCCGATGCTCGATTTTGCCCAAATCACCCTTGTCTGCGGATGCCATGAAGATGTGATCCTTCTGGGGCTGTAACGAGTCCATTTATTCGGGAAGGGTCAACTACTTCAATGGTATGATTTCAACAAGGAGAGCCAACTTCAATCAGACCACAACGTCCAACGTGTGTATCAGGACGCGGGACGCGGGACGTGGGCCAACTCCGCGGCCCAGTGCGGGACCGGTCAGTGGTCGCTGTCGCTGTCGCTGCCGCTGTTGCACTGCACAGTTGTGTACTCGAGCTGTTGTTGACCGTTATCAGTTTAGGTTTAGTAGTTGGGGGTGTGTGTATTTACCGGAAGTGTCCCAGCCCCAGCCACGGAGCCACACATTACGTCACAGCACCGACACCGCTACCCTGCTCACTTGTTTAAACGGTTTTTCTACAAGTTCCGTAAAAGGTGATTTGTGCTAAGGTAAGAATGATTATATAGGCAGCTATACTGACACAGGTGCAAAGGTACTCATACCCTCCCTGCTGCTCCTACTCCATAATATGTTATACACAGAGAGTACGTAATGGTAGCTATACAAGAGCTCCCTTTTTCTCCGCACTGGTGTGTACGGTTAGACCCCCCCCCTCCCAATGTTTTGTTGACTGACCTGATACTTATGTCTTCTTACAAATGTGGTTCAAGGTATTGAAGTAAAATGATAACTCTGTAATCGAGGGAGGGAGAGTTCTACCTAAAGGGGAAGGTAACGATGAAAGCTGTGATGTGCTGATGTGATGTGTGTCTGTGTGGGAATGTATCACGTGATTGGTCGACACGTTCCGACAGTGCCAAGGCAAAATTAACTACAATCACATGTCATTTATATTTGCACATTGTGTATACCTATACAGTGTCCATGTGCATTGTGTATACCTATACAGAGTCCATGTACATTGTGTATACCTATACAGTGTCCATGTGCATTGTGTATACCTATACAGTGTCCATGTACATTGTGTATACCTATACAGTGTCCATGTACATTGTGTATACCTATACAGTGTCCATGTACATTGTGTATACCTATACAGTGTCCATGTACATTGCATGTGTATACCTATACAGTGTCCATGTACATTGTGTATACCTATACAGTGTCCATGTACTGACGTTAAATACTTGTTACTACTCGTATTGTATAGCTAGGTATATGTCATGTACACGTACATACCTACTGACACCTCTTCCCATTGATGTCTTGTGTTGCCGTGAGTTGTTACATCAACTTCAAATTTAACTTTCTCCCGCTTATGCGAGCTTGACTCTGAGAATGTAGCTATACCCATAGGTACTGGTAATGTCATCGTGAAATGTCATGCACAGTGTTTGGAAGGGGCTGTGTTTGTTGTATAACCTTGAACAGAGGTTATAAGTATCTACCTAATAGGTATAGGCTTACACCTGGGGAATTTGAGCGTAGCAGCTATATTAGGCACGGGAATATATAGAGAGTACCCATTCCACCCCAATAAAAGAGGCCACGTCGGCCACGTGACTGGCTCTGGCAAACATTTGATTGGAGTGCTGGAATGTTGAAAGCATTACTAAAATAAAACCTCCAGATAAACTATTTTGATAGCCCGCAAGGACCCCAATATTTACTTAACTTGATTTGAGCACTCGTCCTCAATAGCTGCATGCTCAAACTGCTCAATTATCTCCTTGACTCCTCAATAGCTGCATGCTCAAACTGCTAAATTATCTTCTTCACAAATTAAGTTACTTACTACTAGCTTGGGATGTACTGCACTCTCATGCACTGGCACAGTCGCTAGCACACGAAACGTTTTGGTGGTCAGACGCATCATGTTTTGGGGGAAACAAGATGACTACAGTTAGAATGGGAAATTCAATTTGCCCTTGATGTGGCAAATTTCGCTTTGATATTACTAAAACCAACATACTGCAAATCACGTCAATCATGTGTGATTGCATGCTGAAGCAGCAAACATGCCGATAGCTCGCATACAGGTAGCTGGTAGCTCGCATACAGGTAGCTGGTAGCTCGCATACAGGTAGCTGGTAGTAGCTAAATATTTGGCACTGATGAATAGGTTAGGGTCTCCCTACAAACCACAGAGTCAACTAATCTCATGATAAATAGGTATGATGGATGATGAGCTGGCCTTGGCCTAATAAGCCAGCACCGCAGTCACACACTGCACACGAGCAGCACGAGCTTTCATTCAAATCCGCAACTGATGCACAGTGGGCAGTAGGAAGTCCCTGTTTTAACTTTACCATCCAGTAGCCTACTGCTTCTCATGCTGGCGTGTTTGATTAGGACTAGCAACAGAAAATAATTATTACCTTTCGTAGCCTTTGTAAAATACGTGCACACCCACTTTCAAATTACATAATCACTGTTTTTGCAGGCGCAGTGAAATACCTACGTGAACACCAGCTTCAAAAATCTACTTTCACAATGACACATAACACATAAGCACAGGGGACATATATAATTGTGTCAAAAACGATTCTGAGAAAAATTCAGACTTATGAAAGGCTTTCTAAATTTTATAAACCTCATGCAATAACATAGACTTGTAGTGGGGCAGTGAGCTGCGACCATTGCCGTGCTCACTGTCCCGCGATCACGCGAGCTCCCGAGCGTAAAAGGGTTATTTGGTGAGAATGACTCCCACCCGTGGCATACCAGACTACAAAGCCAACAACAACACGACTTGCTGTTGGCACAACAGCTGTATTTTGGCGGGGCAAGGTCACAGTAGGTTGAGGGTGGTTCACAGTCCACGGTCGCGTTACGCTTGCCCACTCGCTGGCTTGCCAAATTTCAATTTTGCCGCTCTTTTACTTTCTCGCCTTCCATGGAATATATGGACTGAGAAAGTAATTTGGTTGCGCAGGTTCCAGTTTCAGATTTTGGGGTTTCCCCATTTAGGATTCAGCCTCTCTAGCCGAGTCTTCTAGATATGAATCATTTGTGTTGGAGAGTGTCGAGTTTCGAGTTTCACTATGAGCACTGTCAGCCGGTCCCACCAGTTCAATCCCGACCCTTTCAAATATTTTGGATCGACATTCACCTCTAATACAAAACAATATTGATCAGCATCTCATGTGAAATGTACTCATACGAGATATCGAGGCTAGATGGAGAGCCGATATTTGTATGCTGCCAGCTGAGTAAGATACCTAATAGGTGCACACATATAGGCAACTGAGATACAAAGAAGGGGAAACGGCCTCCCCACTGCCTCCCCATTGCCTCCACACTGTCTGCCCATTGCCTCCACACTGCCTCCCCATTGCCTCCCCATTGCCTCCACACTGACTCCCCATTGCCTCCACACTGACTCCCCATTGCCTCCACACTGCCTCCCCATTGCCTCCACACTGCCTCCCCACTGCCTCCCCATTGCCTCCACACTGCCTCCCCATTGCCTCCACACTGCCTCCCCACTGCCTCCCCACTGCCTCCCCATTGCCTCCACACTGCCTCCCCACTGCCTCCCCATTGCCTCCCCACTGCCTCCCCATTGCCTCCACACTGCCTCCCCACTGCCTCCCCATTGCCTCCACACTGCCTCCCCATTGCCTCCACACTGCCTCCCCACTGCCTCCCCATTGCCTCCCCACTGCCTCCCCATTGCCTCCACACTGCCTCCCCATTGCCTCCACACTGTCTGCCCATTGCCTCCACACTGCCTCCCCATTGCCTCCCCACTGCCTCCCCATTGCCTCCACACTGTCTGCCCATTGCCTCCACACTGCCTCCCCATTGCCTCCACACTGTCTGCCCATTGCCTCCACACTGCCTCCCCATTGCCTCCACACTGTCTGCCCATTGCCTCCACACTGCCTCCCCATTGCCTCCACACTGTCTGCCCATTGCCTCCACACTGCCTCCCCATTGCCTCCACACTGTCTGCCCATTGCCTCCACACTGCCTCCCCATTGCCTCCACACTGTCTGCCCATTGCCTCCACACTGCCTCCCCATTGCCTCCACACTGTCTGCCCATTGCCTCCACACTGCCTCCCCATTGCCTCCACACTGTCTGCCCATTGCCTCCACACTGCCTCCCCATTGCCTCCACACTGTCTGCCCCTGCGCCTTTCCCGTCCGGAGGAATTTCGAGCTGTATTATACGTAGGACACGTGTGCTGGGCCTCACTGTAGGACTGTGGGTGTGGTTGATGATAGTGTGAGCGTTATCATGATCTAGGTACTCTTAACTTTGTTCCCTAATTGTAGCGAGTGCAGTTTTGCTGGTAGAGTGGAGTGTATTGTAGGTGTGGGTCTGGCTGGGAGTAGGTAAGGTTGTGGTGGCAGGCCGGCCGCTCCGGCGCTCCAGCGTGGGTCAGTGACGGTCTGGCGGTCAGGAGAGCAACAACAAAAACACACGTGAAACTGTAAGTCCCTCAACCCTTCGCTCTACTTTTTAATAGACCGTGTTGGTGGGAAAGTATTGTTAGTTTGTTATGTAATTTCTCATCAAACTGTAGCGAGATAGGCTTACTTACCTATCTATAGGTACCTACGACAAAATACGATTAGGTAACGGAGCACATGATTACCCTATAGCTAAAATAATGTTGCCATTTTAGGTAACATCACCTTATGGTTACCTACAGGCGAGTAGCTTGGTACTGTCCATAGTATGCTGGAGTAGCTTGGTACTGTCCATAGTGTGCTGTAGGCTGGAGT
This sequence comes from Mesopsocus fuscifrons, assembly GCA_950004255.1. NCBI lineage: Eukaryota > Metazoa > Arthropoda > Insecta > Psocodea > Mesopsocidae > Mesopsocus > Mesopsocus fuscifrons. The sequence continues at coordinate 172,091 of OX465375.1, forward strand.
CAGTTGTATTTCCTAAACTTTCGGTTTTGAAGTGTTTTCTTTGTTGCCATTACATAAGCCCCTCACTGTAGAGTGTAAAGTGTAGAGTGTATAGAGTGGAGTGTAGAGGCACTGGAGGCTGCGGGTAGAGCTCGCAGGTTCCGGGCCGCTGCCCCTCAGTTCCGAGGGGCAGGCACAACACAGGACACAGTAGCGCTGTACGCTGTACCTATACACTACACTGCTGTACCTACCCTACACACTACCTGTACACTACACTGCTGTACCTACCCTACACACTACCTGTACACTATACTGCTGTACCTACCCTACACACTACCTGTACACTACACTGCTGTACCTACCCTATACACACTACCTGTACACTACACTGCTGTACCTACCCTACACACTACCTGTACACTACACTGCTGTACCTACCCTACACACTACCTGTACACTACACTGCTGTACCTACCCTACACACTACCTGTACACTATACTGCTGTACCTACCCTACACACTACCTATACACTACACTGCTGTACCTACCCTACACAATACCTGTACACTACACTGCTGTACCTACCCTACACACTACCTATACACTACACTGCTGTACCTACCCTACACACTACCTGTACACTACACTGCTGTACCTACCCTACACACTACCTGTACACTACACTGCTGTACCTACCCTACACACTACCTGTACACTACACTGCTGTACCTACCCTACACACTACCTGTACACTACACTGCTGTACCTACCCTACACACTACCTGTACACTACACTGCTGTACCTACCCTACACACTACCTGTACACTACACTGCTGTACCTACCCTATACACACTACCTGTACACTACACTGCTGTACCTACCCTACACACTACCTGTACACTACACTGCAGACACGGCACAGTAGCGCTGTACCTAGCCTACATTACATATTAGTTGCCTACACTATACTACAGAGAGCTCTTTTTTATACCCTGACCAGCACTGAGCACCCTACAGCAAAGGGAGGGGGGGGGGGGGGGGGGGGGGGACAAGCCCAGCAAGTATATAGGTAGACTAGTCGCACTAGCAAATACCTGCGCTCCTCGCCATCGTGTTACTATATATACATGATGGTGGATTCCGAACCACCACAGCCTCAAAATACATTTCACTTGACATGCTTAACACTTTATCAAAGGTGAATGCCAATCAGGAAAACTTTGATAGGACAGGTGTGGGTGTGACCCGCGGTTGTCAGCGTTCCTCTTGACCACCACCTAGCTAGACCCGCGGTTATCAGCGTTCCTCTTGACCACCACCTAGCTAGACCCGCGGTTATCAGCGTTCCTCTTGACCACCACCTAGCTAGACCCGCGGTTGTCAGCGTTCCTCTTGACCACCACCTAGCTAGACCCGCGGTTGTCAGCGTTCCTCTTGACCACTACCTAGCTAGACCATTCGGATTCGGGCCGTTTTGCTACCTACCCACTGTAGGCAACACTTGGGCATGCAGTTACCGACCTGGACACAACTTAACCAAAACCTAGCCTATAAGTATACCCCTACCCGACAATACGATATAACCTTCCGTTTGTTTCTATACGTGCACAAGGTCGGTTATATTGTCGTGAGGGGAGAGCGACATAGCTTCGTATTGAAATTTGAAAAGGGTTAGTTTGGTGTTTGTTGGGATGTGGGGAGGGGAGCAACAAGAACAATGTGTTTCATTAGCTTTCATACACATAGACACATACACGTGAGCAAAGCAACATATTATTATCTAGCCTTGTTTTGAGTCGGAAACATTTTGTCTGCATGAGCTCTCAGCGCTGTCAGTTACGAAGCCATATCCCCTCTTTGCTGCGCCTTGTGCTCTGTGCCTTGTGCCATGTGCCCTGTGCCATGTGCTCTGTGCCCTGTGCCATGTGTCCCTCAAGGCCCTAGCACTTCGATATAGGGCTCCGCACGGAGTAGTGTGGCTCTTATATAGCACATAGAATGAATTGACAGATAGGCAGATGCATGCTGATGTGGCATATAGGTACAGGTGGCAGTTACAGGTTAATTGGCTGCGCTGGCCTTCACCTGGCTTCACCAATATACTCGTATATCCTATATCCGGCCCTTTTCTTCCATGCGTGCTACGTGGATCCTTCAGCACCCACACATTACGCATCTTCAGCACCCACACATTACGCATCTTCAGCACCCACACATTACGCATCTTCAGCACCCACACATTACGCATCTTCAGCACCCACACATTACGCATCTTCAGCACCCACACATTACGCATCTTCAGCACCCACACATTACGCATCTTCAGCACCCACACATTACGCATCTTCAGCACCCACACATTACGCATCTTCAGCACCCACACATTACGCATCTTCAGCACCCACACATTACGCATCTTCAGCACGCATCATTTGTTCTTGACCCATGAGCTCAGTACATGGTGCATGTAGGAAAGGAAAGCTACCCCTCCTCCAGTTCTGTCACTACCAAATAATATTGAATATTTGTATGGAGGAAATGGAGATATTTTTAGTTTTCCATAATTTTTTTTGGGCATAATTGTATTCGTACCTTTAAAAATAGAACCGCATAAGAGCCTGCCTTGTGCTACCCACCAATGGTTATATAACGTCCGTGAAGGGAGGCTGGGAGCAGTAGGTACCTACTTACATCTGTAGGCATAGGCATACCTACTTACCGAGCTACTTACCAACTGATACGTATGGGAGCGGTAGGTACATCTGTATAGGCATAGGTATACCTACTTACCGAGCTACTTACCCACTGATACCGTCAAACTGATTAACTAACGCACTTATGGCACGTTGCTCAGCAGAAGACTTTTTGTAGGTATAGGTAGGTAGCAAACCTGCTTTGGAGGACTAGGCAATAAATGACCACCTACCTACCTTTACCTGCGTGTAGAATAATTTATGATAGCGTATAAGGTGGGTTTTTTTGCGAGTTGGTATGCTGCATGCCCGGTGATAAAGGTAAGATGGCTCCAGTTAACAAATGAAGACTATAAGACAGGACGTCATCTCAATCAGGATCAGGGAAAATGGAGCGCTCGACCCAAGGCCGTAAAGGATTGTTGTGTCCACCTACACCTCTTCATATCCATACCTACCTAGGCACAGCCTACAGGCAGAGCTTTCAGGAAACCCTCAACTTTATCTTCCTTCTGCTCAAGTGCTCAAACACAGCTGAAGCTATTCAAATCGACGGGATCTGGAAAGCTGTACCTGTGGCTGTGCATTCCTTCAAAAGATGGGGAAGCTATGCTGTTTTTTCCATCCATTAATATCTATGAGCTCACACGACCAGGAACAAGACTATAGGTAGGTAGGTATACGTCCGTACCTTCTAGGCCTACACTTTTACCCGATTTTGATGGAGTTTAATAACCTGTCTAACATATACCAATAACTAAGGTACGTTTTGAAGAATTTTTTCAAGTATAGGTGCTTTAACGTGACAGAAGTTACTGACAAAATAATGGCAAACAAAATTTCAGATACGGAAACTGTGTCGATTCATCAATCAATTTAAATCTGAAAATAACTTATGAAATCCATCAGAATAATGAAAATAGAAAAATTCTGCCACTTGCGAATAGAAGTAAAGTAACAGGTGCATGCATATGAGACATTTGTCATGCATGTTGTTGATCTCCAGGAAACGTAGCACCTGTACATATATTTTCCCTTCCCACGTGCCTCTCTAAGCCTAAAGATTAGACAAAATTTTCCAATGACATTTGTTTGACTGCAGTAGCATCTAATCATATTGTTTGTTGTGTAATTTGAGTGAATTAGTCCACTCGACAACAGACGATTGTCTCATTCTCTTTCGAAATAGGAACGAGGAAAGTTTTCCCCAATGAAGTATTCGTATTGCAGCAGCAGCAGCAGCAGCAGCAGCAGCACAGGGCGAATGAGTGTCCTGACTCTGCTTCAGAGGCAACTGAAACGCTGCCTATTGTGAGAGATACACTGAGACAGGTATACATAGATACAGGTCCAGATTTTAGGTTCAGATAAGTCATGCTTATAATCATTTCGATGCAATAAGAGAGGAAGCAGGCAGTGCCTATAGGTAGTCCCAAGTTGACGAGGTTTTTTCCAGTGATTGATGCAGAGCCCCCCCCCCCCTGATAGCTACCTGGCCTTCACCTGCAGAGGAAAATCTTGGCTATCGGGTGTGATTGTGAGTCACCCCCTCGTGTATACAGAGCTCAAAGTCCTGGCGCTGCTATACAGGGCTCTATTCTCTAGTTTTCAAATATTTCAGACATATACGGGTTTTGCACTTATTTCATTTCCTACGAAGAATATACCGGACTGTGGTGGGTAGCAGGAAAAGTGCTGTGTGGGAGAGGGGAGAGGGGAGGTATGTAGGCATGTAGGCAGGGGCGTAGCGAAGGGGGGGGTGGGGGGGGGAGGTTCCCCCCCCTGAAATGAAGAATTCTCGAAAGTTGGTAAATCGAAGATGGATTAAAAAAATATGCAAATGTTTTCTACCAAGTTGGCAAATTGGCTAAGCCGTAATGATGGCTGCAAAGTCCTAACCTACGGTCAACTTCAATTTTCTGCCAACTCCTAAGTTGGCAAAGCCATAAAGCCAACTAGTGCCAGGTTCTATCCAAGTCCTACCCAATTCAATTTTCTGCCAACTCCTAAGTTGGCAAAGCCATAAAACCAACTATTGCCAGGTTCTATCCAAGTCCTACCCAAGTTATTATGTTCTCTTCCAACTTCTTACTTGGTAGAGCTGATATGCCAAGTCGCTTTTTACCAACTATGAATGAGGGATCTTTACCAGCTCTTCAGGGGAAAGAGTAGCTGCCAAGTCGCTCAATCCCATTACAAACTTGATCTGAAAAGCCAAGTCGCCTTTTACCACATTTGAAACTGAGGGTTTTAACTCAACTCCTCAGTGGGAAAAGAGTATAACTTGCCTTAAAGCCAAGTCGCTTATTACCAATTTTGAATTCTTCTTAGCTCAGCTCCTCAGTAGGAAAAGAGTAAAGGCTAAACTTCGAGTTCTGTTATTTTTCTACTTTTTAGTTGGAATGCCAGTGATGTACGGTTGGCAGTGCTGGATCAAGTGATCAACCATTGAGCTAGATAAGCTATAACTTAGAGCCTGTAAAAAATTCAATCGTAATAAATAATAGTGAAACTGAAAGGAGATTTTATGGAGATAAGTTAAATTTTCTTCTCGCTCGCTTCGCTCGCTCGAATCCTGGCTTTTCGTTTGTGTTTTCCCCCGCATCCTGCTTCGCTTCGCCCCTCTCAATAATTAAGGACAGAGTTTTTATCTTCTCCAAAATTTTCCTCGAGCTCGCTTCGCTCGCTCGGCCATTTTCTTGTGCTGATTTTATCCAAATGAGTAATTCGTATTGACAAGTTGATGCCTAAAATACTTAATTTATCTATCTGACTTTCCTGATAATTGGATATTTCCCAATCTAAACATGCATATTCCTTGGTAATAGATTTTAGTACGACAATATTTGCTGCCCTCACCCCGATCTTTACCTACACTGTAACTGCGTGATCTGGCGCCAGGCGTGCCTATGCCCAACTAGACGACAATATTTGCTGCCCTCACCCCGACCTTTACCTACACTGTAACTGCGTGATCTGGCGCCAGGCGTGCCTATGCCCAACTAGATCAAGGAGGCCCTAGAAATGGTCTATGTTTATACTAAATTAGAAAAAAATAATAGGGCCTACAAACTGAGTCCAGCTAAAGGCCTCTTAGAAGCTTAATCAGGCACTAACAGCAGGTATTCGAACCCAGTCGTAAGAGTAAAGAAATTAGAAAAATCACATGAAAAAAGCAAAATTGTGACTTGGCAAAATCGGGGTCCCTCCCCCCCCTGCAAAAAGCCTTCGCTACGCCCCTGCATGTAGGTATCCACACTGTGGTGGGTAGCAGGAAAAGTGCTGTGTGGGAGAGGGGAGAGGGGAGGTATGTAGGCATGTAGGTATCCACACTGTGGTGGGTAGCAGGAAAAGTGCTGTGTGGGAGAGGGGAGAGGGGAGGTATGTAGGCATGTAGGTATCCACACTGTGGTGGGTAGCAGGAAAAGTGCTGTGTGGGAGAGGGGAGAGGGGAGGTATGTAGGCATGTAGGTATCCACACTGTGGTGGGTAGCAGGAAAAGTGCTGTGTGGGAGAGGGGAGAGGGGAGGTATGTAGGCATGTAGGTATCCACACTGTGGTGGGTAGCAGGAAAAGTGCTGTGTGGGAGAGGGGAGAGGGGAGGTATGTAGGCATGTAGGTATCCACACTGTGGTGGGTAGCAGGAAAAGTGCTGTGTGGGAGAGGGGAGAGGGGAGGTATGTAGGCATGCAGGTATCCACACTGTGGTGGGTAGCAGGAAAAGTGCTGTGTGGGAGAGGGGAGAGGGGAGGTATGTAGGCATGCAGGTATCCAAACTGTGGTAGGTAGCAGGAAAAGTGCTGTGTGGGAGAGGGGAGAGGGGACGTATGTAGGCATGTAGGTATCCACACTGTGGTAGGTAGCAGGATAAGTGTTGTGTGGGAGAGGGGAGGTATGTAGGCATGTAGGTATCCACACTGTGGTGGGTAGCAGGAAAAGTGCTGTGTGGGAGAGGGGAGAGGGGAGGTATGTAGGCATGTAGGTATCCACACTGTGGTAGGTAGCAGGATAAGTGTTGTGTGGGAGAGGGGAGGTATGTAGGCATGTAGGTATCCACACTGTGGTAGGTAGCAGGATAAGTGTTGTGTGGGAGAGGGGAGGTATGTAGGCATGTAGGTATCCACACTGTGGTGGGTAGCAGGAAAAGTGCTGTGTGGGAGAGGGGAGAGGGGAGGTATGTAGGCATGTAGGTATCCACACTGTGGTGGGTAGCAGGAAAAGTGCTGTGTGGGAGAGGGGAGAGGGGAGGTATGTAGGCATGTAGGTATCCACACTGTGGTGGGTAGCAGGAAAAGTGCTGTGTGGGAGAGGGGAGAGGGGAGGTATGTAGGCATGCAGGTATCCACACTGTGGTGGGTAGCAGGAAAAGTGCTGTGTGGGAGAGGGGAGAGGGGAGGTATGTAGGCATGCAGGTATCCAAACTGTGGTAGGTAGCAGGAAAAGTGCTGTGTGGGAGAGGGGAGAGGGGACGTATGTAGGCATGTAGGTATCCACACTGTGGTAGGTAGCAGGATAAGTGTTGTGTGGGAGAGGGGAGGTATGTAGGCATGTAGGTATCCACACTGTGGTAGGTAGCAGGATAAGTGTTGTGTGGGAGAGGGGAGGTATGTAGGCATGCAGGTATCCACACTGTGGTAGGTAGCAGGAAAAGTGCTGTGTGGGAGAGGGGAGAGGGGACGTATGTAGGCATGTAGGTATCCACACTGTGGTAGGTAGCAGGATAAGTGTTGTGTGGGAGAGGGGAGGTATGTAGGCATGCAGGTATCCACACTGTGGTAGGTAGCAGGATAAGTGTTGTGTGGGAGAGGGGAGGTATGTAGACATGTAGGTATCCACACTGTGGTGGGTAGCAGGAAAAGTGATGTGTGGGAGAGGGGAGGTATGTAGGCATGCAGGTATCCACACTGTGGTAGGTAGCAGGATAAGTGTTGTGTCGGAGAGGGGAGGTATGTAGACATGTAGGTATCCACACTGTGGTGGGTAGCAGGAAAAGTGATGTGTGGGAGAGGGGAGGTATGTAGGCATGCAGGTATCCACACTGTGGTGGGTAGCAGGAAAAGTGTTGTGTGGGAGAGGGGAGGTATGTAGGCATGCAGGTATCCACACTGTGGTAGGTAGCAGGATAAGTGTTGTGTGGGAGAGGGGAGGTATGTAGGCATGCAGGTATCCACACTGGGCTATCTAGGACTCATTGTCTCGCAGCATCAGTTGTATTTTGTATTATGCAGCAGTTAGTAACAAATCAGATAAAATACGAGTAGTTGAGTTATCTGTGTTGATTGTAAAGAGGTTGAGAGTATCAAGTAGGTGAAAAGTTGTCATCAAGTGCCTGTGCATTCCAACTTTCTGTCTTTCAGTATGTGGTCGCACTAAAAATGAAACCTCAAATTTTTTACTCCATTTTTGGAACGATTTAACCGTGAATTTGTAGCGTTGCCGGTACCTATAGTGAGCTCATGCTACCGACTATATCGATGGCTAGTTATTGTGGATACCTGGAAAATGTTCGAGGTGAGAAAAAACTATAACCGTCTATAAAGTGAAAAAACTATAACCGTCTATTAAGTTGATCACACATTTATTTCATGCCATTTAATTAACTTATTGTTGCCCCTACTCAGGTAGTACCTAGCATAAAAGTATACATATAGCAATATCTAGGGTACTTAGCTTGGTTATAAGTTTGTTAGTACAAAGTTTGTGCATGTGTAGGTTTGGATGCACCTTGGAATGAGAACACAGGACGTGTCAAATGCTCTAATTACCTACTCATAGCATATACACGTATTACTAGTACCACCTAGTACTAATATGGACTGGTGCATGATGGGGCTCCAGGCATAAGCAAGTAGATATCACACATGCATAACATTTAGCCTAAATGATTTAGGTATAGGTACCTATATTGTAAATTGTGCATTGCAGTTTCGACATGGAATAATTTTTTTGTGTTTTATTTTTATAATATTTGAGTGTATTTGTTAGCAGCGGCCTTTATCTTGTCTCAGTTGCCACTTGTACCTATACACACCGCAGTGACCACAACAGCATAATAGAGTCGACTCATACTATAGGTACCTATATCTATACTTAAATCAGTTGACAGTTTGTTGACACTGACGCTGGTGTGGTGGCAAATCATTTTTATGCTCAATTAATCACTATGGCAGTTGTTAAGCACGTGGTAATCATTTCATTATGATCATGATAATCTCGTCATCATGTACTTACCTAAGTAGCAGTAAAGCAGAGGTACGTATAGCCCCACTCCAGTCAGTAAGCACCTAAGTAGCAGTAAAGCCCCATGCACTCCAGTCAGTAAGCACCTAAGTAGCAGTAAAGCAGAGGTACCTACTTAGTTGCTCGTGCATGCGAGTGTATACTCTAGCGAATCTATTTTCGGCAAACTTCAACTTTGAACCGTCTCTGCCCCCCAAAACCATTTTAAAGAGACAGAAAGTCACATATAGGCATTTTGGAAGCGTCCAATCCTTCAGACTATATGTTAACGTCTACACAAATGTCAGCCACAGGATCTCAGAGAAAGGGCAGGTTGTATACCTACCTACCATGTATAGCAGGTAACCTACTAACACACCCTTCAAATACTCGTGTGCGGTATACTATGGCACACTAGGTGCCACAGAGGCACAGAGGCTACCCGAAACGTGCCAAACAGGTTCGCAAAGAGATGAATGATGGAGGGTAATGACCCCCGCACAGAGGTTGCAAGGTCTGGACCGGTCTGCACGTGCACGTGAGCCTCAAATGCAGGGGAATCCCAGACAAGCACGCATCACGTCACGCACCGCGTCACGCATTGTATGTGTATAGATCCCCTCCCCACAGTACTCAGTATTGAGGCTGCCAGGAGAAACCGTAGCCCTGATAATGGCAATGCCAATGATAATGAGTACCTAATTGTTACTGAGCAGGCGAGGCGTCGGGCGTCATCACTGGGTCAACATGCACGCTTGTTGTGCAAACGGCCACTCAAGTGTTGCTTCGGAACCCTTTTAAACTGTAGTCCCCATTTTGTGGGGAGCGGGTCTTATATTTGGTAGTTTCTTTCTTTTTTTCATTTTTCAGGCGGGTGTAAGGAGTCCCAAGGCTCCCCTGAACATTTAGATAGGAGCCCATTGTGTCTCCCCGTATTACCTATACCCTGCTGCAGGAGCCTGGCCCACTGCAGGAAGCTGTACATTTTTACATGACGCTGCTGCATGATATCAGCAGGCTCTGTCACGATTTTCGAAACATGTAGATCGATAGTTAGGTGGGTGAGGGCCTCACACTCACAGAGGACGTGAGCGGGAGTTTGCTCCCATGTCCCACACCCCCTGCAGGTGGGGATCTCTGCCATAACCATCCTGTAGAGCTGTTTCTAAGCTGCGGCCCGTGGTGGCTTCAGCTATATGTAGAGGCTGTATTCAGGAGAGCGGCAGTGCCTGGCCTTCACAAAAGCGTCGGCGTGTCTGTCCTTTCTGTCCTTCTAAATTTGGCTGTGTTGCTAGCTGAACATGACGGGCTTGTCCCTCACCCCAGCTATCTATTAAGAAGAGAATAAAATGAGGCCACTGTCGGCACTGTCGGCACTGTCGCGCACCCTTCACCCTTCATCCTGCATAGAGAATTTTTACTTTCTCGCCCGTATGTAATACATGGGCTGAGAAAGTTATGTTATCGTGCAAAATTTCGATTTTGAGATTTTCATTGCAAAAGGCGTTTCAGAGGTCCTAGATACCAAAAAAATCCCTTTCGGCAGCCCCGAAAGGCGTAGGTAGATTTCGAAGATTATACTTCCATCCACTAAAAGCAGTCTAAAATCATTGAGGAAGACGGTTAAGAAGATTTCCAGTTGACCCAAATGCATTCTCTACAATAACAACGGAGGAATTGAGTTTTGAAATTTCACCCCCCCCCCCCCCCCCTTAACGAGAAAGTGAAAGTGATTTTACAAAAAACTTTTTCAGACAAAAGTTGTAGATATTATTAATAGAAACTCATAGCAAAAAGAATAAACTCAATATCTCACCAAATAAGTGAGTTATGACGTTTTGAAAATTCAACCCCCCACCCCCCCTTAACAAGAAAATGAAAGTGATTTTACAAAAAACTTTTTCAGACAAAAGTTGTAGATATTATTAATAGAAACTCATAGCAAAAAGATAAAACTCAATATCTCACCAAATAAGTGAGTTACGACGTTTTGAAAATTCAACCCCCCACCCCCTGCCTAAACGGTGCGTCGGACGAAAAACTTTTTCAGACAAAAGTTGTAGGTAATATTGAGGCAAATGCATTACAAAACAAAAGAACTCGATAACACCCCTAGGACACAAGTTATGAATTTTTTTGTGCGCAAAACCCTCTTTTTCCACCCCTATTCAACCATTAAGGGTGGGATCAAAAAACGTTACTAAAAAAAGTTGTAGGCAGTACTGTTAGACGACCCTCAGAGAAAACTACGTTTCATTAGTTGCAATATTAAGGGAGTTATGGCCAAAAAGCCAGATTTCGAAAAAGTCCCCCCATTTCCCCCCCCCCCCTTGGTCCGATTTCCCCCATTAACGAACTCGACCGAGATTTTAGTCCCTTATATTTTATTAAATAGTCAAAACCAATTATTTTTCAAAAATACGGCTGCTAGCGTGTTCACAAGGAAGTGAAAATGATATATATATATATATATATAGATATATATATATATATATAAACTTTTGAACTGATGGTGGTTTTGGGATCCAGGGGTCATAAAAAGAAGAACTGTGAAGAAATTTTTCAAAAGTGAGACTACTGGTACGACTACAATAGGTAGATTTTTCTTCGAAATCTACCTAAAAGTGGTTTTTAGGTCATGTCCGTCCGACGTACGTTTGTCTGTAGCGCGGCTAGAGGTCACACCAGTAAACCGATTTGGCTCAAATTTGGAATATAGATGTCTAAAATCAGTTCCGAGACACAAATTTTTAATATAATTTTGATTACTCAAAAACTACGCCGACTATTGTCAAAAAAGTGTCAAAAAAAATTAAAAATCGTGTTTTTGTCTACTCAAGACGCATTTCACGGTACGGTAATAAAGTTAGAACCTTCAAATTTTGCAGTCGTGTTCCCAGATAGATGCTCCAGGATCGTTGTTATTGTTTTGGAGATGGGCCAAAAATTTGGGCCAAAATTGGCCCATACGTGAAAATCTTGGCCCCATGAACAGTATTAGCCGCAATTTCACAAAAATCCACAAGCTTGTGCTTCATAACATTACTTAAAGGTTTGTCGAAGAAATATTCAATCATTTCAAAATTGCGGCCAATATAGTCAAAATAAAGTCAAAAATAGGAAAAAAACTAGAATCTCGTTTTTGATTGGTCAAGACGGATTTGGCACTACAGTTATTAAGTTAGATCCTTGTAATTTCGCAATAGTGTTCCCAAATAGATGCTACAGGATCCCTTTTATTCTTTTTGAGATGGGCCAAAAATTTGGGCCAATATTGGCATTATCGTATGAAAAATTTTCCAAAAATGGAAATTTTCCGTTTTTGATTGGTTAGGTCACATTTGCAACAACACTAATCGACGGAATTTCTTGAAAATTGGTGAAAGTGGTCTCAGATAGATGCTTCAATGGCCTTTTCAATAGATTTTCATTTACTTAAAAATTAAGACGGTGACATGCAAAATAGAAAACATATACTTTGCGTGTCGAGCGACACTTCACTGTTTGACGGATATGTTTGAAATTCGGTATGCAGGTGCCTATAAGTATCACCCATTGTGTGGCAAAATACTTTTTAGAAAAAGTTAAAATTCTGACCCAAAAAAAAATATTCACGTAAAAAAAAAATCAAAATTTTCGATAAAAATTGCGAGAAAGTCAAGTGCGACCATTGTCGGACCCTTTATTTTAACCGACCCTGAAGTGACTGCGAATTACTGTTTATGCAATTGTTAGCAGAAATGCTAAACAATGACAATGGATAGCCTTAAGCAACGCAGCTTAACATTTCTGACACATAATACAAGTGAGATGAATATGGAGTTGGTTTGAGTAGGTAATGGCTGACACGAGGTCAGCAGTTAGCAGTTATAGCAGTGAGCAGTTAGCAGTCGCAGGAAATCCCGACCTCAATCAGTGCAAGTGGACAATTACTGTGTTGATAGTCGCCACTGCCTTCTGCCTCCTGCCTGCTGTCCATTCCATTGCCCTTCTCAGTCCCACCCAATTCTTACGTAGCACTCAAAATTAGCCTACAGGGGGGCCAGGGCCAGCCATTCGCCACAGATAGAGGTTACATCTATACACCCTTAGAAGCGACAGAGCCTAGTGGAGTGCCGGCTCCCGCCTTCTGTGGCCTCTGTACACGAGGGATCATTTTTGGTCACAAACACGCACGACAGTCGAGTCAAAGGCCAGGTCCCCATCAAGGCAAAGGCCAGGTCCCCATCAAGGCAAAGGCCAGGTCCCCATCAAGGCAAAGGCCAGGTCCCCATCAAGGCAAAGGCCACGTTCCCATCAAGGCAAAGGCCAGGTCCCCATCAAGGCAAAGGCCAGGTTCCCATCAAGGCAAAGGCCAGGTCCCCATCAAGGCAAAGGCCAGGTCCCCATCAAGGCAAAGGCCAGGTCCCCATCAAGGCAAAGGCCAGGTCCCCATCAAGGCAAAGGCCACGTTCCCATCAAGGCAAAGGCCAGGTCCCCATCAAGGCAAAGGCCAGGTCCCCATCAAGGCAAAGGCCACGTTCCCATCAAGGCAAAGGCCAGGTCCCCATCAAGGCAAAGGCCACGTTCCCATCAAGGCAAAGGCCAGGTCCCCATCAAGGCAAAGGCCACGTTCCCATCAAGGCAAAGGCCAGGTCCCCATCAAGGCTGGGCCAAATTGCCTACTAGTGGCTATAGCAGAAGATCAACAGATGCTCGGACTTGGCTTCTGCCCACTCCTTGTCGGCTTCGGCCAATCAAACTTTTGAGTCTCTGGTTGGGAATAAGACTCGTATCAGTATCAGTTATCAGTATAATGTATAATCATACCATAAAATTTAAAAGTGCATGAAATCTAACTGAAGGTTATAGGAGTGGCATGCATTTTTTTCGAGAGAAGATCTCTACAGTCGTCTGATCGAACGATAGATACGTTTGGGCTTGAGATTCAGAACAATAAAGGAAGGGGCATTTTTGTACGTAAGTGAATGTAGCAGAGTAGCAGGGTGACAGTGTGTAGCTTGCAGCAGACATGAGACGTGGCGTGCTGTGTTCAGATCTGCCCCATTTCCCGTCACTGGCTCTTCTCTCCTTTGTTTATTTCGTGGAAATTTTAATATTTTGACTTAGTTAGTGTTAATGATCCTGCATTTGTTCACCTCAACATGTTTGTAAGTTGTTTCTCCTGCTTACGAGGTTTAGAAGGTTACTTTTGGCCGAAATTCAAAATGGGACAAAAAGATTATTTCCCAGAGTTGGGTATAATATGGTTTTCTTCATAGTTGTTGTCAAACTTTTGAGAACGTCAACTCACACTTTCCCACATGAAAGTACCCACCTACCTCTATATAATTGTAGGTGTGGGTGTGTGGGAAAGTGTGGCCGTTCTGACATATTGTTAGTTGGGAGGGATGAGAGTTTGTGTGTGGCTACCCTCCATCCCAGAGTTGCCATTCCAGTCCCTCCATTCCAAAGCGCATCGTGTGTGCGGCTGGCTTGAGACCACAATATATTAAATACCTTCTGGCGTTTAAAATACATAATATTAGGTATATATTATATTTCAGAACATTATAATTTATAATATATACATCATGTATAAATATCCAACGCAGGTTCTTAGGAAAAGTAACACACATTCACACTCTTTACTAGCCATGCATAGCCTGAACATAGGAAGTTGGAGCTGGGCCACATGTTCAGCAATGCATCATCAGCTGTTGCATAGCCTTAACTTGACTGTGTTGCAGGGTAAGAGGAACTTGGAGCTGGGCCACATGTTCAGCAATGCATCATCAGCTGTTGCATAGCCTTAACTTGACTGTGTTGCAGGGTAAGAGGGACTTGGAGCTTGGCCACATGTTCAGCAATGCATCATCAGCTGTTGCATAGCCTTAACTTGACTGTGTTGCAGGGTAAGAGGGACTTGGAGCTTGGCCACATGTTCAGCAATGCATCATCAGCTGTTGCATAGCCTTAACTTGACTGTGTTGCAGGGTAAGAGGGACTTGGAGCTGGGCCACATGTTCAGCAATGCATCATCAGCTGTTGCATAGCCTTAACTTGACTGTGTTGCAGGGTAAGAGGGACTTGGAGCTGGGCCACATGTTCAGCAATGCATCATCAGCTGTTGCATAGCCTTAACTTGACTGTGTTGCAGGGTAAGAGGAACTTGGAGCTGGGCCACATGTTCAGCAATGCATCATCAGCTGTTGCATAGCCTTAACTTGACTGTGTTGCAGGGTAAGAGGGACTTGGAGCTGGGCCACATGTTCAGCAATGCATCATCAGCTGTTGCATAGCCTTAACTTGACTGTGTTGCAGGGTAAGAGGAACTTGGAGCTGGGCCACATGTTCAGCAATGCATCATCAGCTGTTGCATAGCCTTAACTTGACTGTGTTGCAGGGTAAGAGGGACTTGGAGCTTGGCCACATGTTCAGCAATGCATCATCAGCTGTTGCATAGCCTTAACTTGACTGTGTTGCAGGGTAAGAGGGACTTGGAGCTGGGCCACATGTTCAGCAATGCATCATCAGCTGTTGCATAGCCTTAACTTGACTGTGTTGCAGGGTAAGAGGGACTTGGAGCTGGGCCACACCTCCGTCACACTCCTATCAGCAATGCCGCTGTCACAGCCGGCGGAGGAATACAAGATGGACCGCCTGTCCAAGGAAGGTCACGTTAATGAATCGTAAGTGTCCAGCCCCCACCTCACATGCAAAGATAGCCAAACTTTATTTAATAACATAGGTCCGTGTCTCGAGGTAATGCTAGTGGAGTTGAGTAGGTAGGTAAGTAGTAAGTAGTAAGCTAACAGTTTTTAGCAGCATCTAAGGTATTGCAGAAATATCGTCTTTCTTCAGCTGTCCGTTGCTTCCTCTTATGGAAAACTTATAGAAATAAACATAAATGTGAGATTTTGGAAGCCCTAATTATATAAGCAGGTAAACTAAAGTATATTATATACCTACCTGCTTATACCTATACATATAAGAACACACCTATAGGTCTGGTATAAAATGTAGGGTAGGTAGCACCTATACCTAAACCTACCCACCTTAGTGGAGGAACCGAAAATACAACCAAACATGCAGGCATGCAGGGCTAAAATGAACGTCGTCGCACGAATAAAGATGCGAAATAAATTCTGCAAAACCTAACCGCTTGCCTATTCATACATGACATGGCTATTTAACATACATGCATACTTACATACCTATAATCAGGCGCGTAATCTCATTTTTTTTCAGGGGGGGCAAGGTTTAAGCAAGCCAGTAGTCGGTAGGGTAAGGAGTAAAGAACGTCAACTTAGGTACCTACCTACATAAAAATGTACAATATTTATGAACGTCAATATCTTACCTGGCAAAAACTCCTCTTTTAAAAAGAAGTAAATTTTTTAAAACAAGTCATTCTCTTGGAGTTTTTGCCAATAAATTGATTACACAGTTTTTTACTTTCTCGCCCGTATGTAATACATGGGCTGAGAAAGTTATGTCTTCGTGCAAAATTTCGATTTTGAGATTTTGGGTTTCCCATGATCCTGGAGGTCCCCCGAGTCCAAAAAAGTGGTTTTTAAAAAATGTCCGTCCGACCTACGTACGTACGTACGTACGTCAGTCTGTCGCGCAACTGGACGTCACACCGTTCGTCCGATTTTGCTCAAATTTGGTATGTAGGTACCTAATGTAAATATCTGGACATGTTTTTTGATAAATTTTGATAACTCAAAAATTGCGCCTGCTATGGTCAAAAAAAGGCAAAAAATCGTGTTTTTTGACAGTTAAGAAGGGCTGGAAGCTACGTATATCAAGCTGGAACCTTGAAAATTTGCGAAAGTGTTTTTGAATAGATGCTTTTAGGTCTTTTACAATCACTTGGAGGTGGGCCAATAACTTGGCCCAGTTTTGGCCCAAACGCGTTGGTCGTCACTCCGGTAGCACTATTCGATCGATTTCAATAAAAATTGGTAGGGAGGTGTACTTTAACCTAGTTTGATGTTTTACCGAACGAAATTTATCCAACATAATAATTATGGCCAATATTGGCATTATCGTAGGAAAATTTTCCAAAAATGGAAATCACGTTTTTGATTGGTTCAGACGGATTTGCAACAACCCTAATCGACAGATTTCCTTGAAAATTGGTGAAAGTGGTCTCAGATAGATGCTTCAAGGTCATTTTCAATAGATTTTCAATTACTTGAAATTTAAGGCCGTGACATGGAAAATAGAAAACACGTACTTTGCGCGTCGAACGACACTTCACCATTTGACGGATATGTTTGAAATCCGGTGAGTAGGTGCCTAAAATTATTGTCCAGTGTATGGAAAAATATTTTTTAGAAAAAGTTAAAATTTTGGTCCAAAAAAAATAAATTACGGAAAAAAAAATCAAAATTTTCGATACCGCTGGCGTAAAAATTGCGAGAAAGTCTAGTGCGACCATTGTCGGACCCTTTATTCAAGTTCACTTCATCCGAGGAGACAGATTTCAGGGGGGGCAGTGCCCCCCCTGAAATATTTCAGGGGGGGCGAGTGCCCCCTTGCCCCCCCCCCAGATTACGTCCATGCCTATAATAACTGGCATATACAATTCAACGTAAGCATTGCTATCAGTATGGTATGGTACAGAAGTAAGGTGTTTCAGCATAGAGGAGGTGGATGAAAACGAAGGGGAGGGGGAGGGGGATGAGGCGGCAAGATTGGAAAGACGCCACACTCTCAGCTCCTCTTTCCGTTTCCCGTGAGTCCCGCCAAAATAAAAAATTAACTGTTCTCATCCATTCCGTGTGCTCATTTTTTTTGCCGTAACATCTCGGAGACGCCACACTCTTTCCGTTACCTGCCAAAATTTTAAATTGGCCGTTATTCCTTGTGCTTATTTTTTGCCTAACACCTCGAAAGACGCCATTCTCAACCCCTATTTCCGTTTCCGCAATGAATCCCGTCAAAATTTAAAACCCGTTTGCCCTTGATTTTGTGTGCTTAATTTTTGCCTTAACATTTTTTGTGTGCAATTTTTCCAATTTTTCTAACAGCACGGATTTTTTTTACTGCAGGTAAGTGATTTTCTTTTTGAATTTTGAATATTTTTGTAATTTTTATAAGAAGTAAGGAGGTAGGACCTTGCATAGGTATTGCAGGCATGCTGCTGCTGCTGTTGGTGCTGACACTAATTACAAACGTACAGAATGATCTTTCTCTGGTATAGGTAGGTAAATATTGAGGTAAGCATGCACTGTATCCACTTGCGGGAGCTAGAAGTAGGTAGGTAGGAATAAATTAACTTTATGGTGTTTTCACGTTTTTGGTTGTAAATAAGTGAATTATAATTAATACTTTTTCTTTTTAAATATTTTGCTCAATAATTTATATAACGTTCAGAAAAGCTTCAAAATTGACGGTTCTTTAGATTTCCTTCCAGGGAGGTATATATTTACAGATAAATAAAATCTTGTTGTTAGTGGGCTCATTTTTTTGGGAAGAAAATAATATTGTACTTGGTTGGTTATTTTTCAGCAAGAGGCCGCGGGGGCACCGGCTAAGTTTCAAGCATCAGTTCTCCGTGCCAGGCCCCAGCCAGCCTGGTGCTGGTGCTGGTGCTGGCCCCGAATCTCCCGGCACGCCGTCCTCCAACGCGGTGCATATTCGCCGGCGCTCCTTGGCGGGGACCTTCACATGGGACCCCGCCCTTTCCCTCAGAACCAGGTATAAAAACAAAACTTCCTGTGTCATGGTAGGCAGATGGTCAACCAGATAATTAATACAAAAACTTTCAGTTTCAGAACTGCATGAGGATATAGTTATAATGGCTAGGTATTTATAGTTATGATTATATACAATTTGAATTACTTCTGAATACTGTATTGCCCTGAGACCCCTTCCCACTGTTCCCCCTTAGTGAAATATTGACCGCGCCACTTATGTCCCCTGAGGAAATGACATTCAGTTGTCACAGTGACGTACCTGCTAGGCATAGGCATCTGTCTGTACTGAAGCATGTGCCGATCGAGATTTCTCTCGACTAGTTTTACCACATGCACTTAGGAGCCTATACCTACACCTACACCTATTGTACATTACCACATGCACTTAGGAGCCTATACCTACACCTACACCTATTGTACATTTCACACAGAGTATATTGTGTATTTACCGCTAAGCCTGCCTAACAAGTGCCTTGGTTTTAGATCTAAAAGCCTGCGAGAATACTCAAACAATGGCAGAGAGCTTGACTGGGCCATTGTCATCTGTCATGATTCGTCACATCATAATATAGGTAGTGCTAGTGACGGTAGGCGGGTAGGACCAACAGAAACACGTGCTGCTGCTGCTGCTACTCGATCAACTTGCTTCGATGAGCTGCGGAAGCGATGGACACGCTTGGCAGAAACAATTACTTTTCGGCGGGCTCTATCTCTAACTACTTAGGTACACTTACAGTAATTGACTGGAGAGTACTTTTTAATTTTTGCTTGAATATGTGATTGCAGCTTTGCGCCAGATGCAGGGAAAGACGGGAATGGGAGCGCCCCCGGTGATGGCAAGCTGCCGGACTCTGACTACGACCCCTACTGCGAGAGGATAGTCGACCACCCTACCACGTGAGTGTACCTATACCTACACAACTCATTTCCCTACCCCATCAGGTGAGCACCCACCCCTTTTCGTGGGAATAACCAACTTACCCTACCCCTTCCCTTTTAGGACTTTACTTCCATCTTTATTCTATCTTACTCCTTCCTGTCAATCAATCTACCTATCTACCTCTGCATGTCTGTATCAGATCTACTCCTATCAACACTAACAAACAAAAACTAAGTCACAAAACAGCAATTGTACTCATGTACACACAACAGTATAATCAAAATATTGAAGGCGTTACGACTAAATCTGTGTTGCATCATTGCAAAACGCCTGCATTATTTTAATTATGCGATCAGGATGTCCCAACCAGCATTAAAACAACAACTGTTAGGTAGATTTCGAAGAAAAATCTACCTATTGTAGTCGTACCAGTAGTCTCACTTTTGAAAAATTTCTTCACAGTTATTCTTTTTATGACCCCTGGATCCCAAAACCACCATCAGTTCAAAAGTTTATATATATATATATATATATATCATTTTCACTTCCTTGTGAAGACGCTAGCAGCCGTATTTTTGAAAAATAATTGGTTTTGACTATTTGATAAAATATAAGGGACTAAAATCTCGGTCGAGTTCGTTAATGGGGGAAATCGGACCAAGGGGGGGGGGGGGGGGGAAATGGGGGGACTTTTTCTAAATCTGGCTTTTTGGCCATAACTCCCTTAATATTGCAACTAATGAAACGTAGTTTTCTCTGAGGGTAGTCTAACAGTACTGCCTACAACTTTTCTTAGTAACGTTTTTTGATCCCACCCTTAATGGTTGAATAGGGGTGGAAAAAGAGGGTTTTGCGCACAAAAAAATTCATAACTTGTGTCCTAGGGGTGTTATCGAGTTCTTTTGTTTTGTAATGCATTTGCCTCAATATTACCTACAACTTTTGTCTGAAAACGTTTTTCGTCCGACGCACCGTTTAGGCAGGGGGTGGGGGGTTGAATTTTCAAAACGTCATAACTCACTTATTTGGTGAGATATTGAGTTTTATCTTTTTGCTATGAGTTTCTATTAATAATATCTACAACTTTTGTCTGAAAAAGTTTTTTGTAAAATCACTTTCATTTTCTTTTTAAGGGGGGGGGGGGTGGGGGGTTGAATTTTCAAAACGTCATAACTCACTTATTTGGTGAGATATTGAGTTTATTCTTTTTGCTATGAGTTTCTATTAATAATATCTACAACTTTTGTCTGAAAAAGTTTTTTGTAAAATCACTTTCATTTTCTCGTTAAGGGGGGGGGGGGGGGGTGAAATTTCAAAACTCAATTCCTCCGTTGTTATTGTTGAGAATGCATTTGGGTCAACTGGAAATCTTCTTAACCGTCTTCCTCAATGATTTTAGACTGCTTTTAGTGGATGGAAGTAATCTTCGAAATCTACCTACGCCTTTCGGGGCTGCCGAAAGGGATTTTTTTTTAGTTATTTAGTTTCCGATGTTCAGGATATTATTGCGAAATAATTGTGGTACCACGCTGTTTAGCATTTAATAAGTATGGACCTACATAGGTACGTGGCCTTACCCGACAACCTAAAAACTCTGTCGTGACTTCAACAACTAGGTACTTATTAGATTCTTATTAGGTAGGTAGGTATAGTAGTAATACTAAATTCTACCACTAATGTGTCACAGGAACACAGAAACGCTGCTTCATCTGCTGAAAGGTTCGCTCGGTACCGGGATCCTGGCGATGCCAAACGCGTTCTACCACTCAGGGTGGGCGCTAGGGGTGGGAGGGACGATAGTGATCGGGATGATCTGCACATACTGCATCCACCTGCTCATCACATGCGAGTACGAGCTGTGCAGGCGGCGCAGGCTGCCGGCCCTCAACTATCCAGCCACGGCAGAGGCTGCCCTGCTGGAGGGTCCCTCCTTCTTCGCAAAGATGGCTCCCTATTCGGGGTGAGATTTATTGTAGGGCGACTGCGACTAGGTGTATACTAGGGGTATATGCGCAGATAAGTTGCTATAAAGGAAATTAATGAACGAAATCATAATAACCCAACAAGGGAAAAAATTTAAATAATTCGCCGTTGACACTATTAATACTAAGTACGTATGGACGAAAAGAATCATCAGCTGAAGCCAAACCGTAAGTGTACAGTGTACCTTTTCAGGCACGTGATCAATTTCTTCCTGCTGGCATACCAGCTGGGCATCTGCTGCGTTTACGTCGTGTTCGTCGCGTCCAACATCAAGGACGTGGCGGACTACTACTTCGCCCCAATGGACGTAAGGCTGTACATGCTCTTCATCTTGGTGCCGCTCGTCCTCATCAACTACGTCCGTAACCTCAAGTATATGGCACCCTTCTCCACGCTGGCCAACATCATCACCTTCATCGGGTTCGGTATCACACTGTACTACGTGTTCGATGATTTGCCGAGCCTATCTGAGCGAGCTCCTGTCGGCAAGGTCATCCACTGGCCGCTCTTTATGGGCACCGTGCTCTTCTCCTTGGAAGCCATCGGGGTGGTTGGTTGATGTTATAACTTCATGTTAGACTAAATCCCTGCCGAGGGGCGCTATAATGTATTGAGCATCCATACACAAGGGGATGATTTGGTTAGAGTCATACCCTTCACCTCAACCCTCGCGCTTTTTTTCTTACAAATAGTAACTTTCTTCTTTGGCATTGTAGATCATGCCTCTGGAGAACGAAATGAAGACGCCTCGGTCATTCGGAGGCCCGTGCGGAGTCCTCAACCAGGCCATGGTCCTCATCATCTTCCTGTACGTGGGCATGGGCTTCTTCGGCTACCTGCAGTACGGCGAGGGCGCGCTAGGAAGCATCACGCTCAACATACCCAAAGGGGAAATGTACGTACCAATATAAGGGAAGCTTTGGTTAACCAGGCCATGACGTATAGTTAAGGAATGTTACAGGAAAAGAAAAACCGTGATATAGATAAATAGAAGGGCCAGGGTCTAGCACGATACAGGGACAGGGTGCATGCCAAATTTCGCGACCTCTGTGTATCTAGTCTCTCCCCAACCGATGACAAAGACCCTGCACACATCAAGGCCCATGCCCAGGCCCGGGCAAGATTCATCGCAGGAGTACTCGATCCTGGGTCCTGGTTGCATGATTATTTCTGTTTGTGGTTTAGATTGGCGCAAGTGGTGAAGATCACCATGGCGCTGGCGATCTTCATCACGCACGCGTTGCAGTGCTACGTCGCTATTGACATCACATGGACAGGCTACCTGGCCGCACGCTTTGAGAAAAGTTCCCACAAAGTCCTCATCGAGTTCGTCGTCAGGACCCTGCTCGTCTTATTCACATGTAAGTCGCCTATACGTACAGTACCCATTTACAAACAGGTAGTCTACGAGGACCTACACGAACCTTTTGGTACGAAGGTGCGTCAATGGAGGTTTCCACTATGCTGAAGCTTTTCCCACCTTCTGCAAAAGTGTCTACCGTAGTTTGGAGGCGGATGGAAGACTATTAGAGTTTTCTAGTTGTACGTTGCTGTATTCTTAGAAGCGCCTGCTTTTAGGACAGACAGATGCTTTCGCTTTGTTGTAGATACCTATATCCATCATCAGCGCCTTCCTGTAGACTTTTCCCTCGGCTGTTCCAGACTAGAGTGGGAGTGCTCGTACATCAGTCGCAAGGATACCTATAGTTTGCATTGTGTTAGTATTGTATCTGTGTTCACTAGTGGTTAGCTTTAGCAATAGATTGTCTGCGTTATTAAGTAGGCTCTGTCCGTCTTCGCCAATCACAATGTAGTGCCTCAGCGTACTTATTAGTCTTGTTACCAACAGAGGCTGCCACTCATTGTTTCCGCATTGTCAGACTTTCCCCAGCTTTATGAAGTGGATGTTTTGGAGACTTTCTGGACAGGTAGAAGCGTCAGAAACACAGATCGGGGGATCCATCCCCTATTCTTGATAATGTATCGCTTATGAAGACGTTGTTGCAGTGATCGTCGGGGCATCCATCCCCTATCTGGAGCTATTCATCCCCCTGGTGGGGGCGTTCGCTCTCTCGATGGCAGTGTTCTGTTTCCCGTCGCTTATTGACCTGTGCACGTGGTGGCGAGTGTCACATGGGCGGGCGTTCGCCATAGTGTTGGCACGGGACGTCTCCATCTGCGCGTTCGGGCTGCTCGCTATGCTCATAGGCACATACACTTCTGTAGAGAACATTGTGAATAATCTGAACGGAACACCGCTCATCAACACAACTCTCACAGCAACTACCACCGTTACCACGTAGCTTTGTCTAGAACAAGTAGAGGTATCCTTCTGATACAAACGCAATAAAAGCTCAGTTTTGTCTTAAGTCTTTGCTTTGATATGCAGAAGAGTTGCTTCGAGAACAACTTCACAACGCCAGGGTGAGAATTATCCAGTTAAACAAATTAAGATTGAGACCCAATCAACCGAAACTAGGTATACCTATAGTTGGGTAGGTAGGGGAGACCAGGATTTGTGTGCACCTGGGGGCAAGTTGGCACCTTATCATCATAACACGACTTCGGGCGATGTGATTGGGGTGTGAAGGTGGGGGACTGCGGGACGACTTGATACCCTCACATTCACAACGTCTCAGGCAGTTTTGGCTTTCAGGATCATTGGCATGCGTGAAAGGTCAACGTCGGTAAGTGTTACATACAGGGAAAACTGTTTCCCCAGTGAATCTTCCTGCACCTGCATCAACCACACAAAATTAAATTGTGATTGTAAAAAGGTCTTGTGAGCTTTTCGATCGGGGAGGATACCCTGTATACCACCTATTTAGTCTTCTCTTAACGCTCATCTGTTAGGCTGTCCTGGAGGTGTATTCCCTTTCTCGAACGCCAGCAAACCCACCCAACTAACACCTTCAAAATTTATTGTAAGAAGATAAGGCACGCCATGATGCAATATACGGAGAACAGTTCTTCTTACAATAAATTTTGAAGGCGTTAGTTGGGTGGGTTTGCTGGCGTTCGAGAAAGGGAATACACCTGCTGTAGTCATCTGCAGGCACAGAAATGAAGGTGCAGCGGTAGGTGTAGACAGTACGTGTAGACAGTACACAGTTTCCTCACTATAGAGCATCAAAAAACCGGCCTTGTATCTAAAGCGTAAACTGAACGTTTTCAGTCCTCCTGGCTGTGGCGATCCCGAACCTGGACCTTTTCATCTCACTGATCGGAGCTCTGTGCCTGTCCGCCCTGGGCATCGCGTTCCCCGCTATGATCGAGCAGTGCACACACTGGCACCAGTGCCGAGGCACCACCTTCTTCCTCATGACACTCAAGAACATCCTCCTCGTCATCTTCGGCATCTTGGGCCTCATTGTCGGCACCTACGTCTCCCTCAAGGCCATCGTGGAGCACTTCGCAAACCCTGACGCGCACCCCTAAGTCCCCCCCCCCCCCCCCCCCCCTCCCCCTGCCACCACAAACTGACGGCCTTTTGCTCCATGCCCTTTCAGATCAAATGGTGTGTTTATTTATGTTGGTCTGCAACCAAAACAAAACAATTTTTCTTATTTTTAATACCACACAAACTAACCCAATTTAATCAAATTAAAACTGAGTCAACCAAAAAATGATTACTAGTTCATGGAAAAGGACTTTCGGTTTCTCCACAATATTTGAATAGCCAAAGTACATTTGGTAATTAAAAAATACCGAAGTCCACCCAAATGCATTTTAACGAAGCTGCGGCTATTTCATTGAAGTGGTTAGTTTGTATGACATGTATGATAAAAATAATTGGTTTGGTTCGGTTGGAGGCCCCCTCTCCCATGTCACATGAATTGCCTTGTTTTGTTTCTATGTTTTAAATCTTCTTGCCTTTCCATCACTTTCCTATTGTCTTTAGATGGATTTGAATTTATCCGAAAAAGTTACCAAGGATTGTGATTGTTAACTGTGATGACAGGTATAGGTGTAGTACAAAAATTAGTGATCAGCTTTCTGTTTCCTGTAGGCCCTATAGCCCTATTTTTGATGAACCAACATTTGTGCAATTTTTTTGAATAGATATGTAGGTGTTGTTACATCAGTCGGTATACCTTTTGTAATAGGTACACAACAAAAAGAAAAATACTTGAAAGATTAGGAAGCTAAACTGTTTTGCCATTCCTCTGAAAACCTCCTCTATCTGAGTCTATATCCTCCTCTATCTCCTCTGCCCCCGTCTCTCCTCTATCTCCTCTGCCCCCGTCTCTCCTCTATCTCCTCTGCCCCCGTCTCTCCTCTATCTCCTCTGCCCCCGTCTCTCCTCTATCTCCTCTGCCTTTCAGGTTGTTTACGTCCCACCATGTCCAGTTAAGAGAAAACTGGAGACTTTCTCCCATGTTTACCATGTTCAATTTCCGAGAAAATTCGCGTTATTCTCTTAATCGAGTACGGTAGGACGCACTTGTGAGACGGAAATTTAATTTGCTGTTTGTTTAACACTATTGGATATTTAAATGTTCTAAAATAAAATAATCTTTTAAACTCCCGAAATTAATCGGCCATGCATGTTGTGCTTTTACTATCGAGTAATTTTGGACAAATTTTTTAAAGACAAAAATCACTCGAACGTAAAATATTATATTTTAGAACATTTAAATATTCAATAGTCTCCTCATAAAGTGTGCAGAAAAAACGTAAAGAAACAGCGAATGTATGTTCGGTCTTAATCAGGCTGTACATTTTCACGTGTGTAGGTATCTCGTACACGTCAAAGACACAGCAGTCCAACAGGCATATTCGAACCCTCAGTAACAGAAGTTGTATGTTTGTGTTTGTTGTAATTTGGTTCCGCAGTATCTTGCTCTATCTCTGTAAATATATTTTATGTCGTGTGAAAACGGTACCTGTACCTGGTTGTAGAAGTGGTTGTGACCTTGTGATAGAATGTTGAGACAGTACACACAACACACAATGCCATTTGTTGACGTTTCTTGATGACATTTTTCTGTGGATGGAAACTACTGCATGTATATTTATTTGTTCTGAAATATGTCTTTTTAACGTCAGTTGGACACACTGTAAAAACATTTTTCAGAGCAAAATAATATGCAACAGTTTCCTCAAAAAACTACCATTAAAAAACGTGAACAAACAGTACTGTGTGTTCAGTCTTAAGTGCCGATTAGTTTTTGTTATCATTTCGTGTAGTGAAACAACTGAATTGAATGTGGATATTTCTTAAGTGAGTTCCTAGACAAATGTACCTAGGTACGTATAGCTAGCTAGCTATTATTCTAACATCAAAAAGTTCACTATAGCGTTACCTATCCTCCCGAAAGTTGATGTCTATGCAGTCAACTTTTGCCATCATACATTCGCTATTTTTTTACGTTCCGATTTCAAACTTTGTGAGAAAACTATTGGATATTTAAATATTCTGAAATATAATATGTCTTTTTAATGTCATTACTCATGAGGCTATGTTGTGATTTCACGATCGAGTGATTTTTGTCACCAAAAAAATTGTCCAAAATTAACCGATCGTGAAATCGCAACATATAGCCTCATGAGTGATGACGTTAAAAAGACATATTATATTTCAGAATATTTAAATATCCAATAGTTTCTCACAAAGTTTCAAGTCCAAACGTAAA
The DNA here is from genome assembly GCA_950004255.1 of Mesopsocus fuscifrons. Taxonomy (NCBI): domain Eukaryota; kingdom Metazoa; phylum Arthropoda; class Insecta; order Psocodea; family Mesopsocidae; genus Mesopsocus; species Mesopsocus fuscifrons. Next base: position 199,176 of record OX465375.1, read on the forward strand.
AAAAATAGCTATTATAATGTATATCCAGCCTTAAAATAGTAATGTTCCCTTTTTGAACAACGTGAGGCCTTATAGTAAATCTGAAAATAATTCACGAGTTTTTGATGAAGGTTGCTGCAAGTTTGTCTGCTGCTAAATATTGTACAAGCTATTCTTGTTGATATCTCACCTGTACCTTTTTTAATAAAAAAACAAAAAATTGACTAAAATGTGTACATTCACTATACCTATTACTTGTACCGATCCGTTGTTGATAAACTGTAGGGTAATGTATTTGTTCTGGAATATAAGTTGATATCAAGCGATATTTGACTTTTTACTTCCTCGCCCGTATATAATACATGGCTCATCGTGCAAAATTTCGATTTTGAGATTTTGGGTTTCCCATGATCCGGGAGGTACGTCAGTCTGTCGCGCGACTGGACGTCACACCGTTCATCCAATTTTGCTCAAATTCGGTATGTAGGTACCTAATGTAAATATCTGGACCCGTTTTTTGATAAATTTTGATAACTATGGCTATGGTCAACAAAAGGCAAAAAAATCCCTTTCGGCAGCCCCGAAAGGCGTAGGTAGATTTCGAAGATTACTTCCATCAACTAAAAGCAGTCTAAAATCATTTAGAAAGACGGATAAGAAGATTTTCAGTTGATCCAATTGCATTATCTACAATAACAAACGGAGGAATTGAGTTTTGAAATTTCACCCCCCCCCCCCCCCCTTAACAAGAAAATGAAAGTGATTTTACAAAAAACTTTTTCAGACAAAAGTTGTAGATATTATTAATAGAAACTCATAGCAAAAAGATAAAACTCAATATCTCACCAAATAAGTGAGTTATGACGTTTTGAAAATTCAACCCCCCACCCCCTGCCTAAACGGTGCGTCGGACGAAAAACTTTTTCAGACAAAAGTTGTAGGTAATATTGAGGCAAATGCATTACAAAACAAAAGAACTCGATAACACCCCTAGGACACAAGTTATGAATTTTTTTGTGCGCAAAACCCTCTTTTTCCACCCCTATTCAACCATTAAGGGTGGGATCAAAAAACGTTACAAAGAAAAGTTGTAGGCAGTACTGTTAGACGACCCTCAGAGAAAACTACGTTTCATTAGTTGCAATATTAAGGGAGTTATGGCCAAAAAGCCAGATTTCGAAAAAGTCCCCCCATTTCCCCCCCCCCCCCCCCCCTTGGTCCGATTTCCCCCATTAACGAACTCGACCGAGATTTTAGTCCCTTATATTTTATTAAATAGTCAAAACCAATTATTTTTAAAAAATACGGCTGCTAGCGTGTTCACAAGGAAGTGAAAATGATAGATATAGATATATATATATATATAAACTTTTGAACTGATGGTGGTTTTGGGATCCAGGGGTCATAAAAAGAAGAACTGTGAAGAAATTTTTCAAAAGTGAGACTACTGGTACGACTACAATAGGTAGATTTTTCTTCGAAATCTACCTAAAATCGTTCCCTAGTTCTGAACCTACCCGAAACCCAGCCCTAATGGGTCACCGGCTGGTGGAAAAATCGACTGCCGGATATGATTGTAACCAAATCATAGAGGTCAATATCCCACAAGGCCCCGGCTCTTCTGGGCCCGTACAACCACTGCTGAGCTTGTACAACCACTGCTGAGCCTGTACAATCACTGCTGGGCCTGTACAACCACTGCTGAGCCTGTACAATCACTGCTGGGCCTGTACAACCACTGCTGAGCCTGTACAACCACTGCTGGGCCTGTACGATCACTGCTGGGCCTGTACAACCACTGCTGAGCCTGTACAATCACTGCTGGGTCTGTACAACCACTGCTGAGCCTGTACAATCACTGCTGGGTCTGTACAACCACTGCTGAGCCTGTACAACCACTGCTGGGCCTGTACAACCACTGAGACAGGGAGCGACGACCAAGCGGGGCGATCACCCGAAGATATATGTGGACTTGCGAGTGTAACGTCGGTGGAGCCCCAACAGCTAAAGGACAATTTGGGGCTCATCAGATCATGAGAAAATCAACAAACAAGGGCTGACGTGGCAAGCAGCAGCAGAGCTTACTCCTCACGTCACTCTGTCCGCTCTTTAAACCTAACTTCAACGACTTTCCAAAGCTAGCTGTTCAGCCACTGCGCTTCATATTGTTTGGTTTAAAAATCTCAAAATTTAGCCGAGACGAAAAAATGAGCGCATGCTCCTTGTCCAACATCAACTCCAGCCAGGGAGCCTCGTAACATGATTGACGCTCGGTGGCGCCTACCCGTGTCATGGGGTGACAAGAGGTGACAAGGCGTCACATGGGGGAACTAGGGGTGACAATAAACAGTCTGGGTGGCATCAACCCTAATTCAACCACCACCCAATCAAACCCTTATAGACTCGACCTGTACGCAATCCTGCAGTCCTGCAGACCCTCCACTTATATCTACCCCCTCTTAAAATCTACCTATTGTAGTCGTACTAGTAGTCTCACTTTTGAAAAATTTCTTCACAGTTATTCTTTTTATGACCCCTGGATCCCAAAACCACTATCAGTTCAAAAGTTTATAAACGAGATAAATAATATATTTATATCATTTTCACTTCCTTGTGAACACGCTAGGAGCCGTATTTTTGAAAAATAATTGGTTTTGACTATTTAATAAAATAAAAGGGACTAAAATCTCGGTCGAGTTCGTTAATGGGGGAAATCGGACGAAAGGGGGGGGGGGGGGGGGGGGGGAATGGGGGGACTTTTTCGAAATCTGGTTTTTTGACCATAACTCCCTTAATATTGCAACTAATGAAAGTTGGTTATCTCTGAGGGTCGTCTAAAAGTACTACCTACAACTTTTCTTTGTAACGTTTTTTCATCCCACCCTTAATGGTTGAATAAGGGTGTAAAAACAGGGTTTTGCACACACAAAAATTCATAACTTGTGTCATAGGGGTGTTATCGAGTTTTTTTTGTTTTTTAATGCATTTGCCTTAATATTACCTACAACTTTTGTCTGAAAAAGTTTTTCGTCCGACGCACCGTTTAGGCAGGGGGTGGGGGGGTTGAATTTTCAAAACGTCATAACTCACTTATTTGTTGAGATATTGAGTTTATTCGTTTTGCTATGAGTTTCTATCAATAATATCTACAACTTTTGTCTAAAAAAGTTTTTTGTAAAATCACTTTCATTTTCTTGTTAAGGGGGGGGGGGGGTGAAATTTCAAAACTCAATTCCTCCGTTGTTATTGTAGAGAATGCATTTGGGTCAACTGAAAATCTTCTTAACCGTCTTTCTAAATGATTTTAGACTGCTTTTAGTGCATGGAAGTAATCTTCGAAATATACCTATACGCCTTTGGGGGCTGCCGAAAGGGATTTTTTTCTTATGTGTTTTTGTATCTTATAGGGCCCCACTATATTTTGGAATAAATATTAAATTAAAAATTAAAATTAAAAGAAAGAAAAATGATATCGTGTATAGGTAGATGATTACGGTCTTCATACAGAGCACCGAATCTCACCGTTGTAAAGTAGAGACGAGGGGAGGAGGTAACGATGTACTCGTAGCAACGAATGACTATTATAGCACTGGAGAAATCAAAGAAGAATCTTGTGGCCGAGCGAGCGCGGAGACTGCGGTGAGCGAGAACAAAATTGAAGGTAGGTAAGAATTGAGTATAAACTCTTTTTTCTAAATTGAGCCCCCCTCGAAGCAGAGGATGGGGACTGGATTTGCGGATATCATAGGAAAGAGAAGACAGGACAGAAGGTTGCATCTCTCAATCACGAAGAGCTTCTTTTTGAGGAAAATCACACGTGGAAAAGTGGGAAGAAAATGTCAGAGGTCCCCAATAAAATCAGAAAGTCAGTTCTATCATGTGAATAATTATTTGCCAATGGGGGGTTCGAACCCCCATTACCTACGCCCATGAGTACAGCAGTGTAGCAGTGCTGGGACCACCCACGCAGCACACACCCACACACTGACGCACCGCACATGGCGGCAAGCCTACAGCACAGCTACAGCTAGAGCTACCACTACCGTAAACAATATCTACACCCCTACATGTCCTTTTCTACCGCCCTTTTCTAGCAAAAAATTCACTTCCAAGCATATACAACCCCTAAATACGGTCCACAAAAAATCAGACAACCTATGGGTCTTCGATATAGCGTGTTTCCATATCAACCCCCGACACGTCCCTATTTTCCTCCCTACTATAGTCCAAGTCAGGCTGGGAGCATATACCGATTATTCATAATTTCTTGAAGATTTTCAGTTGGAGCCGATCCGGATTTGGGTTCCATATCCTACCATACGCTAAAAATGCCAATCCGAATATTTCCCTGCTCAAGAAGAAGTTTTGATCAGCCCTATAGATTTGGAAGAAATTATGACTTATCGGTATGCTCCCAGCCTGACTTGGACTATAGTGGATAATGGAATGCATACCTGGTGTCTAAGAGCCCACCTTCAACTGTAGGTCCCCATCAAAGTTTGTCCAGGGTAACCATAGATCGAATACGTATAGGTACAAGAGATGGTTAGCTCCCCATGGCTATACAACACACTTCAGGGAATGAGCTGAATAATTCTCCCAGAGAGCGATATGGTGAATACAGAGGGAGTGATCAAAGTATGTGATCATCACAGCGCATAAGGCCTTGTTATACGACCTACAAAACCAGGGTAAGTTTCTGTTTAGCACTGTGCCTCTCAGTGGCCGAGTGGTCAAGGGGTCCGCTTTGTGTCCTGAGAGATCCGGGTGCGAATCCCGGCGGAACGGAACATTTTCCGCTTCCGACATGGATGTATTGGTTTCGGCCCACTCCTAAACTGGCTTCGGCCCACTCATATTCGGCTTCGGCCACTTCATCTCTGGCTTCGGCGAAAAACATCTAACAAACCAACTCATCGGCACATATGTTCTCTGATCGTCGCGCGTTAAAAAAAAATAAAGGGTCCGACAATGGTCGCACTTGACTTTCTCGCAATTTTTTACGTTTTTTTTTATTATTATTTTTTTTGGGCTAAATTTTAAAATTTTTCTCAAAAGTATTTTGTCATACGTTTGACAATAATTTTAGGCACCTACTCACCGAATTTCAAACATATCCGACAAATGCTGAAGTGTCGCAAAGTACGTGTTTTCTATTTTCCATGTCACGGCCTTAATTTTCAAGTAAATCAAAACCTATTGAAAATCACCTTGAAGCATCTATCCGACACCACTTTCACCAATTTTCAAGGAAATTTGTCGATTAGGGTTGTTGCAAATCCGTCTTAACCAATAAAAAACGTGATTTCCATTTTCGGAATTTTTTTCTACGATAATACCAATATTGGCCATAATTATTATGTTGGATAAATTTCGTTCCGTAAAACTTCAAACTAGGTTAAAGTACACCTCCCTACCAATTTTTATTGAAATCGATTGAACAACAGTGCCACCGGAGTGACGACCAACACGATTTGGCCCAAATTGGGCCAAGTTATTGGCCCACCTCCAAAAAATTGCAAATGATCTAAAAGCATCTATTCAAAAACACTTCGGCAAATTTATGAAGTTCTAACTTTATATACATAGCCTCCAGTCCTTCTTAACTGTCAAAAAACACGGTTTTTGGTCTTTTTTGACCATAGCAGGCCTATACGATGAACCCGAGGAGAGCAGAGAACAGTACAGAACCGTGTGGGTATTGTACTGAGCACAGTGAGCAGTATAGAACAGTGCGGGTATTGTACTGCATGAGCACAGTGAGCAGTACAGAACAGTGTGGGTATTGTACTGAGCACAGTGAGCAGTACAGAACAGTGCGGGTATTGTACTGAGCACAGTGAGCAGTATAGAACAGTGCGGGTATTGTACTGCATGAGCACAGTGAGCAGTACAGAACAGTGTGGGTATTGTACTGAGCACAGTGAGCAGTACAGAACAGTGTGGGTATTGTACTGCATGAGCACAGTGAGCAGTACAGAACAGTGCGGGTATTGTACTGGGCACAGTGAGCAGTACAGAACAGTGCGGGTATTGTACTGGGCACAGTGAGCAGTACAGAACAGTGCGGGTATTGTTATGGGCATAGTGATCAGTACAGAACAGTGCGGGTTTTGTACTGGGCACAGTGAGCAGTACAGAACAGTGTAGGTATTGTACTGAGCACAGTGAGCAGTACAGAACAGTGCGGGTATTGTACTGGGCACAGTGAGCAGTACAGAACAGTGCGGGTATTGTACTGGGCATAGTGAGCAGTACAGAACAGTGCGGGTATTGTACTGGGCACAGTGAGCAGTACAGAACAGTGCGGGTATTGTTATGGGCATAGTGAGCAGTACAGAACAGTGCGGGTATTGTACTGGGCACAGTGAGCAGTACAGAACAGTGTGGGTATTGTACTGGGCACAGTGAGCACACGCGTGCCAGCCGACCAGCCGACCACACAACACCAAGGACATTACAACCGACAGATATCTACAGTAAGTGGCAGGGCTGAGCTATCAACCAAGACGACCCAAGTTCTAATCACGACTTTTCGAGATTTTTCCTAGTGAATCTTGCGCAGCCCTGGATGTACCCAGTCCTGATGGGTACCTGCATGGCCTTTTAGACTGGGAAGAATAACAACAAGAAATGGTGGTGCATTTCCTGTCGTCTATATTTAGGAACACTACGAACTAGGTATACCATTATTCTAATTATTTTCTAAATTGAAAAGAATATAAATTTTTTGTAGATGTCGTCTCAGTAGTATCGCAGCTCAAACAGTTAGGTATAAACCTACGTCTTTTCAATGTAGAACATTAGTGTAATATGTAGTGTACCATCAACAAATTTGGTATTGATGTAAAAGACTAGTTTCTGACGTTAAAAAGACATATTATAGCTTAGAACAAATAAATATCATTCGGGCATGTCAACAAATAGCATTGTGTGTACACTCTGTTGAGCACCTCCAAATGCTGCGATATTTTTTGTTGTCAAGGCAAATGGGATTCGTCACTGTCGACACAGCGGCCAATTTGTTAAGTAGCGACTAGCGAGTACTTCACGTAAACATTCATGAATCCTATAAACAGTTTACACTAGTGAGAATGAGTCTCTGAGTCTCTGAGTCTCATCCAGTCATCGCACGCTCAACTTTCCGGGATAGGGAACACACTGTTATCCTGCTCCTCATTCTACTAGAACAAAAATTCAAAATATTCTGTGACATTTCTGTTTCGATTTGTTTTCTTTTAGGTAGATTTCGAAGAAAAATCTACCTATTGTAGTCGTACCAGTAGTCTCACTTTTGAAAAATTTCTTCACAGTTCTTCTTTTCATGATCCCAAAACCACCATCAGCTCAAAAGTATATATATATTTCACTTTCTTGTAAACACGCTAGGAGCCGTATTTTTGAAAAATAATTGGTTTTGACTATTTAAGGGTCCGCTATACCTGACGGTGCATTTTTTGCCGCCCATAAGATTAACATTTCGAGTGGCGATTCATTTTCAAGGTTTACCCTTGGTTGGAAGGACACAAAATTTTGCCTGTACCTGGCCCTAACAATGTTCTAGGGAGTGTTCGAAGCAGATTTCCCATTTTTTTTACTGGTTTTTGAGATACAGCACTTTTCTTGAGGTATGCGATGCTAGCATTTGCGAAACAGTTGCAATAAAAGAAACCCATGAGAAATTGGGAAATCTGCTTCGAACACTCCCTAGAACATTGTTAGGGCTAGGTACAGGCAAAATTTTGTGTCTTTCCAACCAAGGGTAAATCTTAAAAATGAATCGCCGCTCGCAATGTTAATCTTATGGGCGGCAAAAAATGCACCGTCAGGTATAGCGGACCCTTAATAAAATTTAAGGGACAAAATCTCGGTCAAGTTCGTTAAAGGGTGAAATCGGACGAAGGGGGGCGACATGGGGGGTACTTTTTCGAAAAATGGTCTTTTGGTCATTACTCCCTTAATTTTGCAACTAATGAAAGGTGATTTTCTCTGAGGGTCGTCTAACAGTATCTACCTACAACGTTTTTTGATCCCACCCTTAATGGTTGATTGAGGGTGGAAAAACAGGGGTTGACGAACAAAAAATTCATAACTTGTATCCTAGGAGTGTTATCGAGTTCTTTCTTTTTGTAATGAATTTGCCTCAATATCACCTACAACTTTTGTCTGAAATTTCAAAACTCAGTTCGTCCGTTGTTATTGGAGGGAATGCATTGGGATCAACTGAAAATCTTCTTAAGCGTCATTCTAAATGATTTTAGACTGCTTTTAGTGAATGGAAATCGACATCTACCAATGCCTTTCGGGGCTGCCAAAAGGTTTTTTTTTTTTTTTTTTTTTTAAACGCGCGACGCGACGCGCGACGTTCAGAGAACATATTATGCGCCGATGAGTTGGTTTATTAAATGTTTTTGGCCAAAGCCGAAGATGAGTGGGCCGAAGCCAGTTTACTAGTGGCCCGAAGCCAATACATCCATGTCGGAAGCGGAAAATTTTTAAAGGTTCGGAATGAAATGATGACGGAAGGTTTATTACACGGTACATGACAGGCCCTTATGGTTATCTACCTATTATATATTGTATATTGTATATCAACTCATCATGGAGAGTATATAGAGTTGTATATAGGTAGGTATATTTTCTGTTTCCCCTTGGCAGTATACCATGTTAATTTTTCGTTCAATGAGGTGGAGAGGGGGTTGACTTGTGCCATGTTAGCACGGTCAGAACGGTTAAAATCGAAAAAACCACTGGTAAATAAATATATAAATAAATAAAGGGCCCGGTCCGACAACGGTCGCACTTGACTTTCTCGCATTTTTTGCGCTACTGAAAAACGAAAAATTTGATTTTTCTATTTTTCATGTAATTAATTTTTTTTGGCCACAATTGTGATTTGACCACAAAGATATTTTGCACACCCCTAGTCATAATTGTACGCATATGCATACCGAATTTCAAGCATATCCATTAAACGGTGAAGTTTCGGCTTACGCGCAAACTACTTGTTTATTCTTTTGTTTATAACGACCGTAATTTTTGGAAAATCGAAATTCTGTTGATTGTTCATTTCACTGAAATGTTACATGAGCAAACTTTTGTCAGAATTTGTCAGAAGTCGACACTTGGTCACAAAATCGCAATTGTATATTACTTACTCGTTAACTATAGTTGACGTTAAGAAAGATATGTTTTAGAATTTAGAACAATTATTAACGGCCACCATACATTCTCGACGAACTCCGCCAAAACCACTGTGCGAAAGTAAATATTCGACAAAACTAATGTTTACAAATTAGTACAACCGGAGACTGGTAATTGCAATATCGTATTGATTGTGTCTACTCTAAAAGCTAAACATAGTGTGCTATTTGAACGCGAAACGAACGAGTAAAAGTAGGACACTATGTTTAGCTTTTACAGGAGAAAAGTAGAGAAATGCTGTTGAAATTACCCACTTCCGTAAGTGAAATAAAAATTGCCAAAATGCAACATGGCTACGGTAAATAGTACAAACATTTATCAAGCTTTTCTACTAAATGTGACGATAAAATCATACATTTTTTAGTCCGAAAATTTTCAAAAAAATATTCCGCATGAGGTAGTGTTGTGTTTTCGCGATCTGTCAAAAAAACATGTGGACTGGTAGTTGACTGTTTAAAATCGCTCCTGTGGGCTTATTACTCCATTTCATGCAAAAATACAACACTACCTCACGACAAAGAGTCTCAGGTTTACATCCCCCTATAAACACTTTCCACTCGCCCTGTAACTTCGGAGTAGGGCTTGAAGTACTTAGCATTGCGAACCAAGTACGTGTAGTCGAAAATAGCGAATGTATATTCAGCCTTAATGACAGTTTCCACAAAAAATTGTAATTCAAAAACGTCAACAAACAGCATTGTTTCTTCAGTGTAACATTATTGAGTGGGGGGCAGCCATAGAGCCGCCATCGCAAAGCAGGCGGAGCTTCCAACTCACTACAAGAGGGAGTCGTGTACTCCCCATCTCACATTGTTACCTTTAAAGGCTTTCTTATACGAGGAACAAACGTGGGTAGGTTACCTGTGTAGCTGGGTAGGTTACCTGTTTATCTGGGTATAGGTTACCTGTGTAGCTGGGTAGGTTACCTGTTTATCTGAGTAGGTTACCTGTGTAGCTGGGTAGGTTACCTGTTTATCTGAGTAGGTTACCTGTTTATCTGAGTAGGTTACCTGTGTAGCTGGGTAGGTTACCTGTTTATCTGGGTAGGTTACCTGTGTAGCTGGGTAGGTTACCTGTTTATCTGGGTAGGTTACCTGTGTAGCTGGGTAGGTTACCTGTTTATCTGGGTAGGTTACCTGTGTAGCTGGGTAGGTTACCTGTTTATCTGAGTAGGTTACCTGTGTAGCTGGGTAGGTTACCTGTTTATCTGGGTAGGTTACCTGTGTAGCTGGGTAGGTTACCTGTTTATCTGGGTAGGTTACCTGTGTAGGTTGGTAGGTTACCTGTTTATCTGGGTAGGTTACCTGTGTAGCTGGGTAGGTTACCTGTTTATCTGAGTAGGTTACCTGTGTAGCTGGGTAGGTTACCTGTTTATCTGAGTAGGTTACCTGTTTATCTGAGTAGGTTACCTGTGTAGCTGGGTAGGTTACCTGTTTATCTGAGTAGGTTACCTGTTTATCTGAGTAGGTTACCTGTGTAGCTGGGTAGGTTACCTGTTTATCTGAGTAGGTTACCTGTTTATCTGAGTAGGTTACCTGTGTAGCTGGGTAGGTTACCTGTTTATCTGAGTAGATTACCTGTGTAGCTGGGTAGGTTACCTGTTTATCTGAGTAGATTACCTGTGTAGCTGGGTAGGTTACCTGTTTATCTGAGTAGATTACCTGTGTAGCTGGGTAGGTTACCTGTTTATCTGAGTAGATTACCTGTGTAGCTGGGTAGGTTACCTGTTTATCTGGGTAGGTTACCTCGACCAGCACGTTCCCTATCCTACCGAAAACGGAGGCGCGGCGCAGCCAGATGGACGGTCTCTTTCAGTTCAGTCGCTAGGCTAGAATGGCTGGCAATAAAATGGTATTTAACAGTGTTCTGTAACTGTAGAATGGTATTTAACAGTGTTCGGTAGCTATAGGAGTGTAGAGGGGATTCACAGCTTGTATGGCCGTTCGACAGTAAATGAGTGACTTTACATTAAATGCGTAGTCGTAAAAACCACGACTGTCCCTTCGGGCGTAAACAAAGACCAGCAGCTGTTGTTGCCTCCATCTTAATTCCAGCCACAGTCCTAGCCGCAGAAGCTACCAACTCATTGGATCGAGGATACCATCGGTACTTTCGCTCATGCATTTTTGAAACAAGGGATACGGCAGCGGTCGCACATACTTTCCCACCAAAGCGTAGCAATGCCACTCCCCTGCTGCTCCCAGGCTGAGAAAACCTAACTGAGGAAGCCTGCCACTAACCTCTCAAAACTCAACCCATGAAATCTAAGTACCTTCAAGATAAATGATCGGAATTTGGGACAGCAGAAAGGGCTGGGGAGGAAGGAAAGAAAGGTGTCGACAGGAGGTGAGGACAGGTCCAGCAGCAGCCGCAGCAGCCGCAGTGTGTCAGGACGTTTGCCAGATCCGTAACAGATACACCATGTCATCATCACTCTTCATTCAGATCCTTTCCTTCGCATTTTCAACGAAACGATATGCGATTGAAATTTCTCACTAGCCAAATATAGCAGCGAATCTTGGGGTCATTTTGAGAACAAAAAGAAATTCATCTACGAATAATTTCGCCTGTGCCGTTGAACTGGATTTGACTGAAATTTGGATTGAGGCTGATTATTTACTTAGGCCGGTTTCGAAGAAACTGTTGTTTGCCGGTCAAGAGTTTTTCAGATAATGAGACGAACTATGGCTATAAGGTTCAGTTGTAAAGAAAGAGGATAATAATTACACTTGATTTTTCTTCAGGTTAAGGGTAGGTGCTAATAAAAAATTCAAAGCAATTGACTTGTAAGTCACACTGGCGAGACCCGCTACCCGGAGTACCCGCTACCCGGAGTACCCGGCATCCGCTAACCGTGCATGCATTTTAATATACGATATAGATCTTCCCAAAAAAGAAATTTCGGTTCGGATGAAGGAAGTGAGGTATGTGAGATGAGGGAGACATGAGTACATGAGAGCTTGCACCAGCACCAGCACCAGCACGGGTACAGCCTGTCGACAAATCAAACACAGTTAAAAATATAATTACGGGACTTGTGGGGAAACTAAAGTTGTGGCCAATGAGCGGATGGCCGGGGCTTAGATAAGCTAAACATGAGCTGCACCCGTCCTACAGCGGCCAATGGCGGCCCGCAGCGCCGCAGAGGTCGGGAGACAGGGGGACGGGGGGCAGTCCGAGTGCGACGAGTGCTCAGCCTTCGCCCCATTGCAATTAGTTTACAAACACCCCGACCGTTGTTTGTGTAAACGCGAACGCCGTACGAAGCAAACCGCAAGCCCGCATTTGTTTTGGTTACCCACCAATTTGTTTTCGTCCTGGCCGCGCTAGTGTAAACTCCTTTTGGGAAAACTCCGAAAAACACCACACGATTATATAGTTTGTTAAATATTTAGTCAAACGTGTAAACTGTGTATTTGTTCATTTTTAAATATTTACCCATTTATTTTTTACGATGTTTTGGTAATGGTTGGTTCGATTAAGAGGGGCCGTTAAGCTTTTAACTTGTCATCAACACCTCGAATATGATCAAGGTGGAGGAGGGCTCTCAACCCCCCCAACCCCAACCCGTGCAGATCCATCAGAACATCAGCATCCATAACCACACCCTGCACCAGCTCCATGTGCATCAGCACCATAACGTCATCCAGTCCACAGACCCTCTGCAGCTGCCACCAGACGACACCAGCAAGGATATCAAGCCGACCGACACACCAGCCCCCGCGCCTCAGGGAAAGAAGAACAACCCTGGGGTGCGGAGGCAGGAGAAGCCTCCCTACTCTTACATCGCACTCATTGTCATGGCCATACAAAGCTCCCCAATTAAGAGACTGACCCTGAGCGAGATCTACTCGTTCCTCATGCAGAGATTCCCATTTTTCCGCGGATCCTACACGGGGTGGAAAAACTCAGTGCGACACAATCTCTCTCTAAACGAATGTTTTATCAAACTTCCGAAAGGACTTGGGCGTCCAGGGAAAGGCCACTACTGGACCGTGGACCCCAACAGCCAGCTCATGTTCGAGGAGGGCTCCTACCGACGGCGCCCTCGCGGCTTCCGGCGGAAATGCCAGGCGCTCAAGACTCCCTACCACCCTACGACGTTCTTCAGCAGTGCTTCGGGGGGTGTGCTGCAGCAGCCCTCCTACGCGGAGCATGCGCTGCATCAGCAGTCGCTCGGTACCCCAGCGGACGGATACGGCTCCGCGCCTAGCTATACGCCTCAGCCCGCACTTGGTACTCATTTTTCTATTTTACACAAGTTTCGGCCCAAAATTGCACGAGTGAAAATAATTTTCGCTCTCGCCGCCTCTCAGTGTGCGAGCAATCTCACTGGTTGACTCATGACTCATGTACTGGGAGGTCTGGGTTTATTGTTCATTTGCCCTTCAGACATTTTACGATAATTTGTAGGAAGTAACGAACGAAGCAACGGCTTTTCTTAGTCGTCTGTTGTTTCCCATAAATTATTTTCAAACGTCTGATGAAGGGCGATTTAAGAATACCTAAACAAATGCCAATTGAAAAAATTTCTATATTTGCCGAATTACTAAAATTAAGTTTTTTAATTTAGAGTTTGTTTTTTTCAGGATTTATGTTGGTATCAATTCTTAATTTAAACTAATCAAGTTATATAAAAATAAAACTTAATAAACTTTTTTTATATAAATAAAGGGTTCGACAATCGTCGCACTTGACTTTCTCGCAATTTTTATCGAAAATTTGATTTTTTTTTACGTGTATAATTGTCAGAATTTTAAATTTTTCTAAAAAGTATTTTTCCTCACACTGGACGATACTTTTAGGCACCTGCATACCGAATTTCAAACATATCCGTCAAACAGTGAAGTGTCGTTCGACGCGCAAAGTATATGTTTTCTATTTTGCATGTCACCGTCTTAATTTTTAAGTAAATGAAAATCTATTGAAAATGCCCTTGAAGCATCTATCTGAGACGACTTTCACCAATTTTTAAGGAAATCTGTCGATTAGGGTTGTTGCAAATCCGTCTTAACCGATCAAAAACGTGATTTCCATTTTTGGAAAATTTTTCCTACGATAATGCCAATATTGGCCCAAATTTTTGGCCCATCTCAAAAAGAATAAAAGGGATCCTGTAGCATCTATTTGGGAACACTATTGCGAAATTACAAGGATCTAACTTAATAACTGTAGTGCCAAATCCGTCTTGACCAATCAAAAACGAGATTCTAGTTTTTTTTTCCTATTTTTGACTTTATTTTGCCTATATTGGCCGCAATTTTGAATTGATTGAATACTTCTTCGACAAACCTTTAAGTAATGTTATTAAGGTGCCCTAATCGATGACGATGCAACTCAGCGCGGCCGCAAGGAGCTACCATGAGCCTATAATGAGCGTGAGCGCGGAAGCCTGACTTCTTATGGCTGAACTAACTAGCCAGGTGAATTCAGCTTACTGTGCACTTTCTTATCTCATCCCAGTCCCGTGTAAGCGACGCCACTTTTCAATACTCAATCTTTCATCGTCACCAGGTACCAGGTACCAGGATGATTCTGGAGTTCATCTTTGCTCCACAGACCTTCTCCTCACCGGGGGGGGGGGGGGGGGGGGGGTAGGAATGGCTTTATGTGACGTTATGTGTAGTTCAGAAAAATCCTGGGTGGGGGGGGGGGGGGGGGGTTTAGGGTCACGGGGAGGGGGGGGGGGGTTTCGCCTATATTTTTTGGTTTCACATTGCCATTACCATGTTAATTTTCCGGTCATGGGGGAGGGGGGGTTTAACGCCCTAACCCCCACCTCCTCCCGCGGATACGACTATGATGCCTCCTTCATGCCTACCAGCCCACACACGGCTATGGTTCCTAGATGACCATGAGAAGCAACCAAGCACGTATTCAGAAATACACACCTAGGACGTTCCCCCCTCCTCCTCCGAAATTTGAGAAAATGAGAAAAGGGTAAAAAGGGTGTAGGTATATTAAAATATAGTTTTGAAGGAGCCGACGTAGAGCCGTTACGGGTCTTCCCACGATGGTTTTCAAAACAGGTGTCCATGACCAGACCCAAAACGGGAGGGTTTTAGCAAACCTGTGTTAGCAGTTTCTTATCACCTTTACCTAATGCCAGTTCTCAGTAATAGGTACTGATGCTCTGGAACTCTGCCAGGACCGCGCAACCTGTGGAGTACGTCCTACCGTTCATCGAGTAGCTCAAATTCGGTATGTAGGTACCTACCTAGTGCGTCTGGAGATGTTTTTGCGTTTTTTGCAACCATTTGGAGGTGGGCCGAAAACTTGGGCCAATCTTGGCCCTCAGTGCCCTCACACCCACAAAAGAAAAACCGAGTATAGGTAAGTAATATGAAAATGAGTGAAGAAAGCAAGAAATGAATTTTAGCTTTTCCTATATATTTTAGGAAATTTATCCTCACATTGCGACAGAATGGGTTTACTACTTCAGGTTGATAATAACAAAATATAGTGCCTCTCAGCAGCCGAGTGGTCAAGGGGTCCGCTTTGTGTCTTGAGAGGTCCGGGTTCGAATCCCGGCGGAACGGAAAAAAATTTCCGCTTCCGACATGGATGTATCAGCTTCAGCCCACTCCTAAACTGGCCTCGGCCCACTCATATTCGGCTTTGGCCACTTCGTCTTCGGCTTCGATAAAAAAAAAAAAAAAAAAAAAAAAAAAAAAAAAAAAATCTAACAAACCAACAACCAACTCATTGGCGTATTTATGTTCCCTGAACGTCGCGCGTTAAAAAAAAAAAAAAATGAACACCTCACTCTCCTCAGCAGCCGAGCGGAGACCACTAAGGTCCGAGTTCAAATCCAAGCGTAAGAAAAAAATTCCGGAATTTTTGAGTTATCAAAATTTATCACAAAATTTATCCAGATGTATTTACATAAGGTACCTAAATACCGAATTTGAGAAAAATCGGATGAATGGTGTAAAGTACTGGCGCGCGACAGAGTGGCGTATGTGCGTACGTCTAACGGACATCTTTTAAAAACCTTTTTTTTGACTCGGGGAACCTCCAGGATCATATGGGACGATCATGACGTTTTGAAAATTCAACCCCCCATCCATGGGCGTAGCAGGACCCCCCCCCCTACCCCTCTCCCGGGAATCCTCCTCATGCATGGCTTTTTGTGACGTTATGTGTAGGTCAGAAAAATCCTGGGGCCAGCTAAACAGTATCTGGGGGGCTAAGCCCCCCCAGCCCCCCCCCCCGGCTACGGCTATGCCCCCTCCCCTGCCTAAACGGTGCGTCGGACGAAAAACTTTTCAGACAAAAGTTGTAGGTAATACTGAGACAAATCTATGTCAAAAAAGAACTCGATACCACCCCTAGGGCACAAGTTATGAATTTTTTTCGCCAACCCCTGTTTTTTCACCCTTATTCAATCATGAAGGGTGGGATCAAAAAACGTTACAAGAAAAGTGGTAGGTAGTATTTACTGTTCACAGCTTGTTCTCAAGAAAGTGAAATATATCATATATATAGGTACAATTAGGTAAACTTTTGAGCTGATGGTGGTTTTGGAATACAGCAGGGATCATGAAACGAAGACCTGTGAAGAAATTTTTCAAAAGTGAGACTACTGGTAGGTACGACTACCTAACAATAGGTAGATTTCAAAGAAAAATCTAAAATCAAAATGCAAGAAAAAAGTAGTCTCTTTCTAAGAAATTGGAAGTAAAAACAACAATGGCATCTTGTTATTAGTTGTTATCTTTCATTGGAAATAAACAACGTAGGTGAAGTCTTCAATAAGAAGGAGTGTGCGAAGTGTGGTAATTGTGGAGTACGGTGAACGCAATGTGTGCGTCTCCTAGGGCAGCTCGTCTCAAACTAACCGCATCAAGCCGTGCACTGGATTTTATGGCTGTTTTGCGATTTTTGCATGTTTTCAACTAGCCATATTTATTGTCCAAAAGGGAAATTGAAAAAACCGCTTCAATACATATCTACCTGCGACCTTCCTGTTTACAGTTCCGAAAATCCCAATGTCTTCAGTTTAGTCGTATTGAGCCACGGCGTTTTTTTGTGAACAGTGTTTTGCAGCTCTTCTTTTTGGAAAAAATTTTTTTGTTAGAAAACCAAAAGGAAATTCAAAAATCGGCTGCGATATAGTTCTAGATATTTATTCAATCTACCTTCGTGTGAAATTTCAAGAAGAAACGTTCAGTAGAAACCACGACAGACGTTTCGAAAGTCGCAATGTTAATTCAAATGGGGACAGTGCAACCTTAAGCACAAGTTTATGTGAAATTCCGGCTAATACTGTTCAAGATTTTCACGTATGGGCCAATTTTGGCCCAAATTTTTGGCCCATCTCCAAAACAATAAAAATGATCCTGGAGCATCTATCTGGGAACACGACTGCAAAATTTAAAGGTTCTAACTATATTACCGTACCGTGAAATGCGTCTTGAGTAGACAAAAACACGATTTTGAATTTTTTTGACACTTTTTTGACAATAGTGGGTGCAATTTTTGAGTAATCAAAATTATATTAAAAATGTATCTCGGAACTGATTTTAGACATCTATATTCCAAATTTGAGCCAAATCGGTTGACTGGTGTGACCTCTAGCCGCGCTACAGACAAACGTACGGACAATTTTTTTTTGTATCTAGGTATCTAGGACCTCTGAAACGCCTTTTGCAATGAAAATCTCAAAATCGAAATTCCGCACGATAACATAACTTTCTCAGCCCATGTATTGAATATTAAATCTTATAATGCAGGGATGCTGACAGCTATAACAAATCGGATTGGGGATGTTATAATTATTTTGTCAGTTGCGTGGATATTGAATTTTGGTAGGTGGAATTATCTATTTTATTTTTTTAATAATGAGAACTAGTCATATATCCATAACCCTTGCACTATCCCTCCCTCTGTGACTTTCTTTTATACTCTACGGATGGACCCTTCATACCAAACACATATTTAGCCATCTAATTCCTCAAGGAACTCCGCCGATTCTTATGCCATTTATAGTATATATTGAACTCATCAGTAGCATCATCCGTACGGGCGAGAAAGTAAAAACTATTTATCCTAAACAATCATAAATCTAGGTCAGGTTAGGTTAGTTAGGTTAGGTTAGTTAGGTTAGGTTAGTTAGGTTAGGTTAGGTTAGGTTAGGTTAGGTTAGGTTAGGTTGGTTAGGTTAGGTTAGGTTAAGTTAGTTAGGTTAGGTTAGGTTAGTTAGGTTAGGTTAGTTAGGTTAGGTTAGTTAGGTTAGGTTAGTTAGGTTATGTTAGTTAGGTTAGGTTAGTTAGGTTAGGTTAGTTAGGTTAGGTTAGTTAGGTTAGGTTAGTTAGGTTAGGTTAGGTTAGCCCCCAACACCAACACTCACACCCAAACCCAACACAATGCTTCTTTATTTCTGAGAGAACAACACTGTAGGATATTTGTGACTGTCGTTCGCTTAAGTGGACGACATCCATAGCTGGGGGACTTAGGACGTTGCTTCGCTTTTAGTTTTGGAGGAAATTCCACGAAAAAATTACATAAATTTAAGAAAATGTATAGCTAGTTCACTTTGCTGGTAAAATTGTGAAATTCATCCCCCTTGAGAAGTTAGGGGGTGAAAAGTAGATTTTTTTCTCTTAGAAATCTTGCTGCTCCCAGAATTTTACGAATCTTGATACGATTCGTGGAGTACGTGCGTATAAAGTGGATTTGGTGTGACACTTGTCGCCAAAATAAAAGAAACCCTGATGCCATTGACGCAGGGGTGGTTTACACCCTCCCAGGTATTACGGCCTCTACAGCCTAGGCATTTATCCTTACGAGGGTGAAAAAAACGATTTTAATTTGCCAAAAGATATTGTAATGGAATGTGGTAGTTATTTAAATTATAAATGTACGCCAGACTATTTTTAAAAAATATTGAAATTCGCTTCGGATATTGTAACGAGGCGTTGCAACATGAATATATGCCGTTCTAATTCTAAGCGGGTGGAGCTGACGAGGCAATCAACTATCACGCTCGCTGGGTCTTGCATACTTAGCTTATGCCGCATAAGTCATTGGATGGACTCCACGCAACAACGCACTAACTAGCCAGAAATTAGTTGGAGGGAGTGGATGTCGTCCACTTAAGCTGCAACTTTACTTTTGATTTGAAAGTGGGAAAAGCGGGAAAAGAGTGACTTCCGTACCTTTGTGACTTTGCCGCATCCCCTGAAGTACTAGAACATGACTCCATGTGTTTATGCAGGGTATCACTACAGACATGACTCCATGTGTTTATGCAGGGCATCACTACAGACATGACTCCATGTGTTTATGCAGGGCATCACTACAGACATGACTCCATGTGTTTATGCAGGGCATCACTACAGACATGACTCCATGTGTTTATGCAGGGCATCACTACAGACATGACTCCATGTGTTTATGCAGGGCATCACTACAGACATGACTCCATGTGCTTATGCAGGGCATCACTACAGACATGACTCCATGTGTTTATGCAGGGCATCACTACATGACTCCATGTGTTTATGCAGGGCATCACTACATGACTCCATGTGTTTATGCAGGGCATCACTACATGGCCGCCCCGAGCTACGAGTACAACATGAGCAGCTACGGCAGCGGAGGGGAGCGGGAGTGGATGACAGGCTTCTGTGTCCAGCAGTGTGCTGACCAGAACGGTTACATCAAGCCCTCCCTGAGCCCGCCTATGCCTGTTGATCAGGCGGGGGGAGGATACATGAAGCCCTCAATGAGTCCGCCTATGTCAGCAGATCAGACCGCGGGGAGCTCGAGCACACCCCCTGGCAGCGACTACTACCACTACAATATACAGAACACCGACCATGGTAATCAAACATACCTAACCTACTAAACTAAACTATTCTTACAAGGGGGAGTATACGAACAGGGAGGACCATGTTCGTAACTTTTTCACAGAAGAGAGTACCAACGAGTTAGTAAGTTGATACATGAAAAAATTGCACCCAAAACATTAGAAAATGTGGCCCTTAGCGAAATTTAGTTTAAATTAGGGTGCGTCCCACCATGCTCGGTTAACGGTTAAAATCCAGTTAAAGTCAGTTTTTACCGTGCAATAATTGGAATTTAACTGGAGTTTAACGTTAACCGAGTACGGTGGGACGCACCCTTAGTGATTTGGTATATTCAGGTTTGAGGAACATCGTGACCAGCGGCAGCGCCTCAGTCAGCGGCTGCTACGACAGGAAAATCAGCAATCCTATCACTTCTTCGTCCATGCTGCAGAGCTTCTACTAAACAACCAAGGTACCTACAATGTAAAGGTACTTATTCCCACGGGAAGTAACGAATCAGAGGACCAGCAGCTGAAGATCGCAGAGGACAGAGTTATCCGAATGTTAGGGTGACTATTACTCAAAACGGTTTGTTGCCATTTTTTAGTCAGAAAACTGTTGGATTTTTTGTTCTGAAATATAATGCCAGTAACAAAGAAGCGAGTGATTTTTTGACAATATATTCGATAACAATAACTCTATTGGTTCCCATACACTAAACGCTAAACCAATTTCTTATTTTAAAGAGATAGGGAACTACTAATACATATTTCAGAACAAAGAAAGTCTTAAATTTTAAGAAAGGGTTTAAAGTTTTATATGCGCATTTTGCGAAGCAGATTTTACATGTCAAACTTTTTATCAAGAATAAAAAATCGGAGAGCCTTTTAAAATTGGATGCAAATAGGAAGGTATGGTCCGAGGTATGGTCTAGCCACCACAAGGGGGTGATTTGCTTACAATCACGCTCCACAGTCGACGGCAGGTAGGTATCCTATGTATGTATGTGCCGTGGTTGCATCTGCATATCTGTATGTGTGGTGGCTGTATCTGTGTATCTGTATATGTGCGGTGGCTGGGGGCCCGCGGCCCCGCGCTGTTAAACTCATCGAAAATAAACACACGTCAAATTTTACGGCACAACGCAGCAGTTCCCTGAATTGTGAGCTGAAGCCTCGAGGAGGCAACAGGCAGCAGGCCAGCTACCCAAAATCTAAACAGCACCGCAGTCCGCACTGCCATACAGAGGAATTAGCTACAATGCCGCAGGTGACATAGGGACAAACATGACTTTCTGATAACTATTTGTCCGCAGACAAATTGTCAGATGCTGAATTTTTGGGAGGATAAAGACAAAAACCAGCCACACGGAAAGCTCAGCGAACAATTGTTGAACATGATGATAATCTAAAAATACTGTTGTAGGGAGGGCAGGCAGCAGGCAGCATGGCTATTCTAACCGCACATTTCTTCATTTTCAGTCCAAACGCATTTTATGACTTGAAAAGGTCGGCAAAGAGAGGAAGTAGTAAAAAGCCCGTCTAGCTGTATAGCTGTATAGCCACATCTCTCGCCTCCCATTCAAGGTTCCCAGCCCGTCGGTTTTACAATCTCCCCAAACAACATATGGAGGCATCCGTTGTACCCCCCTTTCACTTTCATGCTAGCCATTTCAGCCATATTATCAGAAACTCACTTGACCATTTCAAAAATTACCTGGGAGCACTATCAAATAGCAGCTCATGCGACACGACAGGGACCTACAGTTATAGCAGCTCCACATCCCTCATGCTAGTACACGACAGGGACCTACAGTTATAGCAGCTCCCCATCCCTCATGCTAGTACACGACAGGGACCTACAGTTATAGGTGGGTTCCGACCACCACAACCTTGATATACATTTGACTTGACATGTTGAACATATCAGAGGTGAATGTCAACCAGAAAAAGTTTGATAGTATCAGGATGGAAGCCTGGTGAGCCTGCTCTCAGTGCTCCTCTAAGGTCTGCATCACTGGGTATCAACAAGTCAGTGAAATTAATGTATTTACCAACAAATAGGACAAAAAGCTGGAAGCTTTAGTGTCTCCTATCAAACAGAGTTAACCAACAGATTTATCTTATTGTTGGTTTAGCTCATGATAAGTGCAATCACACTATAAGCATAATTTAAGGAGTGGTGAAATCCACCTTAAACCTGTAAACCTGGCACAAAAACTCAAGTGTATGGGCGTTGAGAGGCGAACCTATGGAGGTCTATACACTGTAATGCATTTCATGGTTTCTAGTTAGTGAGGCTCCCCGTTATTCGCCTCTGCGGCCCAGACCTCAAGGTATAGAAAGAATTGTGCGTCTACCTTTACTGGTCAGTCGGAGAGAAGGTAGTCTTGGCAGCGTCATGCCTGGCCCGGTGGAAAGCAGCTAGCAGCCCGCACAGCTGAATGTTCTCGCTAGTTCCCGAAGAAAGGCGGTATTCTATGTCTGCCAGAGCGATCAGAAGTGAGCAGATTACAACAGCCGGAAGGTCAACTAGAAACAGCAACAGGCAGAGATCAGTATGACAGTTAATTAGTAGAGTACAGCACTACCAAATACCAGCTCCCCACCAAACATCATGTGCAACAAGACAGCACTACCAAATACCCACTCCCCACCATCATGTGCAACAAGACAGCACTACCAAATACCCACTCCCCACCATCATGTGCAACAAGACAGCACTACCAAATACCAGCTCCCCACCATCATGTGCAACAAGACAGCACTACCAAATACCAGCTCCCCACCATCATGTGCAACAAGACAGCACTACCAAATACCCACTCCCCACCATCATGTGCAACAAGACAGCACTACCAAATACCAGCTCCCCACCATCATGTGCAACAAGACAGCACTACCAAATACCCACTCCCCACCATCATGTGCAACAAGACAGCACTACCAAATACCCACTCCCCACCATCATGTGCAACAAGACAGCACTACCAAATACCAGCTCCCCACCATCATGTGCAACAAGACAGCACTACCAAATACCAGCTCCCCACCATCATGTGCAACAAGACAGCACTACCAAATACCCACTCCCCACCATCATGTGCAACAAGACAGCACTACCAAATACCCACTCCCCACCATCATGTGCAACAAGACAGCACTACCAAATACCAGCTCCCCACCATCATGTGCAAGATGGGGGGGCATTGTTTCCCTCAGAGCACTCAGCTATGGAAGCTGTTGACTTGTGTGTTTACCCCTGGACTTACTTCTGTGTACGAAAGTATGAAGCTCAGCTACGATATCACTTAGGGCGGTGCCCTTCAGAGTCTTCAGCTGTTGTATTTCTGAAACTTTTATTAAGGAAAATCAGTGAAAGCAGCGACATTAGGGGTCACCACACAAACGTGTGGTCCTGAAGTGGTAGTATCAAGAGTAAAAGGATACTTGTATGGGTGACGGCCATGTCATCGTTGAGGAGTGACTTGAGGATATCCTCGATGTCGCACTGCAGAGGGTGACCCACACACGTGTACACATTGTCCTCCGTGACGGCGCCTAGCGAAATCGCCGTGCTCTGGAGAATGTGCAGGACGCGACGCATGTCTCCCTGCGCTAGCCTCAGCACACTCTGCTTACCATCCTCTGTAGCCTCCACACTGCAACATAACCTCTGGTTAACCTAACTGTCAGTTAAATGGACTGTCCTATCACCTGGCACCATTACTACTGAAAGTTTAGTTACCCTTCCTGGTCGATGACATACTGCAGCCTGGGCAGGATTTGCTCTGGAACTAAAGGCGCGAACCTGAACCTGGTGCAGCGGGACTGCAGAGCCGGGATTATTTTACCCAGATAATTACAGATTATGCAGAAACGCACGTTTTCTGTGTACTTCTCGATTACTGAAACCAAATTAAGGCTGTTAATACAGTGCTGTTTGTATACATTTCTTAATGATATGTGGATATTTGCTTGTTCTGAAATATAACTCTTTTGAACGCTCAAAGCTATTACGGTCCTGTGATTTTTGAGTATTTTGCGTTCGATGAGTTAACCTAATTTCTGAAGAGCACTAGACATCAGAGAGAATAAATATCCAACAGTTTCCTCAGAAGAGTGTCAAAAGCAGCATAGTGAGACATTTCATGACACATTTCTGAAATAGCAGCAGGACATAATAATACGTTTATAATACGTCAGATTTTAGTAACCTAGGTAGATAATTTACTTCAATACCTACATATCTATTCAGTATTTAATAGAATAGCTACTTGCTCACTTCTTCTTAGAGCATTCTGGGCGTCATTGGTCATGGCATCAGCCTCATCCAATATGATCAGCTTGAATCCTTTCTTGAAAATGGTTTTGGTGCTAGCGAAACTTAGGATCGGCCCTCGTACAATGCCGATACCTCGGTCATCTGAGGCGTTCAGCTCGAGAACCTGTCAAGCAAACAATTAAACATTTTTATTAACAGCAAGTAACAAGTAAATCTACCAAAACCACTGTGCAAAAGTCAATATTTGACACATAAATGAAAAACTTAAGACTGTATTCAGTACTTTCTTAAATTTCGAACAATCTCCTCAAGTCTCATCTTTTTCTATCGGTTACGAATGGATAACCAACTTCTAAGAACTACAACTACAAAATAACAATTTCCTTGTAAGACCAGAGCAAATTTAGGGGATGTTTTTACCATTGAGGAGAATTCGTTAGGTGAGTAGAGTTGGCGCGCACACGCCATTATGGTGCTGGTCTTCCCGGTACCTGGCGGCCCGTAAAACAGCAGATGCGGTAGCTGATCTTCTGAGATAAATTTGTTGACTGAAATAAAAATACGTAAGCAGAACTTAAAAAGAGGGTGTCTAGTGTGTAGGCATCTCAAGTCGGGGCCTTATTCAGCTATGAAGAAGAGGACACAGGTTCCAAGTCGTGGCTTATTCAGCTATAAAGAAGAGGACACAGGTTCCAGTCCTGACTTGTTGAGATATTTCCTGGTACCCAGCCCTGGCTTTCAGTTGGAAAAACTCGTCTGTCGCTGTGACGAAATCACCTCCAAGTGTCCTCCAGATGTCCGGAAAGGTGGCCACGCATCCCACTATCGGCCCTGGTTCCGTATTACCAGAAGTATACCAGGATTCCCACAGAGATGCCAACATTCAATTTTGGTGTCTGGGATGGCACACTGATGCCACCATGCACAGCAGATAACCTAGGTAGTTAACTGTAACAAATGTGATACTTACTCGTGCGCACAATGTCATCCTTAGAAATAAGTTCGCTTAATGTTTTTGGTCGATACTTCTCCACCCTGCAATCAAAAATCAAGGTTTTCAAACGAGCTTAGTAAGGTCTTTTACTTACAGTTCTGGGAATATCAGTTTAGCTTTGTGGCAGCAACGTTGCGTGGATCTTTGTTCCAAAACATCCAAGTCAGGGAGAAGCCTTATCGCAAGGTCAGCCCATACGTTTCAAACAACGGAAACCAAAGTAAGCACACATCATTTACTTGCTTCTCCTGAAAAGCTATATAAACTAGAAGAATACCATGTTCCGTGACTTTCGCTGATTCATCGGTAAATATCGAGTAAAGTACTTGTTGAATACTTACCAGGGAAGATTTGCAGTCTTTTTCTCAGGATCAACAGTCATTTCGGCTTTTGTGTCAGTGAGAATGGCAGGGAAAACCAGAAACCGTACAAAATGTAAGCAATATAGTCAATGAAGCGAGATGGTTTGTGTATGTTTACATTTTGACTTCCCGCCAGAACATCGTGGCAGTAGAAAATTCTATTTTAAGTTGATTTTTGTGTTGTAGTTTTAATTTTTTAAATTATAAATGTTTAATTCAACAATTTTTGGATTATAAAGAATTTTCAAGTGTTCTTTGCGAAAACTTCCTTTCGGCTTTTGGCTAGCGTGCGTGCTACACGTTGTTCCATTGCCTTATTTTTTTCAAAATATCCCAGTTTTGTGGAAAATGGAAGAAATTTTGGCGCAGCTGCTTGTGCCGGACAGTGAGACAATCGGAAGAGTAAGTAAAACTCATCTATATTTAGTGTCAGTTCCATAAAATGAAGAGAAAACATTTTGCTTGTCTGGCAAAATGACTCCACACCCCACATGTCATTCACCGGCTGTACGTGGGGAACATAATGTCCTGCTACGTGAGTAATTGGCTTAATAAGTAGAAGATTTCATTCATGCAATATCACGATGAGGCAGGATTTCATCGGACTTGGTATCCAGTATTCAGTCATGCTGAAGTTGAGGTAGGCTTCAACTGGTAACAATTTTTATGCAGCTATTTATCTACTTACTGTGGTTGGATTTATAACCACCCGGTGGCCAGGCGATTTTTTCTAAGTCCCGAAAAATTTTAGCGTAGGTATTTTTCGTACTGTAACTAGGTAGTATCCCTCAAGTTTAAGCCTTCCTCATCAAAATTGGAGTGAAAAAGGGATGTTTAGCAGCTTGGCTACTAAAGCCAGTAGTGTTTTTCTAACATGGAGCTAAAATTAGAATAGGCCTTGTTATGCTTCGGGACCGACAGTATAACAGATCCTCCTCCACTCTATGTGATATCGTTTGGGTAGATAGTTGCTTAAGTTCATTAATAGTATCCATGTAAAAATCCATGTAAAAAAGGTAAGACTTCAGTGTCCAGATCGAAGAGTCTGTCGACTCGGTGTGGTTTTGTCTTTACAAGCTATTTCTGATTTTAATAATGAACTCGAAGTGGGTGGAAAGTCTAGCGTTAACAGATACTACAGATACTACGGAACAGCAGCATGCGGGGGAAAGTTATAACGACCTGGATTTGAACCAATCCAGCCACTGTCTCACCCCTAATGAGGTTTTTATTACAGTTCCGTATTTTTGTTTTTTAGGCTACGAAGGCGTTGCAGGAAGCTTTCAAGAGTTCAGAAGCGATCCCGCTACTTTGCAATGTCCTGTCCACTAGTCCGTCATCCCAGATTCGCCATTACGCAGCTGTCTTGCTTCGAAAAAGACTGATTAAAGCGAAAAATTGGAAAAAGTTACCTCCAGAAACCCAAAATGTGTAAGTCTTATTACCGAATTTCCGACCAATAGCTAGGCAGCTATGGGCTATGAACCAATAGGACTCAGGGTCTGGTGGATCTTGCCCAGCCCTGATAGGTACCTGCCTTCACCGGCTGGGAGAACAATCGACCGTCGGATGTGATTGTGACCAAAACACCTGCTTATCCCACTAAACTCTGGCTGCTACTCCAAGGAGTTGGAAATTAGATATCCACACCCACGTTTATTTTTCTGGGAAAAGTCTTTTCTTAAGAATAGATGAAGCTTTACTTGATACCAGTATAAGTAGTTCCTTTTTTATCCAATTCACTCTCGAATTATTTTCAGAGTGAAGACTGGAATTTTACCGGTTCTTATGAACGAACAGGAGAAGTCAGTGAAGGTGGCGGTGGTGCAGTTGATCGCTGCGCTGGCAAAACACGAGCTGGCACAGGGCACTTGGCCTGATCTGGAGAAGTTTCTACAGGGACTGCTCACCAGTCAATTTCAGAGTGAAGTCGAGCTGGCTATGTTCACCATGTCTGTCCTCACGGACGTGGCCCTCGAGGTCTTCGCGTCCAACCCCAATCAGTTTGTGATCCTCTTGAGTACAGCGTTTGGTGCGTTGGATGACCTCAATACCGTGTTGGGGTACTACACTGTCGTTACCATGACCCACGTGGCGGCCATCTGTGATACTGATCCTGAGGTCAGTGTAAGACTGAGCAAACTGATGTAGCGACAGAAGCTAGTTTTACGATCAAGCAACAGCATTGCGCCCCATCGGGCGCTCACACCTTGAGTATCTTGTGAAAGCCACCCTTAATGTATGGTTTGGTTTCGTTATTTAGCTGAAGAGCATCTACGCGAAGGCGATCCCGAAGATCATGGCGGGGCTGCCCGCGCTAGCAGCAGCTGATGAAGAAAAGGCTTTCGAGGTGTTGGACTTCTTCACCGAGGTGATGTCTTCATCAATGTCTCTGCTGACTCCCCACATGACCACCTTCATGCAGTTCTGCCTTCATCTGGCGGGTAACAAGACCCTGGGGGACTCCATACGAGACAGAGCCATGACGCTCGTCGGCGCTTGCGTCAGGTCCAAAAAGAAGGTGCGTTACATTTCTAATTCCTTTCCACCGTACTTGTTTGATGAGTTAAGGTAAAACTACAGGTGCCACCGTCACGATTTCTAAGGAATCGGTATTATTTTTAAGTTGAAGACTGGGAGTATCTAATTCATTCGATAAGCGGTCTGTTCGGGAATGTGCGAAGTCACCCCAATCGAGGACGACTGTTTAACCCCTGGTTTATCTGACAGTTAGCTTGTGTTGCAGCTGATAGTCAAGTTACAACTAGTAAAGCCGATTGTGAGCGTTCTGTTTGGAGCAATGTGCGAGCCTCCTGAGGGAGGAGGTGATCCTAACGAAGACGACTGGTTTACCGACGAGGACCAAACGGCACCGTTCCAGAGCGCCACCAACGTCATGGGCGGGATTGCCGTGTACCTTCCTCCTACGAAGGTTCTCGACGCGGTGGTATGTAAAATTTACAGAGAGTCGAGTTTTCCGTCTGTCAATGATGACCAGGTAGGCCCACGGCCGAGGAAAATTTGCCAGGACAAATTCGGACAAGTCTTGACTGGATGGTACGTAGTGCCCCTCCCAGTACCCCTCACAGTTACCCCCTAGTGTGTGGCTGATGGCTGCCTTAATGTGTGTTTGTATGTTTAGCTGGAACACGTGAGCGCTGGCCTTGCCACGGAAGACCTGTACGTGAAGAAGGGTTGCTACCTCGCTCTGGCCATCGTAACGGAAGGAGCGTCTGAGTGTATACGCAACAACTATCTGAAGGTGTTCCTGCAGTGCATAAGCGCAGGCATTACGCACCACGCTCCTGTAGTCAGGAACGCAGCTCTGTTCGCGCTCGGGCAGCTCTCCGAGCATCTGCAGGTACAGTACAGTAGCAGCCTTGGGCAGCTCTCCGAGCATCTGCAGGTACAGTAGCAGCCTTGGGCAGCTCTCCGAGCATCTGCAGGTACAATAGCAGCCTTGGGCAGCTCTCCGAGCATCTGCAGGTACAGTAGCAGCCTTGGGCAGCTCTCCGAGCATCTGCAGGTACAGTAGCAGCCTTGGGCAGCTCTCCGAGCATCTGCAGGTACAGTAGCAGCCTTGGGCAGCTCTCCGAGCATCTGCAGGTACAGTACAGTACCAGCCTTGGGCAGCTCTCCGAGCATCTGCAGGTACAGTACCAGCCTTGGGCAGCTCTCCGAGCATCTGCAGGTACAGTAGCAGCCTTGGGCAGCTCTCCGAGCATCTGCAGGTACAGTACCAGCCTTGGGCAGCTCTCCGAGCATCTGCAGGTACAGTACCAGCCTTGGGCAGCTCTCCGAGCATCTGCAGGTACAGTACCAGCCTTGGGCAGCTCTCCGAGCATCTGCAGGTACAGTACAGTAGCAGCCTTGGGCAGCTCTCCGAGCATCTGCAGGTACAGTACCAGCCTTGGGCAGCTCTCCGAGCATCTGCAGGTACAGTACCAGCCTTGGGCAGCTCTCCGAGCATCTGCAGGTACAGTACCAGCCTTGATAGCCGAGTGGTCTTGTGATTGTCTTTAGAAGAACACTGAGAGGTGGGTCACGTTGTGAGTTGCATAGCGTTGCTGTGGTGGTGTCCCTCATGTTAGTACCTAAGTGTTACCAGCTGAGTATCATCGATAATTCACAAAACCTGTGAAATTAGTTCCTGACAAAATTGATAGTCTCTACGGTACCTTGGTGATACTTAGAAATTGTTTTAAAAGAAAATAGACATTGTTTTAAAAGAAAATAAACGTGGCACTTGTATCACAAAAATGATACTATACTGCGACCAGTTTCGTCTTGCCTGAAGATGTCGTAAGACGACACAAGTGCCAAGTTTATTTTATTTTAAAATACCAGTTTCTGACGTTAAGGGCGTCTACGCAGTCGTGTTTGTTTACGTAAAGTCATAGATTAACAGGGTATATTGTGATTTTACGAACGGTTAATTTCGGACAATGTCTTAATTTCAGCCGTTAAAAATACTTACATATTACATCTCATAACATTTAAAAATACAATAGCCTCCTCATGAAGTGGGCAGAAAATAACGTAAACAAACATGACTACGTAGACGCCCTTAAATGGACGTATTATATTTCAGAAGAAAACTATTCTGGTGCCTCTCGTGTATCATCGCTTAAATACAAACCTTCCTTGTGTTTCAGCCGGAGATAAGCGAGCATGCTGAAGAGCTGATGCCGATCCTGTTCGAGTACCTGTCGCAGCTGTGCCAGCGCCTGGCCAAAGGCAGCCCCGAGCCGCCCGGCCTCTACTCCATGTTCTACGCCATAGAGTCCTTCTGTGAGAACCTCGAGGAGAAGCTGGTCCCGTACCTGCCCATGCTGATGGAGAGGCTGCTGTCCACCTTGCAGCGCAACCACTCCGTCAATGTGCAGGAGCTGGCTATAAGCTCAGTAGGGTAAGTTTCTATATTTGTGTCATTGCTTTGAGATATAATGTGTCATTCAACGGTCATCACTCAGTGTTTTTTTTTTCGACCATTTTTTTATGACACAGTTGGTTCTTTAAATAAATGTTCTAAAATATACTTAAGGCTGTATATACATTCTCGACGAACTCCACCAAAACCACTGTGCAAAAGTAAATATTCGACAAAAGTAATGTTTACATATTAGTACAGCCGGAGACTGGTAATTGCAATATCGTATTGGTTGTGTCTACTCTAAAAGCTAAACATAGTGTGCTATTTGAACCCGAAACGAACGAGTGGAAGTAGGACACTATGTTTAGCTTTTACAGGATAAAAAGTAGAGAAATGCTGTTGAAATTACCCACTTCCGTAAGTGAAATAAAAATTGTCAACATGCAACATGGCGACGGTAAATATTACAAACATTTATCAAGCTTTTCTACTAAATGTGACGATAAAATCTACATGTTTTAGACCGAAAGTTAAAAAAATATTCCGCATGAGGTAGTGTTGTGTTTTCGCGATCTGTCAAAAAAACATGTGGACTGGTAGTTGACTGTTTAAAATCGCTCCTGTGGGGTTATTACTCCATTTCATGCAAAAATACAACACTACCTCACGACAAAGAGTCTCAAGTTTACATCCCCCTATAAACACCTTTCACTCTTCCTGTAACTTCGGAGTAGGGCTTGAAGTACGTTGCATTGCGAATCAAGTACGTGTAGTCGACCTTAATGTTTTTGAACATCAGGGGGGTGAGTCGGGACCGCGCCACTGACAAAGAGACATAGAAATGACCGTATGTCATGGATGTCATGTCATTGGGGTGAGTCCGGTTACCCGCTGACAGCGCCATCTTGGCCGCTTCGTTCAAGGTTACTCACCAATTAAACCAATTAAGTACAGACAAATACCGTCAATTTCTAGAATTATTATATTGAAATATAGCCTAAATCGTTTTCTGGAAAGTTTAAGTAGCACTCTATGCCTTTTTTGTTGTAAACAAAACCACAGATTCCACGAAGTTTACAAGATGAAAATTTCATTATATAAATAAAAATACTTTCCGTAAATTTAAACAGAAACCGAACACACAATCAATGCATTTTATTATAAACTTCCAATTTTTATAATAAAAGTATACAGAAGAGGAGTTTAAATTATGTCACCTTTTATGTCAGCCTTGTCGCCTTCCAAAAGGGCAGGCGACATAGCAGACGCCAACGCGTGACTAACCCATTGTTCTATGTCTCTTTGTCAGCTATCTCACAAAGTCCCGACTCACCCCTGACTATTATGTCACCTGTCATGGCGCTGTCTCAGTCCCGACTCACCCACCAGAAATTAACAGGCTATGTTGTGATTTTACGATCGAGTGATTTTTGTCGATACAAAATTTGTCTAAAATTACTCGATCGTAAAATGACAACATAGCCTATTAATTTCTGACGTTAAAAAGACATATTATATTTGAGAACATTTTAGTATCGTGTAGTTTTGCCAAAAAATTGGAAGAAAAATCATTCTGCTGCCATTTATTTTGCGATTGTGTTTTCACCTTTAACGGAGAAGAAACGTGGCACCAGAATGGATGTTTCCGAGGAAGCTGCTGGATCTTTAAGCTATAATTTAATTTGTTCTTTAGAACATGAAAAAAAACTTTTTTTTGTTGACAAATAGATGCGTTGCGTCTTCAGTGAACACGGCCATCTTGCCGTACTTCCCTACCATCATGGAGAAGCTGAAGGTTTACCTGCTGGAGCCGCCAACTGAGGAAACAGAGTGCCTGCAGGTCCAAGCCATACGTAAGTTACTTATGAGATGAGGGTTGAATGGACACCGAGATTGGGGAACCAGTCACACTCTTGTCATTCCTCTCACATGTCTATTTGTGCTCGACACAATAATTGTAGATACTACAGCCCACGTAAGGCTGCCGCAAGGTACGAATGTGATGAATTTTGACTTAATTGTTGCCATAATTTCTTTTAGGCGTCTAAAATTTTCAGTGTTACCAATAAGCACTTCCTCCTCCTGGCGGAGGACACGGCCACCCTTGGGCTTCTTCGGCTGCACAGAAGTGAGAACCCTCCTAACACTCTGTTGCTTCTGTTTTGTATAGAGACGCTGTCGCTGATTGCACGGACACTAGGGTCAGAGCACTTCCTTCCCCTGGCGGAGGAGACGGCAACCCTCGGGCTGCGTCTGCTGCAGGGGAGTGAGGATCCTGACCTGAAGGCCGCCCTGTACTCCCTGTTCGCCGCCCTCTCCCTCGTCCTGAAGGACGACAGCGCCGCCTTCCTCCCTCCTCTCATTGAGTCCATCTTCCTCTCCCTGAAGAGCACTGAGGGTGTTGTGGTTAGTTTCTTCTAGTTAGTTGGGAATATGCGACGAGACATAAAATTGTGTTAAGTCGGAGAGGATCGATTAATGGTTGCACTAGTTTTTTGGTGCTAAAAGTCCCACAAAAATATGGAACAGTCCTGGTGACACTTTGTTTTTTCCCCTGACTGTGGTTGTAGTTTATTTTGAGGGCTTATGTGTAGATATTGTACGGTTATGTATTGTGCTCTATGGTTCCAGTCGACGTACAAAGAAGAAGACGGACCACTGAGCGTGTTTGAGGATGTAGCAGACTCGGGGGATGAAGAGGACATTGCCAGCCAATCAGAGTCGTCAGATGAGCCGGAGGAGTTCATGGTGGAGAATCCCTACATGGAGGAGAAAGAGGAGGCGTGCCTTACACTCAAAGAGTTTGCTCTTAATGCTGGGTGAGTAAAGAGGGATTTCAACTAGGCGCCTGCAAAACCGTGATTATGTAATTTGAAAGTGGGTGTATACGTATTTCATTGCGCCTGCAAAACCATGATTATGTAATCAGAAAGTGGGTGTACACGTATTTCATTGCGCCTGCAAAACCATGATTATGTAATCAGAAAGTGGGTGTACACGTATTTCATTGCGCCTGCAAAACCATGATTATGTAATCAGAAAGTGGGTGTACACGTATTTCATTGCGCCTGCAAAACCATGATTATGTAATCAGAAAGTGGGTGTACACGTATTTCAGTGCATCATTTAAAGCCGTGATTATGTATTGTAATTTCCCTGCAAAAGCCATGATTATGTTATTGGAGATAGTTTTCTAATACTTTTCCCGTACTTTCCAGGGGGTCATTCTTGCCCTACCTGGAGAAAGCATTCGAAGAAGTGCTCGAGCTGACGAGTTTCCCGCATGACGATGTCCGCAAGAGCTCATTTGAAGCCCTCGCCCAATTCTGTATCAACTTCTCCAAAATAGAAACTGTTGAGGGGAAGCAAGGTAAACACAGTCGGTGGAGTGAGTTCTGAGATGACGGTGGCTCTCTGGCTCACTTCCTCCAGATCCCAGCACTTGAGAACACATTTCAAAACTAATAAATATACGATAGGTTCCTTAGGAGAGTATCGTTTGTGTCGGCATCCTTAGTGACGTTTCAGCTCTGAGCAAAGCTCTGGAGATGGTGGTGCGTCAGTGTACAGATGCTGTCATTAAGGATGAAGAGTGTCTGGTGTTTAACTCTGCGCTGTAGGCTCTGGCTACCATGCTGAAACAAATCTGTTGTGATATTACACTTAACGTTCCAGCTCTTGGCAAAGCTCTGGAGATGGTGGTGCCTCAGTGTACGGATGCTGTCATTAAGGATGAGGAGTGCCTGGTCGCTAACTCCGCACTGGAAGCTCTGGCTGCCATGCTGAAGCAGATCGGTGCGCCTGTGCTAGCTGGCTCCGGACACCAGCAGGCCATCCTCAAGGTCGTCAACGATGTCCTCCTGAGCAAGGTCACTACATATTGATGTTAACTTGTTACTAGGTAACTAGGCACTGGAGGGGCGCTCAACTAATAAGCAGGAGATCCCAGGATCTAGTCCCGACTGGCCGAGATTTTTTCCTGATTAATCTTGTCCTGCTCTGGGTCTGGGTCTACCCAGCCACCGTGAGTACCGAACCTTCACTTTCTAGGGAAAACTACTGTAGGGTGTGATTCTGATGAAATCGCCCCTTTGCGTACTGACGTCACTAACGGTGGAACCCTATACCCCTCTAGGCCCTGACCCTGAGCGGTAGGGTTGTGTGCTGCTATAGAGTAAGATAATCGTGTTAAACGGTATGCCTGATTTTTCTGACCCTATACAACCAATTTGAAGAATTTAACTAAAAAATTAAAAAGATTAGTTTGTCGACCTATTGATATACTCTGTTTTCCTGTCATACACCCAGTGTTTTGTCAACTTTTCAACCCCTTACATTTGTTTTTTTGTTCTGTTTGTCAGGTGGAGTGCCAGGACAAGGGGGAAGAGGATGAGGCGCCTGCAGAAGGGGATGAAGGTGAGGGGGAGGCTGAGCAGGATGAACTCCTGATGGAGTCAGCTGGAGAGGTTATCCCCGCTCTTGGCCACGCTATGCCCGCCCCGCAGTTCATCATGTGTCTCCAGGCTCTGCTCCCCGCCATTCTCCCAAAACTGGTAACTATTTCCCCCTGATGTCGTCAGTAAGGTCAAGCTTGTGAAAAATAGGAACTTATGAGCGCTTTTGAGTTACAGCTTGGACATCAGTATAAGGCCGGACCTGTCGACACGCGGGGAGCTGTGTGAGCAGCTGGTGACTCAGTAGCTGTGTGAGCAGCTGGTGACTCAGTAGCTGTGTGAGCAGCTGGTGACTCAGTAGCTGTGTGAGCAGCTGGTGACTCAGTAGCTGTGTGAGCAGCTGGTGACTCAGTAGCTGTGTGAGCAGCTGGTGACTCAGTAGCTGTGTGAGCAGCTGGTGACTCAGTAGATGTGTGAGCAGCTGGTGACTCAGTAGCTGTGTTTTTATGTTACAGGGTAAGCAAAGCTCCGTATCTCAGCGCTCCTTCTTTATCGGCACGCTGGCAGAGTGCATGTCGTCAGCAGGGCCGGAGCTGTCGACACGTGGGGACCTGAGTGAGCAGCTGCTGAACCTGTACTTGCCTCTAGCCCAGGACTCGAACCAAGAAGTCCGCAACAACGCCATCTTTGGCTTGGGCGAGCTCGTGTTGCATTCCAAGCAGACTCTTTACTCGTATCCTTTTGCTGGTAGTCAGTCTGGTGACTGTACCACAATCAGTGAAGTTCGTACAGAGGGGAAGTAATATTACGGAGAATTTCCTTAACGCTTGACTAGCAAATACATGGACATCCTGCGGCTGCTGTCGAATGCGCTGTCGACTGAGGTCTACCCCTGTGCCATCGATAATATCTGCGGGGCCCTCGCACGCATTATCCTCACCAATCATGAGATCGTACCTGTTGACCAGGCAAGTCTCTCATCACTGGGCAAGTAGAGTAGGTACCTGTTGACCAGGCAAGTCTCTCATCACTGGGCAAGTAGAGTAGGTACCCGTTGACCAGGCAAGTCTCTCATCACTTGGGCAAGTAGAGTAGGTACCTGTTGACCAGGCAAGTCTCTCATCACTGGGCAAGTAGAGTAGGTGCCTGTTGACCAGGCAAGTCTCTCATCACTGGGCAAGTAGAGTAGGTACCTGTTGACCAGGCAAGTCTCTCATCACTGGGCAAGTAGAGTAGGTACCTGTTGACCAGGCAAGTCTCTCATCACTGGGCAAGTAGAGTAGGTACCCGTTGACCAGGCAAGTCTCTCATCACTGGGCAAGTAGAGTAGGTACCTGTTGACCAGGCAAGTCTCTCATCACTGGGCAAGTAGAGTAGGTGCCTGTTGACCAGGCAAGTCTCTCATCACTGGGCAAGTAGAGTAGGTACCTGTTGACCAGGCAAGTCTCTCATCACTGGGCAAGTAGAGTAGGTATCTGTTGACCAGGCAAGTGCTGTTGGACGATCAGTAGCCAAGTGCTCGGCGCACCTCTCCCGCGTGGTTTCACTACTTGTCACTTTAACCCTAGAAGAGCCACTGCCTAGTGGAGCACAGAGTGTTACCTTTCGTGAGTTCTGTACACTAGAGGTCATTTGGTCACAGTTACGCCTGACAGTCAAGTTTTTCCCCAGCTGGTGAAGGACTGGCCGGGGAAGACTCGCGAGGAAAAGTTTTGACAAGTCGGGACTCTGAAGTGTGATGAAGAGCATGAGGCTGTGATGAAGCGCCTGGTACACCATTACAGCAGGGTCGTGCGGTCAATATCATGTTTGTGTATCAGGTACTGACTGCGCTGGTGGAGAAGCTGCCGCTGAAGGAAGACTATGAAGAGCATGAGGCCATGGTGAAGTGCCTGGCACACCTGTACCAGCTGGGACACGGTGCCATCAAGGCGCACATGGCCAGCGTCATCCGCATTTGCTGCCTGATACTGCACGAGAAGAAAGGCAATGACAGTACGTGTTACATAGATTATTTACTACCTTAAAGGCGAAAGCACAATTGTGTAACACGTGGCATTTTCATCCGTTATCTGCACAACAGTTAATTTTCCCACAATACACTGGGAATCGTTAACTTGCTCAACTAACCAGGGAATCAACCTCTGTCTCTACTGTAATGAAAGGTTCAGTTCCTCTCAGTGGCCGAGCCTTCAAGGGGTCTACCCTGTGTCCTGGGAGGTCTGGGTTCGAATCCCGGCGTACGGAAAAATATTTTTCTTACGCATGGATGTATTGGCTTGAGCTCTGTCCTGATCTGGCTTCGGCTGGCTCCTGTTCTTGTGGTCGTGTTATGCTCGGTTGTTTGTAGATGTGGTTTGTTTGTGTTTCAGCGATATTAGGCATGACAGCTGAGTTGCTGAAGCTGTGCTGGAAAGATTTCCCAGCGGAAGTGACGTCAGTAGTGCAGACCTTACCACAGGAAGCAGCCACCAATCTCCACAGTCTTCTGACTACCTCATAGCTGTCCATCTCCCTGTCTTCCTATCCTCCTGCCCTTCTCTCCTCTTAGCTATCTATCCCCCTGCCCTCGTACTAGTGGAGCGAAGCGAAAAAAATCTGTTTCGTAAGTTGTTTTTGAAAGGGGACGTCACCTAAAACGTTTAGATGCCGAGTTTTCCCACCAATTTTTTTAGTTTTTTAAATAATAAAAGCGTTTTTTATTTAGATAAAATAAAAAAAATTTGAAACTGCGCTTTTGAAAAAACCGCCCCTATTTTTTTCTTCGCTACCTTCTACCTTCGTAGCCTCCCACCCTCCTAGTCTGTTAAGAAATTTTGAACGCTTCGAATTTTGTATCCTATCCAGCCTGGAAATGCCTGTCTGCACACTTTGTTGACGTTTTTTTGTGACCTCTGAGGAAACTGTTGCAGATAATATTTGCTCTGTACCTACCTACCAAAACATATCAAGCTAACTTCTGTCGTTCTGACAAATAAATATCCAGTAGTTTCTTCAGAAATTCATCATTATAAAACGTCAACAACAGCATTGTGTGTACAGTCTTTAGGGGTACCGTTACAGAAATAAAATAGCCACTGCAGGTGTAACTGCAAGTGTAACTGCAGGTGTAACTGCAAGTGTAACTGCAAGTGTAACTGCAGGTGTAACTGCAAGTGTAACTGCAGGTGTAACTGCAAGTGCAGGTGTAACTGCAAGTGTAACTGCAAGTGTAACTGCAGGTGTAACTGCAAGTGTAACTGCAGGTGTAACTGCAGGTGTAGGGATTCCAACTGCTGGACACAAAACTAACATTGCTCACATCACAATCAAAATAACTACTTCCAGTTAAAATTGTACTCGTGTGGCCATACTTGTAAGTACATTTTGGCTCCCTTACAATTGCATTTACCCTCAGTAAGTTTGTTTTAATATAACACCTAAGTCATCGATATTGGGAAGCCACTCTTTGCCCGCTCCATTCACTACAAAAACAAAAGCTGTGGCATTTGTTTATTATTCAGTTGCCCTTCTAAGGTTTGAAATTTATTTTTTTGCAACAAAAAAAAAATTGTGAAAAGACGGTATTTCTCCATTTCAAGGTGCAGGAGATCTATTCCGGATGTTTGGTCGTTAAATACGCGTTCAGCTCCTAACGGTGAAACAGAGCTAAAACTGAACCACTTGGTTAGATCCGGAATGAAGTCGCGACCACCTTCACTTGTTACTTACTGAGACCTCAGAATGACCGTTAAATAATAAAACAAATGACACAGGGAAAATTTCAAAAGTTTGCTTGGGTAATGAGAGGGAAAACAAAAGATTGTCTTCCTTATGTCTCTGACTCTCCAAACCACGAGGTGCTCTTTGTTTATGCTTCTTCCTAGAAAACTTTTCAATGTCTTCCGATGTAATTTTACAGTCGAGGGATTTTTGACAAATTCGTGACAACAATCTCACCATCTTGACAATTTGTTCAGAGAAAGGAAGATTGACAAAGCGCATAGTATGGTGGCGGTGGTGGTTTACTTTTAGAAGTAAAATTGAATTGAATTTAAAATAATGATAAAATGCTGTGATTTAGGTTTGGAGAAAATTAGCTAGGTAGGTGCTGCTTACTGCTTACTGCTTACTGCTTACTGCTTGTTTACTTTTTCGTTTCATTCGAATTCGGCCAATCATACGTTCTCTATTGGTTTACGTTTTTTATGCACACTTTATGAGAAAACTATTGGATATTTAAATGTTCTGAAATATAAAATTTCTATAAACTATGTCATAAATAAACAGGCTCTGTTGTGATTTTATGATCGAGTGATTTTTTTGTCTATAGAAAAATTTGTCCAAATTTAATTTATCGTAAAAAAAGATATCTTATATATATTTCAGAACATATAAATATCCAATAGTTTCCTCGTGAAGTTTGGAGAAAAAACGTAAGCAAATAGTAAATGTATATTCAGTGTTAGGGGTACTGTCATTGTCGATATTTTGGTTGTACGTAGTGTCTTGCTGCAGATTGGAAGTGACATTACAGTTGCTTACGTAATCTTGGATTTCCCTGACTTGCCTGACTTCCAGTTCATCTGACAGATAAACAAAAAAATGTGTGGCGTGTTTTTCCAGCTGATAAATATATCCACTATTGTCTCTCCTATCATGATGTTAACATGACTCTGGGAAATTTTAAAAATTCCGTGAGAAGAATTCTGTTGGAATGAATTGTGAGACTAGTTTGTCTTGCCTTACATTACAGTAGGGACCACTTCATAACGTATCCTATAGTGCAGTTGCGCTTGTCATAAGCTAAACACACGGTATGATAAATCTGTTACATAGGAGGCACAATTGTATACTTTAGAGAAGTGGTGAAATTCATCTTAAAACAACTATTGGCCTAATCACACCCTTATATTTTGGATGAAATTTGTTATTAAAAAAAAAAAAAACTTTATCAAGAGGAATGTTAAAGGTGATGACACAATCGTGTTTGTTTATGTGTTTTGGGGACGCTGTCGGAGATTTATATTTTCCGAAATATAATATATCTTTTTATCGGCCGAAATGAACTGGCTTGCGATTTTACATAGAGTGATTTTGTCCAGTTGGTCCAAAATCACTCGATCGTAAAATCACAACATAGCCAGTTAACTTCAAACGTTAAAAAGACGTATTTATATTTGAGAACATTAATATCCAACTGTGTCGGAAATAAACTACACGTTAACTTTTTATTAATACAATTATTTTTATTGTTAAAATATTCAATGCAGAATGTGATCGTATGCTATTTTGACCATGGAAAATCAACCTTCATTGGAAATTAAAATGAAAGTTGAGCCTATAGGGAGAGAGATCTGTTGGTTTCTTTAGAACTTATTCGAATCAGGTTGATTTTTATTTAATTTCTCTTGGTGAAAATGGCCGTATGTCTAGCTATTACTTTACACGAACTTCGTGTGAATTAGTAGGTAAGTAGGTACCTACCTAAAAATAATATATTATCATGTCTCACAGTACGTGAGACGTCATTTTGTAACTTTACTATTGTTTCCTTACTTTTCACACCGGTTCTCACCCTATAACGTAACTCTAAACACACTAATTCCCAGTAGTTATCGACTGGTAAAACAAAACAAAAAAAATCATTGAGACATTGGTGAATTTACCTATCTACCTCGCTACGTTGTTAAAATTTTGAATCTTGCTAGCCAATATGGCGAGAAAGTATTGGTAGAAATGCATCATCATCAAAAGCTTAACCTTAACGAAGAATGATTGAATAGAGAAGGTTTAGCGAGCACAAAGGTGAGCTGCTTATGCATGAAATGATGGAGTCCCGATTGTTACAGATACTGCCCGTGTTTGGAGGGCTCATGCACTTTAAGGCTGCAGGCTCGTTGTTTGTGAAGTTTCTTAATGACACTTTTCTGACGAAACTGATGGAATTATAAGTATTTGTTCTAAAATAAAGCAGGCCTTTATAATTATTATAGTGTGATTTTGGTCGTTAGTTCCTGACGATGAAAACTCACATTATATTTCAGAACAAATTAATATCCAAAAGTTTCTTCTGGAAAGTGTCGTTGAAATAACGTCAACAAACAGCCTTGTGTCCCTGCAGCCTTGTGAGTTGTTTGGAGCGCTCGGTAGGCCATCCACTGTTCGCGCTGGCAGTGCAGTCTCAGTCTTGTGCCTCTAGCGCTACCAGCAACGTCAGTGCAGTGCTACCGCTACTTACCGCTCAGTGTTACACTCGGACAAAGCCAGTGCAGTGCTGCTGCTACCCCCAGTGCTACACTCGGACAAAGCCAGTGCAGTGCTACTGCTACCCCCAGTGCTACACTCGGACAAAGCCAGTGCAGTGCTGCTGCTACCCCCAGTGCTACACTCGGACAAAGCCAGTGCAGTGCTACTGCTACCCCCAGTGCTACACTCGGACAAAGCCAGTGCAGTGCTGCTGCTACCCCCAGTGCTACACTCGGATATGCTCCACTTTGACATCGGATAATCCAGTTCACTAAGGTATTTATTCACAATTTTTCTCTACTGTCAAAAACTAGTTGGCGAAGTTGTGTTTTTAGAACAGAGACATAGGTATTATATTTCAGAACATATTATCAAAAAAACCATTCTGATTAGCACCCGATGTTACCCCCCATATAAGGGTAGTAACGGGTCTAACAATGGTTGCACTTGACTTTACCACACTGAGAAGGACCTACCACCTAGGTACGTAACCAAAAAATTC
Organism: Mesopsocus fuscifrons; assembly: GCA_950004255.1. Taxonomy (NCBI): domain Eukaryota; kingdom Metazoa; phylum Arthropoda; class Insecta; order Psocodea; family Mesopsocidae; genus Mesopsocus; species Mesopsocus fuscifrons. The sequence continues at coordinate 240,789 of OX465375.1, forward strand.
AGTGAAAAGGTGTTGTTTTAGGTAGATTTCGAAGAAAAATCTACCTATTGTAGTCGTACCAGTAGTCTCACTTTTGAAAAATTTCTTCACAGTTCTCCTTTTTATGACCCCTGGATCCCAAAACCACCATCAGTTCAAAAGTTTATATATATATATATCTATCTATCTATCATTTTCACTTCCTTGTGAACACGCTAGCAGCCGTATTTTTGAAAAATAATTGGTTTTGACTATTTAATAAAATATAAGGGACTAAAATCTCGGTCGAGTTCGTTAATGGGGGAAATCGGACCAAGGGGGGGGGGAAATGGGGGGACTTTTTCTAAATCTGGCTTTTTGGCCATAACTCCCTTAATATTGCAACTAATGAAACGTAGTTTTCTCTGAGGGCCGTCTAACAGTACTGCCTACAACTTTTCTTTGTAACGTTTTTTGATCCCACCCTTAATGGTTGAATAGGGGTGGAAAAAGAGGGTTTTGCGCACAAAAAAATTCATAACTTGTGTCCTAGGGGTGTTATCGAGTTCTTTTGTTTTGTAATGCATTTGCCTCAATATTACCTACAACTTTTGTAAGAAAAAGTTTTTCTTCCGACGCACCGTTTAGGCAGGGGTGGGGGGTTGAATTTTCAAAACGTCATAACTCACTTATTTGGTGAGATATTGAGTTTTATCTTTTTGCTATGAGTTTCTATTAATAATATCTACAACTTTTGTCTGAAAATGTTTTTTGTAAAATCACTTTCATTTTCTTGTTAAGGGGGGGGGTGAAATTTCAAAACTCAATTCCTCCGTTTGTTACTGTGTTATCGAGTTCTTTTGTTTTGTAATGCATTTGCCTCAATATTACCTACAACTTTTGTCTGAACAAGTTTTTCGTCCGACGCACCGTTTAGGCAGGGGGTGGGGGGTTGAATTTTCAAAACGTCATAACTCATTTATTTGATGAGATATTGAGTTTATTCTTTTTGCTATGAGTTTCTATTAATAATATCTACAACTTTTGTCTGAAAAAGTTTTTTGTAAAATCACTTTCATTTTCTTGTTAAGGGGGGGGGGGTGGAATTTCAAAACTCAATTCCTCCGTTTGTTATTGTAGATAATGCAATTGGATCAACTGAAAATCTTCTTATCCGTCTTTCTAAATGATTTTAGACTGCTTTTAGTTGATGGAAGTAATCTTCGAAATCTACCTACGCCTTTCGGGGCTGCCGAAAGGGATTTTTTTAAATTTTCGAGGGAATTTTGGGTTTTATTTTTTTGGTATATTTTTTCTCAATTGTTTTTGAGATTCAGGGTGTTTTGTACCACCCACTGAATTATCGTAGGTATAACTTGTTTTTGTCTGTGATTTTCGACGACACGTTTGGGCTATTTTGTAGGGAAGTAAATATTGGTCTAACGAACCGTGTTTTTTGGGGGTAAGAGGTTCAAATCCTGACGTGACAGAAATTTATTGATCACTCTTCCGTTATTGACTTTAACGGAGGACGGAGATTTTCGTGATTTTGCCCCCCCCCCCCCCTCCCCCCCTGAACCTAGGGCTACCAGAAATAGGGTTGATTCAGTTTTGGTTTTTTAATGAGAATTGGTAATTTGTGTTATGTGGTTGGTCTTGTATCGACCCAATTACCTATAGACGTCGCACCATACATATCCCGCCTGTACCTATACCTACCTACCTGACCTGGGTACTAATTGTGTCTGTTGTTATAAATACTATTTTGTGTATTATAAAAGCAGCCACTGCTCCTCTTTGTCCCTCTTTGTTGATGTTTTTCCCCTATTCTTTTGGGAGACTCTTGGACTCATAACATTGGACACCAATGTAAGGCTTTATAGTGACCAAAGTGTCAAAAATACTGCAAAAACAATTGACGTCCCTCGTTAAATCATGTAGGTATGTCATGTATGTTGGATGATGCATGTCGTTTTCCACTGAGATGGCATGAGCAGAGAAGCTTATTCTGCTTATGTGTTCCTGTAGCGAAACACGCTGGAATGTCACTCCTAATATGGCTGTTGCTTTATTTATAATGCCCTGATCATAACTAAATAGCGATTCTTCAGGTGGCAATATAGTTGCTCTATGTTACCGTCCATATGGGACAAGCTGACAACTGGACGGATGACTTGCTAAGTTGTGGACCTAAGTATAGCCGATAGCGGTGCCGCATTTGTTGCCTGACCTGACCCGTTCATACCAAAGCAGTGCCGTCAGTTGCGCATGGGGTATTTAGGAGAAGGGGAGACATCACTAGTTTTACTTTCTCGCCCGTATGTAATACATGGGCTGAGAAAGTTATGTCTTCGTGCAAAATTTCGATTTTGAGATTTTGGGTTTCCCATAATCCTGGAGGTCCCCGTCTCCCGAGTCCAAAAAAGTGGTTTTTAAAAAATGTCCGACGTACGTCAGTCTGTCGCGCAACTGGACGTCACACCGTTCGTCCGATTTTGCTCAAATTCGGTATGTAGGTACCTAATGTAAATATCTGGACATGTTTTTTGATAAATTTTGATAACTCAAAAATTGCGCCTGCTATGGTCAAAAAAAGGCAAAAAATCGTGTTTTTTGACAGTTAAGAAGGGCTGGAAGCTACGTATATCAAGTTGGAACCTTGAAAATTTGCGGAAGTGTTTTTGAATAGATGTTTTTAGGTCTTTTATAATCATTTGGAGGTGGGCCAATAACTTGGCCCAGTTTTGGCCCAAACGCGTTGGTCTTCACTCCGGTAGCACTATTCGATCGATTTCAATAAAAATTGGTAGGGATGTGTACTTTAACCTACTTTAATGTTTTACCGAACGAAATGTATCCAACATAATAATTATGGCCAATATTGGCATTATCGTAGGAAAATTTTCCATAAATGGAAATCACGTTTTTGATTGGTTAAGACGGATTTGCAAGAACCGTAATCGACAGATGTCCTTGAAAATTGGTGAAAATGGTCTCAGATAGATGCTTCAAGGTCATTTTCAATAGATTTTCAATTACTTGAAACCGCGACATGGAAAATAGAAAACACGTACTTTGCGCGTCGAACGACACTTCACCATTTGACGGATATGTTTGAAATCCGGTGAGTAGGTGCCTAAAATTATTGTCCAGTGTATGGCAAAATATTTTTTAGAAAAAGTTAAAATTTTGGTCCAAAAAAAATAAATTACGTAAAAAAAAATCAAAATTTTCGATACCGCTGGCGTAAAAATTGCGAGAAAGTCAAGTGCGACCATTGTCGGACCCTTTATTTCTCCAACACTTTCCGCAAAATATGGGAAGAAAAGACATGGGTAAACAAACAGGATAGTGTGGACACTAGTAGCTGTGCTAGTAGCTGTGCTAGTAGCTGTGCTAGTAGCTGTGCTAGTAGCTGTGCTAGTAGCTGTGCTAGTAGCTGTGCTAGTAGCTGTGCTAGTAGCTGTGCTAGTAGCTGTGCTAGTAGTGACCGTTTTTTGAAGACTCTGTCGGATATTTAAATGTTCTGAAAGATAATATGCCATTTTAACGTCTGGCGTCCGTCTGGCGTAGTTGTGATATACGTTCGCGTAATTTTTGACTAAGTAACTCTTTATAGAGAAAAATAGCTTGACTGGATAAAGGGTCCGACAATGGTCACACTTGACTTTCTCGCAATTTTTATCAAAAATTTAATTTTTTTTTTTACGTAATTTATTTTTTTTGGACCAAAATTTTTAACTTTTTCTAAAAAATATTTTGCCATACACTGGACAATAATTTTAGGCATCTACTCACCGGATTTCAAACATATCCGTCAAATGGTGAAGTGTCGTTCGACGCGCAAAGTACGTGTTTTCTATTTTCCATGTCACGGCCTTAATTTTCAAGTAATTGAAAATCTATTGAAAATGACCTTGAAGCATCTATCTGAGACCACTTTCACCAATTTTCAAGGAAATCTGTCGATTAGGGTTGTTGCAAATCCGTCTGAACCAATCAAAAACGTGATTTCCATTTTTGGAAAATTTTCCTACGATAATGCCAATATTGGCCATAATTATTATGTTGGATAAATTTCGTTCGGTAAAACATCAAACTAGGTTAAAGTACACCTCCCTACCAATTTTTATTGAAATCGATCGAATAGTGCTACCGGAGTGACGACCAACGCGTTTGGGCCAAAACTGGGCCAAGTTATTGGCCCACCTCCAAGTGATTGTGAAAGACCTAAAAACATCTATTCAAAAACACTTCCGCAAATTTTCAAGGTTCCAACTTGATATACGTAGCTTCCAGCCCTTCTTAACTGTCAAAAAACACGATTTTTTGCCTTTTTTTGACCATAGCAGGCGCAATTTTTGAGTTATCAAAATTTATCAAAAAACATGTCCAGATATTTACATTAGGTACCTACATACCGAATTTGAGCAAAATCGGACGAACGGTGTGACGTCCAGTTGCGCGACAGACTGACGTACGTACGTACGTACGTCAGTCTGTCGCGCGGACATTTTTTAAAAACCACTTTTTTTGGACTCGGGGGACCTCCAGGATCATGGGAAACCCAAAATCTCAAAATCGAAATTTAATAACTTTTTGTCAGCCCATGTATTACATACGGGCGAGAAAGTAAAAATATAAAAACATAGCCAGTTAATTTCGGACGTGAAAAAGACCTAGCGTACAAATATCCAACAGTGTTCTCAAATAATGGTTGGAAAAAACGTAAACAGATAGCAGAGTAGGTACCAATAGTACGAGTAGGTATATTCCGTGTTAATGTTACGGGTGGCATGAGCTGATGTCTGTCGGTAATTGAATAGAATGATACCTAAAACTGCATATTACGGTGTCTGGTATAAATACTCACCGTCGTCACAAGTGCCAGGGTGTCCTATGTAGCTAGAGGTGTGAGGTTAGTCACCCAGGGTGTCCTATGTAGCTAGAGGTGTGAGGTTAGTCATTAGTCACCCAGGGTGTCCTATGTACCTAGAGGTGTGAGGTTAGTCACCCAGGGTGTCCTATGTACCTAGAGGTGTGAGGTTAGTCACCCAGGGTGTCCTATGTACCTAGAGGTGTGAGGTTAGTCACCCAGGGTGTCCTATGTACCTAGAGGTGTGAGGTTAGTCACCCAGGGTGTCCTATGTAGCTAGAGGTGTGAGGTTGGTCACCCAGGGTGTCCTATGTAGCTAGAGGTGTGAGGTTAGTCACCCAGGGTGTCCTACGTAGCTAGAGGTGTGAGGTTAGTCACCCAGGGTGTCCTATGTAGCTAGAGGTGTGAGGTTGGTCACCCAGGGTGTCCTATGTAGCTAGAGGTGTGAGGTTGGTCACCCAGGGTGTCCTATGTACCTAGAGGTGTGAGGTTGGTCACCCAGGGTGTCCTATGTAGCTAGAGGTGTGAGGTTGGTCACCCAGGGTGTCCTATGTAGCTAGAGGTGTGAGGTTGGTCACCCAGGGTGTCCTATGTACCTAGAGGTGTGAGGTTGGTCACCCAGACTGCTTCCCACTCAAGCTGATCGTCAAGGTGGTGCTGGTATGGTGCTCATTAGTGCCAGGGTGTGGGTGTGACCGCGGTACTGCATGTACCTGCGAGAGGAGCTAATCACCTATTATACAAACTGTAAATTATCAACTATCTCATGCATAAGGGTCCGACAATGCTCGCACTTGATCTCCTCACAGTTTTCTGTCGAAAACTTTGATTTTTCTACACTAATTGTTTTGGCCACAATTTCAGTTTTATTTAAAAGATAAATATATATTGTACATTGCACTGGACAGTAATTATAGGCACCTACATACCGAATTTCAAACATATTCGTCAAACGAAACATATTCGTCAAACGAAGTTTCGTTCGATGCGCAAAGTATTTCTATGTAGCATGAAAGCTTCTATCTGAGACTCTGTGCTGAGACTTTCACTGATTTTTGAGGCTCTTCGTCGATTAGTGTATACAATCGAAAACGTGATTTCCATTTTTGGAAAATTTCCCTATGATAATGCAAATATTGGCCAGAATTATGTTGTGTAAATGTCGTTCGGTACTACATCAAATTACGTTAAAAGAGACCTCCCTACCGATTTTTATTGAAATCAATGGAATTATGCATGCGACCAGCATTTTTTGGCCGACGTTGCTCAAACCAAATTGGCCAAAACTGTAAAGCAACAAACCCACTGATACAAAATTTCGAGTCTGTTTTGGTAATTGATTTTATTCAAATTCCAGTAGTTTCTATGATAATGAGAGAAAAAGTACTTCTCTCCCGCACGTTCTCCCTCTGGAAATGCATTTCCTCCATGCACCCATAAGATCAACATTGCGATGAGATGGGGCTATACCTACAGTGAGTAGTAATAGGTACCATACCTATAATTAGCTGGCGGCTGTTGGTTACTATTCTTGGAATGGAGCGTGCCTGCGTATGACGCTGCGCTGACGGTAGACGGCATGGCAGTTAGCAGTTAGCACCGTTTTATCCAGATTATACTGCCTCATATCACGCTTAGTTAGTTAAACATTGCTACCTACGCAAGTATTACAAGGAGCCACGTGCAACTTTTGAGGTGCTTCACCTGCCGATCAAAAATTTATCAAAGCTTACTCGATCGTAAAATCACAGTATAAACACGTTCATCTCAGAACAAATAGTTTCCTCTGAGAAGTGTCATCAAGTCCGTCAGCAACACCATTTCTAGAATTATCCGTCGTGCTCCCACTCCCCACCCACCAGTTTTAGGTGGGTTCCGAAGTACCACAACCTCGATATACATTCTGAATATATCAGAGGTGAATGTCGCGGTCTGAAAAAGTTTGATAGGATCGGGATGGAACCGGTGTGAGCTCTCTACATAACCGGTGTGAGCTCTCTACATAACCGGTGTGAGCTCTCTACATAAAGACAGCCAGCTCTATAGACCTGACCTCTCAGCTTTCCAATTTTTGAGGCTGTTGCACTTATGAAATGAGGCCAAAGAGGCAATGATATATTGTAACCATGTCCCTATCATTTTTGAATGGATTTCCCAAGACCCCCCAGCACCCGATAGGCATGCTGACGTATATGATAACGTGAGTGTGATAGAACGTGCCGAACTAGGCGTCATCGTCATCCTATCCACACCTCCTCATCATCAACTCTGATGACTTCCAGAACTTTCCACATTTCTGCGAAGACACGTGAGTGCCAGTCACAGTGCAGATGATCTGATCGGATATGGGTGAAACTGTCTCGACAGCAGTGTGGTCCTTGCATGAGAGGCGCCTCACAACGCTTCCATCCCGATCCTATTAAAGTCTTTGCTTTCTCGCTAGCGAGAAAGTATTGTTTTCGGGCAAAATTTTGAAATTGAGATTTCAGGTTTCCCATGATCCTGGGGGTCCCCTGAGTTGAAAAAGTGGTTTCTGGAAAAAGTCTGTCTGTCCGTCAGTCCGTCCGTCCGTTCCCTGCTCTAGAGCCTGTACCGTTCATCCGATTTCGATGAAATTTGGGATGCACCTGTCTAAAATCACGGCCAATGGACATTTTTAAGGAATCTTTAATTGGTCAAAAACTGCGGCCGCTATTTCCAAAAAACCGCCAAAATAATTAAAAAATCGTGTTTTTGGTTAGTTGGACAACCGCCGATGGTACACTTTTCAATCTGTAACAATGAAAATTGGTGAGTTTGTTGCCAATAGATTTTTCGAAGTCATTTGCAACAAAAATTGAATTGGTTCAAAATTATGGCAGATTTGGAACAAAGTTCGATCCTTTCGGCGCCATTCACATTTATAGACCGATTGTCATCAAATTTGGTACTTTTGTGTAAAAATACTTAACTTAAACATTTATGGAACAGAATTTTATCTTGAAAATTACGGCCGTTTTTGTCAAAAAAGTGTTGAAAATGAGAAACCATGTTTTTGAATAGTCGGAACGCATTTGGTACTACAGTAAATGAGTGACAGTCATGAGATTGGATAAGAGTAATCTGAGATAGATACTCGTGGGTCCTTTTCACCCGATTTTGGATTGCTTAAAAATTACGCCTGCAAAAAAAAAATCTAAAAAAAAAAACGAAAATTTGATACTTATGGGGTGAGAAAGTTAAGTGCGACTGTTGTCGGACCCTTTATTCTGATTGGCCTCTGATATGTTCAGCATGTCAAGTAAAATGTACATCGAGGCTGTGGTGGTTCGGAACCCACCTAAAGCTGTTGTTCCCCATCGTGTACAAGCACGGTAGGTGGGGTGTGCCGGTACTTGGTAGTGCTGCCAGTTGAGCATGATGAAATGGTCAGTGGCTGTTTATGGGCTTCTCCTCCCACACCTCTGCTATAACTGGGGATAACCACCGGAGCATTCGTATAGCAACACAATCAAGAATATTTGGGATGGCGTGATTGTGCGTTATCTGTCAGATAGAGATGTGATGAAACAATGGAATAGTGAGCATCAGCATAGCTGCTATAGTGCAAACAAGGTCACTAGGTCGCATCCTCCGTCTTTGACCTGCAGCCCGGTAAATAATCCTTCTACAATCAAAATATCCTCAGCTTTGGCGTCATATACATTCACTACCTGCGCCATTAACAATCAATGAACCCCGTTCATGTAGCCGCGCCGCGCCGCCGTAGAGGGCCAAGGTGTGGTGCGGCGCGGCTAATAGGTGCACTCTCTCTACCTAGTATCAGAGAAGAGGTTCAATCCTCAGGCGTCAGAATTTTTTTGTCACCTTTGAGTTCGTTTTTTCGACGATCCAAACGTAGCAGATTTTTTTTTCATCACAGTGAAATATTCTATATTTTATGATAAAGAACCTTGCTAATCTTTGTTCCTATCCTCAGCTGGTATACCTGTCACACTTAACCCGACGATCAAACCCACATGCTTAGGCTAACCTTCAGTTAAATCTGAAGTGAGGATGGCAATGTGGCGGTGAGCTGTGACTGTCATGTATGTAGATTGTAGTTGTATAGATGATCGGGCCATATAAATAACTGGCAGGCCAGGTTGATCCAGGTCAAGTACCACCGACCGCACGTTACCGTCTACGGCAAACTTAATGCCACGCAGGGGTGGCCAAAGTGTCACTGAAATTATCGACTTTGAGGACCCCGTCCACCTATCCGCGCCGCGCCGCCGTTTTTGATATAGCAAGGAGTAGAGCTCGGCCGCGGCAGGTTCATGCTGTCGAAAAGGCGTGGCGTGACGGGATCCTTCACGGTCTGGAAAACTTTGAATGACCCCTGTACGCAATTGATTCGGTCACTATCACGTCCGATGTCGAGTTTTCCCCCTGTTGGTGGAAGCTAGGTACCCACCAGGCCTGAGTAGCCGCGGGGCCGGGCAGAACCCCGACGATAACGAGGCTACAACCAGGGTCCTCTTGCTTTATAAGGGCACTGAGCTAGTCTGGCCGACAGGGGTGGCCAACTGGCCAAACCGTCTCTGATAATTTCAACTTTAAGTACCTATATCAATGGTTGAGCAGCTTGACCTACTAAGTTGTGAAGGCGATGCGTCAGCGAGTTTGGCCACCTTTTCCATACTGTGAGATGAGGTGTAGGACAAACACAAACAAGATAGCTCGTTTCTAAACAGTGATGCAGCTGTTGATGGGCAAATTAGTCCTGGGTAGGTACTGGTATGTTCTTGTGTAAATATTGTGCTTGCTACCGACACGTTTGCTACAGGAAACATTTGTTTACTTTGCTCTATTTTTTCCTGTTGAGGTACTATATTACTCGTAAGTTGCTGGCATATATACCTACTGAAGGAAGTCTGTAGTAGTTTGGAACCCACCAAAAACGCAGTAATGTTTGGAAGTGCTGCCAGCTGAGCACAACCCCTTGATTGGTCTATTTGCGGGGGTTATCCCCCTCATCTCCATGCATTTTGTGCGCTTTCAGGTCAGGCAATGGTGTTGGGGTGCTGCCTGAACGCAGAGCTGGACAGGGGCGGCAGGAGGGTGGAGACGGAGGAGAATGAATGGAGGGGTGGCAGGAGGGAGGAGAGGGAGGAAAATGAAGGGAGGGGAAGCTGGACGGAGGAGCCGCGAGATGGAGCCAGCCATGTCCTCGATGACCGCCACTGGTCCTGGTGTTACTTAAGGGTGAGTGTGTACCTCAACCCCCATGACGGCCCTATAGCTACCTATAAGGGTATCAGGGTGTGTGTGATGGTGTATATACACACCTGCGGAAGTCTCGTACCGCCATGCCATGTTTTAATATTTTTACGAAAATAATATTTCAGAAACAGTTCCGCATCCGTAACTTGGAACGGCTGTACCTGCAGTACCAGCAGCGCCTGCACAGAGGCTACTTCTCTGTCTTCCTGCTGCTGCAGATGATAGTCAGCATTATACATGCTGCTGTCCTCCTCACACACGAGACGGTACGTAACAGCAGAAAACAAAGTCTCTGAGACAGGGGACAGGGGACCCACTGCAGCAGCGCCTGCACAGAGGCTACTTCTCTGTCTTCCTGCTGCTGCAGATAATAGTCAGCATTATACATGCCGCTGTCCTTCTCACACACGAGACGGTACGTAACAGCAGAACACAAAAGTCTCTGAGACATGGGACAGGGGACCCACTGTTTTGCCGTTTCTCTCTCTACCGAAGAAAAAACTGAGAATCTGTTTTTTACTTTCTCGCTAGCCATATATGGCGAGAAAGTATTGTTTTCGTGCAAAATTTCGAAATTGAGATTTTGCGTTTCCCATGATCCTGGGGGTCCCCTGAGTCCAAAAAAGTGGTTTCTGGAAAAAGTCTGTCCGTCCGTCAGTCCGTCAGTCAGTCCGTCCGTCAGTCCGTGCAGTGCTCTAGCGCCTATACCGTTCATCCGATTTTGATGAAATTTGGTATGGACCTGTCTAAAATCACTGCCGAGGGGCATTTTCAAGGATTTTTTGATTGGTCAAAAATTGCGGCCACTATTGTCAAAAAACCGCCAAAATAATTCAAAAATCGTGTTTTTGGTTACTTAGACAAGCGCCGACGGTACACTTTTCAATCTATAACACTGAAAATTGGTATGTGTGTTGACAAATAGATGCTTCGAGGTCATTTTCAACTAAAATTGAATTGGTTGAAAATTACGGCCGTTCTGGACCAAAGTTCGATCGTTTCGGCGCCATTCACATTTATTGACCGATTGTCATGAAATTTGGTAAATTTGTGTAGAACCATGTAACTTAAACATTTGTCGAACAGAATTTTGTTATCTTCAAAATTACGGCCGTTGTAGTCAAAAAAGTGTCGAAAATGAGTTGAGAATGAGAAACCACGTTTTTGAATGGTCGGAACGCATTTGGGACTACAGTAATAAAATGACAGACGTGAGATTTGGTATGAGTGATCTCAGATAGATGCTCGTGGGTCATTTTCAACCGATTTTCGATTGCTTAAAAATTACGCCCGCAAAAAAATCTCAAAAAACAAAAAACAAAAAAAAAAATCATTCTGGGCGAGAAAGTTAAGTGCGACTGTTGTCGGACCCTTTATTTTTATTATTTTACTTAGTCATCCTTCAGAGGTTGCAAGATAATTTGCAGTAAGCGTACCTTTTGTAGCTATTTTGAATGCGGCTAGTCACAACTATTTGACTTGTTATGTAAAGAAATAGGTAATCCGTGTTGAGTGGGTTGTAAGAAAAGGCGAGATTAGTACATACCTGCGAAACCCGATTCATCAGTCTATCCAAACATCAGTATACGAGTACGTTGTTCCAATGCATCACATGTATTGTGATCAAATCGTATGAGCTCCGTGTTTTGACAACTTGTAAGTAGTACGGAGTTAAGACACTACACAATCGTGTACAGCAGAATGGTATTTCTTCAGTTATTTGAGGAGACAGTTGAATATTTAAATGTTCCAAAATATAGTGTACCTTTTCAACGTCAGAAATTAACTGACTATTTGTTTATTTTACGATCGAGTGATTTTTGTTAATAATACATTTGTCCTAACTTATTCGTAAAATCACAACATAGCCAGTTAAATTTGGACATTATATTTCATAGCATTTAAAATACCAAGTTTATGAAAAACGTTCAATTGTGTCTACAGCTTGTTTTATCGGTTTCCAGGAAGATCCTTCGAATCTGATCCTGCCGGACATGGTGGCGTACGTGTCGGTGGCCCTGCTGTTGTGGCCGCTTGTAGCGCTGGTGTTCAAGCAGCGGCTTGTGCGCCAGCACTCGTGGCTGCCCCTGGCCGTGTCGTCGCTGGCTGTAGGCGCTCTGCTGTGCGTTGACATCGCGCTGCCGGTGTACCACACGCAGCGCGGTCACAGCGAGCTCGTGCTGCGGCCTGCTTACGCGACGCACACGCTGCTTGCGTGCTACGTGTTCCTGCCTCTACAGAGTAACGCAGCTCCTGCTGTGCTGGGTGCTGTCGTCACCGTCTGCCATCTAACCACGCTGGGGCTTGTGACGTATCGAAACGAGGAGGCGTTCTTTCGACTGGTGGGCCAAAGTTTTTATCCACATTTATGGGAAATCAAGCCAGTGAAGTACCTGTACCTAGCTATTTATCCACTGCCTATACATTGTCCGACCGATTTTGAACAAATTTTCCTACGACCGCACTGGCAATTAAGGTAGTTGGATGGCGTTTGTCTTATTTGATCAGCTTTGTTTCCTTTTGCAGCTAGCTTCAGACGGGATTTTCCTGGTGTGCGTCAACATCCTCGGCCTGTACTTCCGGTTCGTGAATGAGGTTGTCATCCGCCGTACTTTTCTTGATCGGCGAGCCTGCGTTGAGTCCACGCTCAAGCTCAACTATGAAAAGGAGCAGGAGGTAAGTCACCGTGACGTTCAACTGCACTCGGTGCAGTTGCTCGTGTAGGAGCCATGCACTACACTGGTGGGCCAGTGTAGGGACAGTGCGACTCTGCAGCAAGATGACCCACGATCTACTCCTGACTTCTCCACATTTTTCCTAGTATTTTCGTACGTGGATCTTAGCCTGCGCAGCCCTGGTAGGTCTTCAGCGTTTAATGGCTGAGGGAAAACTCGCCTGTCGGGCGTGATTGTGTACAGATAATGCCATCCTGTATCCCACTAGAGGAAGTCGGGCGTGATTGTGTACAGATAATGCCACGGAAGGTGGCACCCTGTATCCCACTAGAGGAAGTCGGGCGTGATTGTGTACAGATAATGCCACGGAAGGTGGCACCCTGTATCCCACTAGGCTGCAGCGCCGATGAGTTTTTTATGCACAAGTTGGACAGTTTTCTTGCAGTGGCCAGTGCACAAATTTTCCCACCGAACCAACAAAATAATATGATTTAGTTTGGATGAAGGCCGACATAGTTTTTCCTCGTGTTGTCCTAGTCTCAGGGCGAAGGTTATCGAAATTACAGATGTTCCCATCACGAGGTCATGACTCCGTTGGACCCGTCCTATGTGGTATTTACCTACATCATGCTTCTATTCAATTTATTTCGAACAATTAGAACTAGCTGGACCATTTTATAGTACAATAACCCGTGTGCTAAGTGGTTTTGGAGAGGCAGCATATGTTCAGCCTTTACTTTTTGTAACCATTTTGTGAGGAAAGTGTTAATGTTGTTGCAGGAGCAGCTCATGCTGAGCATTCTACCTCGGCATATCGCATCGCGTGTGCGTGAGGACATCCGGGCGCAGCTCTCCCGTGCTGGATTCACTCAGCCCCTCCTTGCCAAAAAGCCTTTCAAGTAAGCAAACCTTAACTGCTCACTCTGCGGGCAGTATTGTCCACTTTAAGGCCGTTAGTCAAACATTTGGTCCTCCTTAGCCCGTAACAACGGGGCATTTTACCTTCGTGCACTTAGCGCACTTGGTGCTCCACTGGTGTGAAGAGAAATGGAATATCCCTCTGGGCCTTCCTAGTTAATGTATTCCTCTCTTTCAGTGAGCTGTACGTAGAGCGGCACTCCGACGTGTCCATCCTGTACGCAGACGTAGTCAACTACACGGGGATGACTTGCTGCCTGAGCGTGAACACGCTGGTCGCCACCCTCAATGAACTGTTTGGCCGGTTTGATGAGGCCTCCGACCGACATAATGTATGAGTACGAACGTTATACCTTAGTAGAGATAGGTGTCACGTCAAGCCAAATCGTAAAGCTTTTTGTCCAAAAAATTGCTGTAGGAATAGGGACGTGCAGGTTTATTTAATTAGTAAGCGAGTGGTTGATTGAAGCCGCTGTCTGGCTGGATAAATAAAGTGTGTTCGGTACTCATCGTACTGGGTAGGTCTTGGTATGAATGTACAGAAGTAATGGGAAACAGTTCTGTGATTGGGGTGTGCATTGCAGGTGCTTCGGATCAAGTTCCTCGGTGATTGTTACTACTGCGTGTCAGGGGTGCCAACCCCGAACCCTTCCCATGCGCGCTGCTGCGTGCAACTCGGCCTCGACATGATCGCTATCATCAAAGAAGTCAGGTCAGTCAAGTTATTATTTATTTCAGTAAAAATATAAAACTATTAGTTCCATCAAGTAGTATTGAAATTTGTGAGCACCGACTTTCAAATTACATAATCATGGTTTTGCAGGCGTAGTGAAATACGTGTACACCCACTTTCAAATTGCATAATCATGGTTTTCACAGACTAAGTGAAACCCATGTTACGCCAACTTTTAAATAAGACTCACCTAATCATGGATTTTCTGCATTAAGGGCCGTAATTTTTTGACTAACAAGAAGTCCTTTCATTTGGATTGTAGACAGGCAGACAGACAAATTTTATTGAAATCTGTTGGCCGGTGTGTTCAAGAGACGCTCAGACAGGCTTTGTCGACCACCAGACTCATGGGATAAATAAATCTCGATAAAACAAGACTATACTTCCTCGCCATGTGGATGTGGGGGTCAAAAAATATCTTACCTATACCTAGTGTCATAAAAAATGCATTACCAAAAAATTGTAAACAAACTGTCTTGGATAGTCAAAGAACAGAAGTTAAAAGAGTACAGTATATCACAAGAATTGGTATCTGTTGCCACCTTGCACTAGCTGCGGTCAGGGGACAGCTTTGTTTTGTGTTCTATTGTAAAAGATTCCCGACACACTGATTAGGGTGCAGGGAGCAATTTGTATAACAAGATCAGAGTGCAGGGTCCTATCTTTATCGTGAACAGCCAGGATGTAGCCATTAGCCAAACTTGTCGGAATCTTGTCCGGCCTGGCCTTCGCCAGTGGACAACGCGACTGTCGGGCGTGATTGTGATTAAATAACCCCTAGTGTTGAGAGGTCACCCTGTACTCAAGTGGTGATTGTGATTAAATAACCCCTAGTGTTGAGAGGTCACCCTGTACTCAAGTGGTGATTGTGATTAAATAACCCCTAGTGTTGAGAGGTCACCCTGTGTCCCTCTAGGGCCTGGTCCTCGTTCAGACGTTGTTAGCGACACAGTTCTGGCACATGACGCCCTCAGGCCTGTTAAATGTAATTTCTCCTAGCAGTGGCGTCTCGCAGGTTCTGCACTGAAAGCATCCGACATGCCAGTGGCGGCCTTCCATGCACACGAGGAACCCGTCACCTAATCCTGCAAATTTTTAAGAAGAGTTACCTTTTACTAAGCACCAACTTCGTCAGATTTGTATATGGACGAAGACTTAACATCTGAGGACTGTTCGAATGAAGGGAGGTAGCAAATTTCTCCATACATGCATATTACCCGACTGAATTTCGTATAAGGGAAATAAAGGGTCCGACAATGGTCGCACTTGACTTTCTTGCATTTTTTGCGCTACTGAAAAACGAAAAATTTGATTTTTTATGTAAGTATTTTTTTTTTGGCCACAATTGTGATTTGCTTACAAAGATATTTTGCGCACCCCTAGGCAATAATATTATGCATATGCATACCGAATTTCAAGCATATCCATTGAACGGTGAAGTTTCAGCTTACGGGCAAACTACTTGTTTATTCTTTTATTTATAACGACCGTAATTTTTGGAAAATCAAAATTCTGTTGAAAATGAGTCTTAAACATCTATCTGAGATCACTTTTACCAATTTTCAAGATTATCGCTCCGTTAGTGTACTGTCAAATCCGTTCCGACCAATCAAAAACGTGATTTTCGTTTTTTCCACTTTTTGACATTATTTGGCCTATATCGGCCGCAATTTTGAATCGATTGAAAAGTTCTTCAACAAATATTTAAGTAATGTTATTTAGCACAAGATTATCGATTTTTGAGAAATTCCGGCGAATACTGTTCCCGGGGCCTAGGTTTTCACGTATGGGCCAATTTGGGCCCACATTTTCAGCCCATCTAAAAAAAAATGAACATGATCCTGAAACATCTATCTGGGAACACAACTGCCAAATTTGAATGTTCTAACTTGATAAATCTACTGTCAAAATCGTTCCGAGTAATCAAAAACACGATTTTTAATTTTCTTTGACACTTTTTTGACAATGGTGGGCATAATTTTTGAGTTATCAAAATTATATTAAAAATATATCTCGGAACTGATTTTAGACACACATATTTCAAATTTGAGCCAAATCGGTTGATTGGTGTGACCTCTAGCCGCGCTACAGACAAACACAATACATGTACGTATACGTACGTCGGACGGACATGACCTAAAAACCACTTTTTTTTGATCTAGGACCTCTGAAACACCTTTTGCAATGAAAATCTCAAAATCGAAATTTCGCACGGTAACATAACTTTCTCAGCCCATGTATTACATACGGGCGAGAAAGTAAAAAGTGTACAAGTTGGTCTAACTATGTGAGGGTGTATTTTTTCGTATCTCTTAGAATTGCTTGTAGAAGAGGCGCTTTGTTATTGTATTTTGTACTCACCGTAAATAGGGAGTGTGCAGGCTGCGCACTTTTTGGCGAACAGTTTCCCGTAGCAGTGGAAGCAGTAGGGGTTGCCCTGTATGGTGGTGAACTGCGTGCCCGCTAGCCTAGCTGAGCAGTGGCTGTGGCTGCAGGTGAGGCATTCCCTGTGCCAGACCCTCCCCCTGTACTCCACCCCCGCCCTCAGTACCTGCAACAGTGGAAGCAATAGGGGTTGCCCTGTATGGTCTGCCTGCTGTATAGCCTACCCGAGCAGCCATCGAGCCGAGCCATCCCCGTTACAACCTATTTTATATACTAGATCATGGGAAATCTCAAAATCGAAATTTTCTTATTCAGCCCATGGCGAGAAAATAGGTATGCACCTGCATTAGGTACAGGTTCCATGAGTGAGCCACTGCACCAACAGCTGCAAGATACCAAAGCCATATGACTATAAGCAAATAGAGATTAGGAAGAATGACCGGATACAAAGCTGATCGTAAAAGAGGAATATAAATATGTGTTTGGGTAATTACGACACGTCTATTTTAAATGAGGAAGTCGCCGGCTCGAAGTTAGTGTGGTATTTATGTAGCTGTCAGGATTATGTTACCGCCGCTTGCCAACTAAAACTGAGAGTAACAGCACAAGCACTACCATACGTACGTACAACACCCCACCCGCTATCAAGTATACCTCGCCAACACTCGATACATGCAGGTACAACACCCCACCCACTATCAAGTATACCTCGCCAACACTCGATACAGGTACGCCAATTTCCACACTGCCTCCATATAAGATATAATATAATAATATAATAATATAAGATAAGATATACAATACAGTACAATACAATTAATACGAAACAATACAAAGATGTCATGGAGGCAAAAGGCCGAGGCCTGTGCCGCCTCCTCATTAAACTGTACCTAAATTTTAACTACATATATTTGTATACCTACATAGATTTGTTCCTTGAATTTCTTTTTTGACAGATATTTTAAAGCAAAGATGCGGCATGATATTTTTTATATGGGATGGTAGTAAATTAAACAGTTTAATAGATCTAATTACAAAGGAGTTTTCATACAGTGAGGTTGGGTTTTAGGAACTCTAATGTTCCGTCCTACTCTGTACCTTGTATTTTGATCGTGGTGGACAAGTTCCCCCTGCACCTTGTGCCTGTATATAGCGAGTTGCAGTGCGAAAGTCTGAACGATACTGGGCACTTGAAACTCATCATGGAGTCCGGCAGAAGGGTAACGGTATGGCTTCGACATTGCAACTTTGATAACTGTTTTGACTGCCGTTTCTACAGGTGTTATGTGTGTCGTGTGTGCACCACCCCATATGAGAATACAGTACTGCGCAGTCGAATGCACAAGTGCAAAGTACAGTTCCCTAATTGCATCCCTGCTAATTATGTTTCTGAGTCTTTTAAATTTATATAACGTTGTTCGAATTCTTTTTGCAGTGAGCAGTATATGCTTGTCCCACCTCAAGTGCTGATCAATAGTTACACCCAAGTATTTGTAGGTTTCAGTTTTTTTAATTCTATGACACATGCAGTGATTGTCTCTCGTGCACGCCTGAATGTGTAGTTTGAGGTCATAGGTAGGTTGTTGGGATGCGTTGTGGCTAAAAGCTATGTATTCAGTTTTGGCAACATTCAGGGTAAGTAGGTTCATATTTAGCCAGTCTTGTACAGTCAGGAGGCTGCTATCAGCTTTACGATATACGGCTTCCCAATCGTCACCACTTACATACAATGCGGTATCATCGGCAAAACCTAGAATAGTACACTCTGTCTCTAACCGTAGAAGCTCGTTTATGTAGATTAGGAATAATACTGGCCCTAAACAGGTACCTTGGGGTACTCCATAGGTGACTGGAGCAGCGTTGCTATACGTGGTGGAACTGGTCGCATCAATATTATTGCACAGCTTCACTTTTTGAGTTCGATTTGTCAGGTAGGAGTGGAATAGCTGATGGGGATGACCGCGGATACCTGCATTTTCCATTTTCCATAGCCGAGAGCCCTGAATGGTTGTCGTTACGCCTCGGATTCATATGGGCGATCCTCAGCCAGTTAAAGCCATCGTCATTGTGCAGGCAGCTCAGTTGTATGTAGTCCACTGTGAATATGGGGTAGGGTGGTAGAGTCCACTGTGCAGCAGCACTGGCGAAGGGTCTTTTCGTGGACCAGAGTGGTACGTACCTGCTGGCCTGCTGGGGACGCTCTTTGGCACTTGCAGTTTTTGAAAGTCACCATTAGCCAACTATAGTTTATGGCTTTAAAATGGCAGATTATATTTCAGAGCACCCGTTTATCCGTTTACTTACGAGTTGGCATTTGGCGCATCTTGTCGTCAGCTTGCCTGTAGTGCCCTTATTAAATGACGTCACTCCACCCTCTCCGCAAACTCTCTCCACATTCATCAGTTCATCCTGTAACCATGTCAAAGCACCTGAATGTCACCTGATTATCACCGGGTTACCACCTCTGTTTTTGGTGTTGTAGCGAAACCAGTTGGAATGCTGCAAGCCCATACCCTCTGGGCCTGTCAAAATTATTGTTCTTCCCGGTTCTTCCGATTGAATCATCATCACATAGGTAAACACTTAAGACTAGGTAGGTACCCACACAATCCTGTTTTTTATTTATTTCCATTTTTGAGGAAACTGTTTAGTATTTAGATGTTCTGAAGTGCAGAAATTAACTAGCTATGTTGGGGTTTTACTAATTAAGTATCTACCTGTTGCTTCTGAATTTGCCAACAATCACAATACATCCAATATTACAATCACTCAATCACAACATAAGTACCTACCTATTCTGACGTTAAAAGACAGAAGTATTGTAGAATAAAGAAATTTCCTAACAGTTTCCCCTGAAAACGTTATCAAAAAGCGACAGCAGACAGCACTAGACATGCAAGCTGATGCTACGTACCTCTTCACACAAAGGCTGGAGGGACACTGGTGGGATAACAATGGCAGACATATGGGCCATGTGAATGTGTACAGTAGCCATAGCTCTACAGCTCCACAGCTCTACCCTAAACAAACAAACACAGGCTTTAATGGTGTTCCGAAATAGACGAATCCGATAGCCACTGCCCTATCGTACACACACACACCCTTAGGCCCCCATTACACTCTCATGTGACGAAGACGAACACTTCATCTCAGAAAAATTTGACTATCAGGGAACTTGATACAAGAAAAATGCTGTCAAGAGCAGTGTGAACGTGAAATGTGGCGCTAAGATGAGTAAGATCTGCACTGACTACACGCTACACTCACACACTGATTCCAAGGTGGAGCGGTGGGAGCGCCCACTTGCCCACTTGCCCACTTGCTTCGTTTGTCAACAGTATCTTACGATTATTATGCTCAACTTGCACATAAATCACCACGCACTGGGCTCTGTGTGGTCTAGTTCCGTGCTACTCATTCTACCCATCCGTGTACCTATGTACACATTGTTGTTGAGGGGTGTTAGGACAAGACCAGCAACTTGACCATTTCAAGAAGTATAGGTACAACTAGTAGCACTATATAGGTACCAAATACCAGGTCCCCACCCACCCTGTCACTTCACAACGAAGTCCTGAAGTTTTAGGTGGGTTCCGTACCATAATGTAGCCTCGATATACATTTCACGTGCCCTGCTGAACAAATGAGAGGTGAGTGCCTCTCAGAAAAGCTTTGATAGGATCGGAGTTGAACCGATGTGACCCGGCTCTAAATCAACTATCCGTTTAGTGTAGACTATCGAGGCTGTATGCTGTCGACAAGAGAAAGGTTTACCGTCTGTGGTCAATAGAAAGGCAATATTATAATATTATATATTATGTTTTCTCTGGACACCGAAGAGGTAGCATTAGTGATATAACATGGAACGCTATCTGGGAGTAACCCCAGTTACCCTCTTGGCCTGACTTTCAAGAGCAGACATATCAGGTTGGTTGGCTGGCGTGACTTTCAAGAGCAGACATATAAAGTTGGTTGGCACTGCCACATGACGGCGCGCGTTATTATTTAAACCAGATGACATAACACTAATAGACAGTGAACGGATACATTTTGGCGACTAAGTAGAAGCACTTGGAATGCCAGCGCCTATTACAACTCATGTCGCATTATAATTTGTTGCAGGGAGAAGCGTAAGTTGGAGATTGACATGCGCATCGGAGTCCACTCTGGCAACATTCTCAGCGGGCTGCTCGGCCGATGCAAGTGGCAGTACGATGTCTGGTCACGTGACGTCATCATTGCCAACCGCATGGAGCAGACTGGCAAACCTGGGTAATCTAGTCACCTTATATACCACTGCCATATTGGCCGCAACAGTACTGACCTGTAGTATGACCCATCATCTAGTTCCGGCTTCTCAAAATTTCTCTTGTTGATCCTTGCCCTCCCTGATTGGTATCTGTAGCCTTCCAAAGGTGGAACCCTGCATCCCATTGGGCCCTGGCTCCTCTAAGCTGTAGTGCTGAGGGGGCACTCCTGCGTAGCTCCTTCGTTGTAACCTAAATGTAAATATGTCGGTGTTTGTGATTCCAGGATGGTGCACGTGACGCAGCAGACGATGAGTCAGCTGGGAGGTGCTTACGTTACACAGCCTAGTGACGGCCACGTGCGTGACGACCTGCTGGCCAAGTACAATATTGTCACGTACCTCATATCTCCTGTACAGCAGGTAGGTACTAGGGTAATATTAGGATCGTGAGTGACTAGGGCAGCAGCTGGGTGCCTGCAGGGTGATTAGCAGGGAGTAGTGACTGCAGGCTAGTCTGTGACTTGCAGGGAGTAGTGACTGCAGGCTAGTCTGTGACTTGCAGGGAGTAGTGACTGCAGGCTAGCCTGTGATTAGCAGGGAGTAGTGACTGCAGGCTAGTCTGTGACTTGCAGGGAGAAGTGACTGC
The DNA here is from genome assembly GCA_950004255.1 of Mesopsocus fuscifrons. Classification (NCBI taxonomy): domain Eukaryota; kingdom Metazoa; phylum Arthropoda; class Insecta; order Psocodea; family Mesopsocidae; genus Mesopsocus; species Mesopsocus fuscifrons. The sequence continues at coordinate 262,473 of OX465375.1, forward strand.
AGGCTAGCCTGTGGCTTGCAGGGAGTAGTGACTGCTGGCTAGTCTGTGACTTGCAGGGAGTAGTGACTGCTGGCTAGTCTGTGACTTGCAGGGAGTAGTGACTGCAGGCTAGTCTGTGACTTGCAGGGAGTAGTGACTGCAGGCTAGCCTGTGATTAGCAGGGAGTAGTGACTGCAGGCTAGTCTGTGACTTGCAGAGAGAAGTGACTGCAGGCTAGCCTGTGGCTTGCAGGGAGTAGTGACTGCTGGCTAGTCTGTGACTTGCAGGGAGTAGTGACTGCTGGCTAGTCTGTGACTTGCAGGGAGTAGTGACTGCTGGCTAGTCTGTGACTAGGGTAATAGGGTATAGGCTTGTGCAATCTAAATGGTGATTGGGTAGAACAGCTGTTGTGCGACTTGGCCAGGATATTGATATTTGATTGGTTCGCTGGCTTTTAGCGACCGTTCATTTTTAATGCACCACCGACCTTGGTTTTCTTGTTGGGACGGCGCCAAAATTTCATTCATTTCTCACACACAATCCATTTTGTTTTCTTCGCCTTCTTTTTGACGCCTATAACCATTGCTCGACATCTTGACACCCCTTCACTTATCTACCACCGGTAACATGTCACGTGTCTCTGTAACGTAAATATTTTGGAAAGAGGAACGATACTTTTATTTTACAGGTGTGAAAATAATTAGAGCGAGGAGTCGCCTGAGCCTGCCTGCCTGCCTGACTCCATCTTTGACAGGAAACCTTCTACTGCGGGCACATTTCCAGCCAACCACACCGAGGTCATTTATAAAGTGAGTACCTACCTAACCTATTCTCTGTTTACAGGAACTTGCTGCACCCCTATCATGGTAAAAGGGTGTTCTTATACCTACGTCAAAATACAAACATTCAACAACTACGTTGATCCTATGAATACTGGTTGGACATTAGTGGAATGCCAGAGGGGAAGTTATAACCTCTGGAACTGCTCTCAACCCAGCAGCCGTAATGTAAGCTTCCCGTAGGCAGAGAGTTACTTTTTTACGTTCCCCTCGGAAACGTGTCAGAAACGTCACTACGGTTGTTTATGGAGCTGAGATCGCTCCTTGCAAATTCCAAGCATACTTACCTCCAGAGAGCCCTATTATTTTATTTCAGCTGAAAAAATTGTCGAACGAAGGAAATGCTCGGCGCAGAACGGCGTTCATGGACAACAATTTGTTCATGTATCAACAAAGACTGAAGATGGCGGACGTCCATATGGCCAAAGCCATCGAAAAACTCCCTCTGGGCAAATATGAGTAAGTTATTTTTTTTTCATTAGCTTTGACAGCCAAGTGGCCTAGCTTGGTTCCCGTCATGTACTTACTCGATGGGTGGGTAGTTGGTATTTGGTAGTGATTCCAGCGAGCGCAATGTTTGCTACTTGAAATGGTCTATAATAGTAGCTGGGGTTGTCCCACCCTTCTACTGACTCCACTGTTGTGTGTCTTCAGCCAGTGGTTCCACACAGAGCAGCTGCACCCTCTGTGCCTGACCTTCCAGACTGCAGAGCGCTGGGAGGTCGCGTTCCTACGTCAGCCTGATCCCCTCTTCAAGTTCTACGTGCTGAGTGCACTCGTCGTCCTGCTCTGCATGCTTCTCATCCAAATGCTCGCCCTGCCAAGGTAAAGGACCCATCTAAAAACATCGAAGCATAAACTGCCCATTAAATGCGGATTTCATAGGTTGCAAATGTCCACTATAGTGCGCCTATAAAAGTGGACTACAGCTTTAGTTAACCCTTTAGAGAACACTGAAGTCAACTTGCTGAAGCTACTCTTAGGGTGCGTCCCACCATGCTCAGTTAAAAATAAACTGGAGATTTTGTCCTATGTTTACCATGTTAAATTTAACCTTTAAGTTAAATTTAACATGGTAAATCTCCAGTTTAATTTTAACTGGGCATGGTGGGACGCACCCTTAGCTGAATATTTCGTCAGGCCTTCCTAACACTGAAGTTGTTGTGTAGCTGGCACTGGGTGGCGTGGCTGGGCCTTCCTAACACTGAAGTTGTTGTGTAGCTGGCACTGGGTGGCGTGGCTGGGGTTTGCCATCTCCGCTAGCTTGCTGATGGCGCTGCTGCCGCTGACCTGGGCGCACGTGGTCTGGCACGCAGTCAAGGACCCGCACCAGGAACTGGAGGACATCCCACCGCCTGCTAACTCTGTCCTGCGCCTGCTGTACCTGACCTCACTCCGCGTCGTGTCAGACGCCTGCATCCGCACTGCCCTCTACTGTGTCGTCTGCCTCCTCCTCTCCGTCATCGCCATGTCTGATATGGTCAGTAAGCTTGGTACCTTCAAAACCTTACCAAAATACCTGCCTCAAAAGCTTCTTTCCACCAGAACCTGGTTAATTGATGTAGGATTTTCGATCTCAACTCAACTAAGAGTCACCACACAATCCTCTTTGTTTACATTTTTCGAGGACACTCTTGGGTATTTAAATTTACTAAAACATAGGACGTCTTGTTAACGTCCCAACGTAATTGGCTATGTTGTGAGTAATTTTCCAAATTTTTTGTTGACCAAAATCATTCGATCATAAAATTTTTAATATCCAACGGTGTCCTTAAAAAAGTGGGCAGAAAAGACGTAAACAAATAGCAAATTTATATTCCATCTGAAGGTCGAGTGACGAGCTTTTTTTTCGACAGATTGACTGTGCGAGCGAACAAATGTACAGCAGTAGCGACAGCAAAGAGAAGGCAAAGGCGGGGGGAGGCAAGGTGCCAGATGACTGCATGGGCCCATGGGTAATTTCATCTCTTTTGTCACAAATTTCGTTCTCGTCATTCGTTTGATCAATTTATGTACCGTGGTTTTTCGCAGCTAAACTGAGATACGTTCAAATTACATAATAATGGTTTACAGGCGCTGAGAAATACACTAAATTATCATATTACATTTACACATTTATATTTACATTTTACACATTTTTGCAGGCGCATTGAAAAACGTGTACACCCACTTTCAAATTACAGAATCATGATTTTGCAGGCGCATTGAAGTACGTTTACGCCAACTTGTAATGTTTACGTTTCAGCAAATGACGGAGACGTGCAGCCTGGCCGTGCTGATGAGTTTCCTGTTCCTCCGTATCCACTTCCAGCTGAAGCTGGCTGTGGGCGTCCTCATCCTGTCCGTGTACTCCTGGTGCATGTGGTGCCTCAGGCCGGAACTGTTCCAGGAGGGAGGCACCTGGAACCCGCAGCTGGAGCCTCGCGTCGCACATTCCCTCAGCATGCTCTTCCTCGTCATTGGGCTCCACCTTATGGACCGCCAGGTAAATAAACTACCACAGCTCGAAAAGAGGTAGAAAAACTTTGATGGGATCGGGATCGAGCCGGTTATCCCCTAAAGGCAACCATGTAGATCACTCGAGCCAGTTATCCCCTAAAGGCAACCATGTAGATCACTCGAGCCGGTTATCCCCTCAAGGCAACCATGTAGATCACTCGAGCAGGTTATCCCCTCAAGGCAACCATGTAGATCACTCGAGCCGGTTATCCCCTCAAGGCAACCATGTAGATCACTCGAGCCGGTTATCCCCTAAAGGCAACCATGTAGATCACTCGAGCCGGTTATCCCCTCAAGGCAACCATGTAGATCACTCGAGCCGGTTATCCCCTCAAGGCAACCATGTAGATCACTCGAGCCGGTTATCCCCTCAAGGCAACCATGTAGATCACTCGAGCCGGTTATCCCCTCAAGGCAACCATGTAGATCACTCGAGCCGGTTATCCCCTCAAGGCAACCATGTAGATCACTCGAGCCGGTTATCCCCTAAAGGCAACCATGTAGATCACTCGGCTATCAAGGCTGTTTTTCGTTTCAGGCGGAGTACATGAATCGGCTTGATTACCGATGGAAGCGGCAACTGTCGGCAGAAAAAGATGAAGCCAGCATGACGCGGATGGTGAACCAGATGCTGCTGCAGAACATTCTCCCCAAGCACGTTGGTAAGTCGGAATGTATCCTTACCATATGCCAGGTTAAATAAATTACGACTAAGGCTAAGGGTTGATTTGACCAGTTGCTAAAGTCCTATAGTGTCCCCTGAAAGTGGACTACAGCGTCTACAGTGCCTTTCACCGTCCTTCCGATAGCACGACATTAGCTCGTGTATTGACTTGGTGTGCTTGGTAAGAAACCCTATATTTTACAACCAATAGGCTAGTACAGTACAGTAACCTAGGAAAAAAAGCAACTGCTCATCAGTAATCAGAATATTTTTAACCTACTTACTCGTACTAAGTATTTGGTTTCAGTCTCTAAGGGTGCGTCCCACCATGCTCAGTTAAAATTAAACTGGAGATTTTGTCCTATGTTTACCATGTTAAATTTAACCTAAAAGTTAAATTTAACATAAAAGTTAAATTTAACATGGTAAATCTCCAGTTTAATTTTAACTGGGCATGGTGGGGCGCACCCTAAGTGACGCTAATTATGTTGGCATCTCAAGTAATTTTCAGTGGCTAATGTAGTTATGAAAAAAAAAATATTCGCTAATAACTCATTTACCACAACGACATTAAACAGATACCGGCTCATGCCAGACGATGATAGGCGTACTTTTAAACACATTTCTGACCTCTTTTTATGCAGGATTGAGTGTACAGGAGTCAGTAGCAACTGTAAGTTCTTACTGTTATTTCTTTAGCGGAGGTGTATTTGAACACTCACCGGGCTGCAAACGAGTTGTACCATGAGAACTATGACTCAGTGGCCGTCATGTTTGCCACACTGACTAACTACACGCTGTGTGATGATGGTGACGAGTCTTGTTCAGAACTTCGCAGCCTCGAGACTCTTAACCAGATCATCTGCGACTTCGATAATAAGGTGACTATAGCGCGTGAGATATGAGGCCAAGGGAGAGGGCATGGGGATCAGGCCTTCTCCGGCAAAACTCGACTGTTGCGCATGTTTGTGACCAAATGATCCCCTTGTGTACAGAGGTGGTCCCTCACTGGTCTCAGGTGGTCTTACTGGGTCCTGCCACTTCTAGGGCTGTAGTAGCACGGAGCAAGTTGTAGGATAATAATGATTGGTTGTGGGTCATGTGTTTCAGTTGTTCAACAAGCCGTTTCGCCGTGTGGAGAAGATCAAAGTGGCGGGGTGGACGTACATGGCGGCGTGCGGTCTGGACCCTGGGCGGAGAGAGTCCAGTAGCAGCGTACAGGAGCACACTCCTACCAATCATTTTCCTCTCCCCCTGCCCCCAACTTATCCCCTTGCCCCGCCTCGTAGTGATCCCCTAGCCACGCCCCCTAGTGACCAGTTTCCCCTAGCTGCGCCTTCTAGTGATCATTTTCCCCTCGTACTCGTCAAATTCGCTGCGGAAATGATGAAATCTCTACGAGCCATCAACAAAGAATCCCACCAGAATTTCAAGTTGAGAGTTGGTAAGGTGGTTTATTGGTTTATTAATTTTTTTTTTGAATAGAAATGGACAAGGTGTTGATTATCTCACTGTGAAATGTGTCCCATCAGTGCGATACACATTTTTCATTTGAGAAAATAGTTTTCTGGCACAGTCTGTCCCTGTATATACAGGCGGTAAAACCTTTCCTTCTTTGATATCTTACTCCCCACCAAGTCTCAGTTTGATGCATCTAACTATAGGCAGATAGTAATGTAATGATGAAATAAAAGGCAATCGATATGCCTGGCCGAAGCCAGAGAGGGTGAGCCCACGCCGAGGAGATGTTTCGTCCTTGCCAAAAGCGAGAAACTAGCCTCTCCCGGGATTCGAACCCAGGCGGCGAGTGAGCATGCCACATGTATGCCTACAGTACTATTGAATGTTTGTCACAGGGATTGCACATGGACCCATCACAGCTGGGGTGGTAGGTTCACAGAAACCTCTCTACGACATCTGGGGAAACGCAGTCAACCTGGCGTCTAGAATGGACTCAACTGGCGAGCCTGGCAAAATTCAGGTACCTACCTACTCAATTATTTTCGGCAACCTATTCAAAACTATTTGTTTAAAAAAAAATCTGACAAGTTCCATGGAAAGCTGCTACCAAATGACTACTTGTGTACAGATGTCGCGAAAGCTGGCCCCCTGTGTCCCACTACCTTCCTAGAGCTATAGTGCCTAGGAGTTAACACGTGAAGTTTAACTTGAAATCCTCGGCACAGGTGCCTGAAGTGACAGCGAAGATGCTGATGGAGCAAGGAGTACGCTGCATCCCACGTGGACCGACCTTCATCAAAGGTAAAGGCCTCATGTCTACCTACTTCGTCCACCTCAGCGAAGACTTTCATGTAACGCAAACACAAGTTCACAGACCAACCCCACCAGCAGGTGATGTTCAGATACCTTGAGAGCAGTACCAGTGTACTTAGGTAAGTTCTTACTCTAGTCCACTTTTTAGTCAATTAATGCTACTGTGTATATAGCTTCCGTCTTTTGTTATTTTCTCGGAAGTCCAACCTCAGAAGCATTAAAATTGTACCTTCCTATCTGCCGACGGTGTGTGAGTCACCATTCGAAACAATGTTTCCATTTTAGCATCTTAACTAGAACTTAAACTGTTGGAAATAATATTTGTTCTGAAATTTTATCATAGGTATCCCTGCTTTATTTTCGTTAAGTACCTGTTGGGGAAAGTCTGAAAGCTGTCTATATTTTGCATGTCTGGTGGTGAATTATACAACTGTTGTCAAAACAATCCGTTCACAGTTAAATGTACCTACTTAGTGAGCTGTGAGTGGGCAGATTGTAGTTCTAGTCAGATGACTGAGCTGTCAGTTGTTTGGTGGGGGGGGGGGGGGGGGGAGCATCTGGTGAGATCACTGAGCTGTCAGTTGTTTGGGGGGCAGCTTCTGGCGAGATCACTGAGCTGTCAGTTGTTTGGGGGGCAGCTTCTGGTACTCGGTAAGGAACCTCCTCAATGCCTCAATCAGTTCTTCGCCTGAAGGGATGATCTGGTTCGCAGGAAGAGTAAATCCGTACTGGCCTTCATCTCGCAGCTCGAACGCAAATGTGAGGGTGGAGTTGTAGAGGCCGTAGTACCACTCAATACTGCTTCCACTAGCTTGGTCTGCAAACAAAAAGGACTCGTTGATTTTTTTGTTTTTTATTTCATACTACCTCAACTACTACCTCAAGAACCCATCCTTTTTCACAGATTCCTAAAATGTTTTGGAATATTATTACTTAAGAAATTCCTGTACTCCCATTTTCTAATTATTACATAATCATGGTTTTGCAGGCGCAATGAAATACGTGTACACCCACTTACAAATTACATACCTAATCATGGTTTTGCAGGCGCAATGAATTACGTGTACACTTTCTTTCAAATTACATAATCATGGTTTGTGAAGGCATTTTCAAATCGTGTATACCCATTTTTACATTACATAATCATGAATTTTGCTCCCCTTGGATAAAGACACATAGGTACCTTAGTAACTACCTATTAACAGATATCTGCAAGTACCTAAATTAAAAAGCTCTAGCATAAATAATGTGCTCTACACTGAGACTGCTTGAATGGACTCTGAAGGTATTAATACTTACAGATAATATCGTAGATGCTTCCAACATCGAAAGATGTTCCATGGACAGCCCTAAGGTCGGCAGCTGCAGCTTTTCCAATTCGGTTCTGAAATTAGTCGTGTCAAGTTTTTTAGCACGCAGCATGTATTACGTCTTGTTGACCTTGTCCCTCCTATCAAAGGTGGGGGCGTAGGGATCACTCCAGGGAAGAGTGGTATGATTATCGAGCGTCTCCGACAAACTTCGATGTGGGCCCCGAACCACCAGGTATCTTACTTTTCCATAATCCAGTATCCAGTCCCAGATAAATGAATCTAAGAGGAAATATCTCGTTCCACTGGAGTTTGAACTGGGTACTCGCACATTGGTTTCCTAGTCTGATATTCGACCACTAGACCATGGTACTTCTCGCGTTCAAAGCTTACCCAGGTGCCTTCTAAGGGAGTGTCGACCCCGGTGTAGCCCCATGGGTACATGAGCAGTTGTGCAAAGCTGTGGAAAGCGATGTAGATGTCGTAGCGTGACGACACGGAGGTCAGGAAGTTGGCGAGGCTCTGCACTTCCGGTTCAGAGAAAGGTTTGGGCCCCGCAAACGTCTCCGTGCAGGCGTTGCTGGATGATCCGCCCTCTGCATAGCAATAATATAGAAATAACTATTTTTAGTCCTGCGATAAGGTAGGCGCTGAACTATGTATCCAGAGGACCCATTCCTTTTTGTTCCTTGTGAATATTGTGCGGCCCAGCACCTGACGATATCGCCTCCCTGTGGATCCCCGGGAGTGTTACTACTATAGGCGAAGTTTTGGGTCCAGCCAAGAAATCAAAATAGGGAGAGGATATTTAGTTTGGCAAGTGTTAGGTACAGGTACATCATAGTTACCCATCCAGTGGAAGTCCCAGTTCCTGTTGGGGTCAGCGCCGTAACATGTGATGAGCCCCGTACGGTACGGAGTTCGAGTCTTCCTCCATGCTCGGTCCTATGCGTTCAAAACAAATATTATGAATTACCAAATAATTAGTCCGTCCAATCCCATAACATCGGGGATTTGGTCGGTTAAAGGGAAACAAAGATTGTGTATTTCTCAATGAATCTAATGCAAAATATCCAGGACTCAGAGCAGCTATAGCTCATTTTTCAACAACGACCCACAGTCGCTCTGTTAGTACCTATACCCAAGTTTAACAGAGCAGTGTGGCATAAACCAAGAAGCAGTGCATTCCTGATTGGTGGCCTCCCACTGAACTGCGACTCGTACATTCAGTGTCGTTCATAGGTACATTGGAAAACTTACAGTGTTCCAAGTGTATTCGTAACCGTCCGGGTTGGCGACAGGTATGTAGAGGTAGTTGAACTGTCGCCAAATGGAGTTGGCAGGACTGTTTATGATCTGGTTGATGATCCAAGACGTGGCAGCAGGCCCGATCCATTCCCTCGCGTGGATCCCCGCCTCCAGGATCATGCCGGGCAGACCCTGACCGTTGATGATCTCAATGCCTCGGAGGTCCCGCCCCTCGTAGGTCTTTCCAGCGTAGATAACCTTCACCGTTGGGTTTGCCGCCGCCAGTTGGTCAAGCCAGTCGTAGATCTGATGGAAAAGTTCGTGGCTGTAGTCCTATTTGATTCTATTTCGAGCAGAGGTGAAACGGAGAGTTTTGCTCCTACTCCCTTTAAGGGTTCTAAGCAGTTCTAATCCTTCCCTAAAATCCATAATCCAAAAAAAAATATACATAATATTTTACTTTTTACTACCCCCTCCCGAAAAATATCTGGATGCGCACAACACACTAATTGTACTTGCCACTCTTCTTTTACAACATATACAAGAGATTTTAAGAAAAGTAATGTGGTTTCAAAACCTGTTTCACTTACCTCAGAAAGGCTATTGTAATTCCTCCAGTCAACGGCCTTGGTTGTTTTTGACATCATTCGCATTTCTTCTTCGTCAAAAAGTCTGAAAAACAGTATGTAGGTTTAAGTAGACCAGAGCAGCAACAATTAAGTAGCAATACAGATTAAGTGGGAAGTTGGGTATAGAGAGGGGCCCATGCACTCTTGTTGGGGGGTACCCATGCAGTTATGGGAAACTCGGAGGGAGATAATGGAAGAATTGAGAGCACTGGATTAAAATAAGGGACAGGTAGTAGTAAAGGAAGGATTCGAAGAGGGATAAAAAATCGTGGTACCCTTCATGGGGTACCAATGGCCAATGGCCAATGAACACCAACAAGAATAGGTACTCACTGCTGAACATTGGGGACGTGCAGCACGGAGTCTAGGCCTGCAGCAGCCATCATCTCATGGAACATGGGGCGCTTGTGAGGAGGCACTAGAATGTCGGAGGGGTCGTTCACACGTCCTGACATTTTCCAGAAAGAAAACTGAAAGAAACGTCGATTTCATTTCAGATCCACTGTTGTTTACGAACTAGTCTAAAGGTTTTTTCTCAGGTCTCATACGTGCTTTTTGAGTAAATCACCAAATATTTTCCGAGTCCCTAGAAGACGAAAGTGGTGTTCTGAGCCGTTGTTACGAGTACTTACGTCAGTGGTGACACTTTCCAGCTGGTGGAGCATCTTAACCTGGTCTACAGACCTAGGAGTGACACGGTACACTTGGTAGTTGTCATATCTGGCCTTCTCTGCTGCTGTTGCAGCCACCATGGCTAGTGCTACCAATGCTGCCACAAGACGCATCTGTAGAAAGCCAAAAAATCACTTAGAACTTTGGTTACTTACTTAAAAGAATATGGACCTAGTAGTGGGTAACAGTGTTTTGCAACTTCCGAAAAATGTCTTCACGTACGTAGCTTCTTACCTTTAAGCTGCTTCTTGTACACTACACAATGTCACAGCTGATTTTCTTAATTTATAACAGTCTTTATCATATCAGTCGTCTCATATTGCCACTTAGACATTTTTCCAGACAAGAAATAGGAAAATCACACCGTTTCCGATAAGAAAACAATAAAATCAGGCTGTTAAATACAATACTTATCACCAGTTATCAGAGGGCGTCCACCTTTACTCTTGAAAGCTGTGAACTAATTGAATGTTATCTACCTACCTACACTCTTGCAGGAGTCACCAGTTGCAGTTCATTTCCGATTCATGGGTTCCTCGGTAATACCGGATCGAGGTAGAAATTGCTTGAATCGTATTTATTTGAAAATGTTTTTTATAGTTTAGAGGAATTTCTCAATTTGTGATTTAGCTGGAAAACAAGGTGTTTTATACCTTTAGGACAAGGTCAAAAAAAGTCACTTGAGCGGGGAAGCTGGGTTATTTGCTTGGTCTCGTCTAACTATAATTTCTACTTAGAGGAAGGGAATGAAAAACCGGATAGTAGTTGAGTACCTAGCAGGTGTAGCGTCCCCTTGGCTAACGCGGCCGATCCGGCCGAACCCAAGAGACTAGGCTCAAGTGGGGACGAGCTAGCTGTTCTTTCTTTCGTCTCCCTCAATTTCCGAAATCAGGACCTTGCCGTAGTAGGCCCTTGCCTCTAACTCTTCTTATGATTTATTGACTGATTGATTTCTGCGTGTGGCTATTAAGCATCTATATGCACTCACTAAGGCGTATTTATTTACTACTTGACATTTTATAGAGGAGTTGCAGACCATTGCAAGTTTCTGCAAGTTAATTAGTGTGGTAAGTGGGTACCTACATTAATACAGCTACAATACTTTCACTTCATAATTTTGATGTAATATTACAAGACAGTCTCACAAGGCTGGTTGGACTTCCACCAAGCTAAACGATAAGATGATACAAAGTCAACATTTATAATTTCTGATATTCTTCCAAGAAGACTTGGAGTGCAGCGATGAGTTCTTCGGCAACTGGGATGATCTGCTCCGGAGGCAGAACGAAGCCATAACGACCCGTGTCGCGCAGCTCGAAGGTGTAAGCCAGGGTAGCGTTGAACGCCCCATAGTACCACTCAGTGCTCGTTCCGCTGGTTTGGTCTGAAAAATCGGTCACATGGGGTGATATTACTTCGACTTCCTTAAGGAATTTTCCGTGGAAGTTGTGGGTAGCTCGGTAAACTTACAGATAGTTTCGTAGATGCTTCCCACATCGAATGGAGTGCCATGAACTTTCTCCAGGGCTGCAGCAGCCAGGTCACCGATTCTTTGCTGGAAGGGAAATCACGAATTAGTCGCACTGTTTCCTCTGGAGAACTTGTGCATCAACTTTCTGGTTTGGTGAGCTTACCCAAGTGTTGTGCATGGGGGTGTGGGTACCCGTGTAGCCCCAGGGGAACATGAGGAGCTGCGAGTAGCTGTGGAAGGCTATGTGCATGTCATAGCGTGAGGAAACACTGGTCAAGAAGTCCGACAGAGATTTTGACTCCACTTCAGAGAAGGCTGAGGGCCCAGCGAAGTCTTCAGCGCAGGGATTGCTACTGGATCCTCCCTCTGCAACGGAGGAATACCTTTGATGTGTGTTTTGCAAGTGAGTGGGGAAGAAGGAAGAAGGGAACGGAAAGGAGGAGTTGCTTACCTTTCCAATGGTAGTCATAATTCCTGTTGGGATCGGCACCGTAGCATGTGAGAATTCCAGCTACCGTATAAGGCTTTCGGGTCTTTCGCCACATTCGGTCCTATAGAAAAAGTTCAAACTTTTTACACATTCAAAACATGTTAGACTCCCAGGCGTTTCAGCCCTAGGAGGGCCATGCAGGGGTTAGTAGAAACAAGGGGGTGTTTCCGGCGTAAGTCATGCCCGACATTCGAGTTCTTCCCTGACCGAGGGGGTAACCACTCCAGAGATTTCTTGAGATTCCACTGACATTCCATAAAGATTTCCAAAGATTCCCAACGATATTCATAGAAAGATGAACCCCGAAGGGGTTAACCACTCCAAAAATTCCAAGATTCCCTGAGATTTCATAAAGATTTCCAATGATTCCCAACGAGTGGTTAACCCCTCGTCCCTGACTATAGGCCTAGAGCCAGGAAAGTTCACCATGAAAAGTCTCGTCAAGTTGACACTAGAACCTTACATTTTCAAAAGTGTAGACGTATCCATCGGGGTTGACACTGGGGAAGTAGATGTAGTTGTACTGACGCCAGATGGAGTCATTGGCGCTGTTGATGATCTTGTCGACAATCCATGTGGATGCAGCAGGCCCAATCCATTCTCGGGCGTGAATGCCTGACTCCAGAATGGCTCCTGGACCTCCAGCCTTGTTGGTAATTTCAAGTCCTCGAATCTCACGACCTTGGTAGGTGGTTCCTCCAACGATCACTTTAACGTTTGGATTGTTCGTCGCAACGTCATCCAGCCATGCGTAGATCTAAAACACGCCAAAAATGTGTCATTGAACTTTCTCTACTTGTCTCTGTTCCTGTAGCTGTAGGTAATATGTGTTGGTACTTACATCTTCTAGGGGGTAGTAGTTTGTCCAGCCAAGAGCCTTTGGCCTTATTTCCAGAGACCTCGCTTCCTCCTCCAAAAGCCTTCGAAAAAACAATTTTTTATTTATCAGTGCTTGCAATAAAAATATCTATGTTCCACTCAGTATTCGAGCGGTTGGACAAGCTGACTCGTGCCTCAAGAGGTCTAGGTGTGAATCCAGGTATTAGCAAAGTTTGTCGCTTCATGCGGGATGCGGCAATGCTTAGGCATTGTTTAACTCTCCTTATCAGGCTTCGGCCAGTCCTACTCGGCTTCATGCGGGATGCGGCAATGCTTAGGCATTGTTTAACTCTCCTTATCAGGCTTTGGCCAGTCCTACTCGGCTTCATGCGGGATGCGGCAATGCTTAGGCATTGTTTAACTCTCCTTATCAGGCTTCGGCCAGTCGTACTCGGCTTAAAAAGGAAAACCGAAATACAACTTACTGTTGAAGATCATCAATATGTAGGGTGGCTTCCAGACCGGTGTTTTCTAAGAAGTCTTGGAACATTGGCCTTTTATGGGGAGGGACCATTATGTCCACGGGCTTGTTCACTCTCCCAGTGTCCATCCAGAAATTGAACTAAATAAGCAAAGGGTTTATTTTGAAGGGTTGAACACAAGTGGTGTGGAAGGTATAGACAAATTGGTTTTAATATCTTCCCCGGGAAATAAAGTGAATTTAAATATTTTTGTTCCGAAGTAGGTATAACAGAACTAATTCATCTTTAGTCCATCAGAAGGAAATATTTTGTTTGGGATAATGTCAGCTTACCTCAGTGGTGACATCCTTGAGAGCTCGGAGACTCAGCACTTGTTGTTGGGTGGTGGGGACGACACGGAACACCCTGTAGTTATCATACCGAGCCTTTTCCGCCGATGCTCCGACGGCGATGCTCGCAAGGAGCACGACCAATGTTATCCTCATCTGGAAAATTATTATTTGAAATTTTACACTATATGAACGCTGTAGGTACAATGCTGTTAGTTGACATGTAATAACACTTTTCTGATAAACTTTTACAATCGAGTGATTTTGCGGTCATGTAGGTATTAAATATTATTAATTTCACAACAATTAGACTAATTATTAAGTAGGTATTTTCTGATGATAAGGGACACATTTTTTCTTTGGAACCACTCAGAAAAGTGTCTTTAAAAAACGTTAACAAGTAGCATTGGTTCAGTCTTATAAGTGGCCAATGCAATAACTTAAAAGGTACCCAGTAGGTAGGCACCTAGGTATACCTACTAGACCAGTAAATCTGAAATGCAGTGACTACAAACCTTTTGTAAATGGTGAACCTTCCAGATAGGAAATGAATTGCTGGTTTATATACAATTTGTGGATCAAACTACAATGTCTGCTATCTAAACCAACTCCTGCGGTTATCATTGCATTGATTTCTGTAAATCAGCATAGTAACAATGTTAACAATGACTCCACTCGGCTATCGATTGTGCTTTCTGCTGTTTCATGAGTCTTTGATAAGGTAAAACTTCAAAAAGTTCTTTCGCCTTCGAACTTTTGAACGTTTGAACTATATGCCACAATCCACAATCACCGCAGTGCCAGAACTATCATCGCAGTGCTTAGAACTATCACCACAGAGAAAATAAATTTCGTCGTTGTTACCCTGCTGCGTGGTGGAGGATTGATATTTGAAAATTTGGGGTCATCAAATATTTTCCTTAGTGATTTTGGACTGCGGAAATAAACTAAGGTGTACGTAGGTATAGGCATCTATTTCTATAGTTATACAGTTTTTGAAATGCCTTGTTAGGTAGGTACCTACCTACAAGACCGATAGTGAAAAATACTTACCTATAGGTCCACTACAATTTTTGTTGTTGTGATAAATAATTTTTGAAGAAAACTTATTCCCTCCTGTGTTACTTCCCACTCACAGTTCTGAAACCTCTGTGCTGTATGCTATATTCTGCACAATTTTACCCTGCATACCCACATAGCCTCATGCAGATTACGCAAAACGTCGGATGATGATGACGGGTTTCAGCTCCATTTTTCCATAGTAGCTATAAGATTGTATAAATCGTTCTATTTAATACACTGTCTCTGTTATAGTGGCCCTTACTGTAGGTGTAAGGTTTGAGTAGGTAATAGGTAAGCATAAAAGAAGTTTAGGTTTTTGGTAGGTTTTATTTATTTAATTAATGACAGCTATTATACCTTATACCTATAGGTTCCCTTCTATTATAGGTATGATTGGGCTTTGGGAAATCAGAGTTGAACATAACCAGAATCTGGAATTCAAAATGGTGAATCATCCTGCATCTATGAAACAAAGTTCAAAGAAAACAGACAGGTGACTCAAGGAACGACAGCAACAACAAGGAATAGAAGGCGGGCATCGGCAGATCCAGACACCGGACAGACTACAAGAATAACGGAAGCGGAAGTAATGGCGGCCATCTCGAAGATGAAGAACGGAAAGGCAGCGGGGGAAGACACAATCACACCTGAGATGATTAAGGCTGGTGGCAGCGCCTTGGTTGAGGATATCACAGAACTTTTCAACGCTGTGTGGCAAACCGAACGGATTCCAGGAGACTGGCAAAGGAATGTTATTATACCGCTGTATAAGAAAGGAGATTCTGCGAAATGCGAAAATTATCGGGCAATATGCCTGATAAATGTAATGGCCAAACTATACTCGAGAATACTTGAAGTAAGACTGCGCAGTCATGTAGAAGAAATGTTAGATGAGGAGCAGGCGGGGTTCAGACCTGGCAGACAGACACAAGACCTTATTTTCTCGTTGAGAACTATCACGGACAAGTGGATCAGTAGAGGGAAGGTGGGATACCTGGCCTTTTTGGACCTGCACTCTGCTTTCGACGAGGTGCCAAGGGAGGAAATCTGGAAAGCCCTTGAAAAGAAAAACACTCCAGAAAAGCTGGTGAAAGCTATCAGGTCCTTGTTCCAGACCGTGGAAGGCGTAGTCAGACTGGATGGAAAAATATCACAGACATTCAGAATGGAGAAAGGCGTAAGGCAGGGTGACAGTCTCAGCCCTCTGCTTTTCCTAATATTTATGGACGAAGTTGTGAAAACCTGTAACCGGTCACTGGTGGGGATGAGAAACCTGCGTCCAGTTCAGTGTCAAGCTCTGATCTATGCAGACGATGTTGTACTTGTAGCAGACTCTGAGAGGAAACTGCAGAAGGCAGTGCAAGAATGGAATGAAACACTGAAGGAGAGAGGCATGACCACAAATAAGACGAAGAGCCAGGTGATGGTTGCATGTTGCAAGGACAGATGACCAAGTTCATGATATAAATATACAGTGCGATGGGACGCAGCTAAAGCAAGTCAGCAGTTATGAGTACCTGGGAACCACAATCCACCAATCCGGTAAACTTAAGAAAGAAATAAGGAAAAGGGTAAAGAAGGGAACAAATACGTATTATGCCCTCAGTAGGAGCCTGTTCGGTAAAAACGAGATCTCCACCAGAACCAAAAAGCGAGTGTACACGGCTGTAATAGAACCAATACTCCTGTACGGCGCTGAGAGCTGGACTGCAAACAAAAATGAGATCAGTCATGTGAATGCGACCCAAATGAAATGCTGCAGACGAATTGTGGGAGTGACAAGAAGGGATCGCATTCGGAATGAACGGATCCGGGAGCAGGTGGACCTACCCCCAGTCAGCAGACGAATTGAAGAAAGGCAGCTCTCGTGGTTCGGACACGTATCAAGAATGGACCAGCAGAGAAAACCGAGGCAGTACATGGAGGCGAGAGCGCAGGGACGGCGTCCGATAGGCAGACCGAGAGTGACTTGGGAGGAGAAGGTCAGCCAGGTCGCGGCGAGCCGGGGGAAGACGCTGACCCAGCTGCGTGCCATGGCAGCCAACAGAGTCGCATATAAAGACTGGATCCAAAGCTCCTCCCTCACGCTGCGCTAGTGGCACAAAGAGGGCAGATGAAGAAGAAGAAGAATCATCCTGCCGGATGAGCTGATTCAGAGCTGAAGGAAAGCGTTAGAGTTCTAGGTAAGCATTGAGCATGGTGAGTAGCCCGGCGAGGTGCTCCTGCCCGCATGGGATGATGAACTGCGGGGGCAGGACAAACCCGTAACCGCTTCGCATCTCAAACGTGTAGGACAGCGTCGAGTTGAACTCTCCGTAGTACCCAGGGCCGGATTAGCCATATGACCAGGTGTGTGCATGGACACCCTATTTTGGTGGCAGGGGCGCCATGTGAAGGCAAAAATAAATAAAATAATTGTGATTTCTTGAAATAAATAAATTAATTTTCCTTCTAATTAATTTTCCTTCAACAATACCTACCCTTCCAAGTTAGGGTGTAGGCTTGTATTGAATGCAGGAGGGAAGGGGGGGGGGGGGGGGCGCCAAAACGAAGATTGGTTTACCCTAGAAAAAATTGTTAATCCGGCCCTGGTAGTACCAGTCCATGCTAGTAGCGCTAGCGGGGTCTGCAACACAACCAGACCTGTCAGGGACCAAAACTGAAAATTTCCCCTAAAATGGTAGCAATCTGTTGTTTGGCTGGATTCGTATAAGAGTATATCTATACATATAGATAGGTACTTATCTACTCACAGATAGTTTCGTAGATATCTCCAACTGTGAATATAGTTCCATTGACTTTGGCAATGTCTTTTGCCGCAGCGTCTCCAATTCTTTGCTGAAATGTACAACAATCAAATTTTAGAAACAACTTCAGAATTTTACATCGTCGAGACCAGAACGAGACAGAACCAAACAATATCCTGCGGTTTCCGTTAATTACTTCTGCAAGCACTTGTTTGAGCGTTAGTGTCCATTTTTTGAGCATCGATTTCCACCACTGCATGGGCTCTGCGAAAGTTAGGTGTACTTCTTACGGGGAAATATACCCATTTGGTTCGCAATGCTACGTACTTCAAGCCCTACTCCGAAGTTACAGGGCGAGTGAAAAGTGTTTATAGGGGGATGTAAACCTGAGACTCTTTGTCGTGAGGTAGTGTTGTATTTTTGCATGAAATGGAGTAATAAGCCCACAGGAGCGATTTTAAACAGTCAACTACCAGTCCACATGTTTTTTTGACAGATCGCGAAAACACAACACTACCTCACGCGAAATATTTTTTTGTAACGTTTCGGATTAAAACAGTATGATTTTATCGTCACATTTAGTAGAAAAGCTTGATAAATGTTTGTAATTTTTACCGCCGCCATGTTACATGTTGACAATTTTTATTTCACTTACGGAAGTTCGTAATTGCAACACCATTTCTCTACTTTTTCTCCTGTAAAAGCTAAACATAGTGTCATACTTTCACTCGTTCGTTTCGCGTTCAAATAGCACACTATGTTTAGCTTTTAGAGTAGACACAACCGATACGATATTGCAATTACCAGTCTCCGGTGGTACTAAAATGTAAACATTACTTTTGTCGAATATTTACTTTCGCACAGTGGTTTTGGCGGAGTTCGTCGAGAATGTATGGTGGCCCTTACCCATAGATCATGAAGGGGCGCAGGGTTCGGGGTCCACCCCCAGGGGAACAGGATGAGCTGCGCCGCGCTGTGGAATGCGATGTAGATATCATACTGTGCAGACACGGTCCTCAGGTACTCGGAGTAAGTTCTGGTCTCAATCTCAGAGAAAGGCTCCGGCCCTCCGTATGTTTCGGAGCAAGGGTTCGCACTGGCACCTCCTCCCTCTGCAAAAGATAGATAATGTTCATACTCTCTACTTTCTGTACCTCTGGGTCTGGGCCGGTTGGGCGAATGCCGCGGAATCCCGTTGTCGACACAAACTTCTCTCCGGTAAATCTCACAGTGTGGTGTGGGCACTTCCAGGTATATTGAAATCTATACTGCGGTGTAGAGCTCTGTAGGTCAGGTTAGACAGTACCTAAGTACTTAATATTGTGAACATTTGAAATTACCAAGCCAGTGGTTGTCAAAGTTTCGGTTGGGGTCCGCTCCGATGCATCCATTTGCATATGGCCGCCTTGTTTTTCTCCATAGTCGGTCCTGTTGAAAGTTTGAAACAAGTCTTTTGAAAACAATTGGGATAACTTTTCTTCTAGGTCTCTTCCCTCGCTCGGGCAGTAGGTACTTTTATTCTATTTTATTTTAAAAGCACTAGTTTAAACACACCCCCCTCCCCCCAACCAAATGACAATCACACTGACGCTATTTACAACAAATATAGCCATGATCCATGATTTGTCTTACGCCATTCTGGGTGAATGCGTATCCATCAGGGTTGAGACTGGGGAAGTAGAGGTAGTTGAACTGTCGCCAAGTTGAATTGGCGGGACTGTTGAGGATCTGGTTGATGATCCAAGACGTGGCAGCAGGCCCGATCCATTCCCTCGCGTGGATCCCCGCCTCCAGGATCACGCCTGGCAGTCCACGCCCGTTCGTTATGTTCAGCGCTCGGATTTCGCGACCTTCGTACGTCGTTCCTCCAACGACCACTTCTACGTTGGATCTGTTGGCGGCTTGGCTATCGAGCCAGGCGTAGATCTGAAAACAAAGAGTAGATGGCGATTATTCCTGGACTCTTTCATTTTTTGTTAACCTTTTTATAGGTATTCGTACCTACTCTATGTATTTTCTATGATAGGTTCCTTACTTACCTCTTCCAAGGAGTGGTAGTCAGACCATTCGAGACCTGCTTTAGGTTCATGTGACCTGGCTCCTCTCCCTTCTTCAATCATACTACAAAAAATTGGAAGAAGTTATTAGACTGCTACTCCTATAGTTGGGTAGTTACCTTTTCGTGATCTCATACACACAGGGATAATTTTGCCGAAGTCTCATTACGTGCAGTGGTGCAGTGGTATATACAGTGATCTCAAAGTTCGAAATTTCATTTTTGCGGATTTGTCCTTATATACATCGCACCTTAACTGATTGACTGCTTACTTTTGTACATCGTCCACTGTTACTACTGCGTTGAAGCCGTTCTGGTGTAGGAACTGACTGAACTGATCTGCTTTTGCTGGAGGAACCATTATTTCGACTGGCCGTCCCACCCGGGTCACTTCCAGCCAGAAATCATACTGCAAACGTCAAAACTGGTTCTTAGAAGTTATACTATGACACTGGGACACATAAGTATAGCTGTAGTTCGTTTGTCGTCCAGTTTAACTTACAGGTGTATAGGTAGGTAGGTAGGTACTTTATATATACCTACCTGTATTGCCCAAGATAATAATTCTTACCCCTCTTCCTAAGGACGTATTATCCTAAGAAGGTTCTTATAGGTAGGAAAATAGGAAAGTATGTGTAGATACCCACCTCATCGCTGAGTTGATGAAGAGTTTTGAGATGAGCCTGTGTACTGGGAACAACGGAGTAAACTCGGTAGCCGTCGTACCGCTTCTCACTATTCACCGCCACACAAAGTAACGCTACTCCAAAAAGTAACACGCCTCGAAATATCTCCATCTGAAAAAGCCGAAGGATATTTACACCATGATATTACTGAGCAGGGCTCAAGTAAGTTATTAGAGGATCTACTCTCGTTTTGTCAATAGTTTTCCTGGCACCAGGATGGGTCTGTTTAGTGACCTACAAATTTGAGATAAGTAGGTAGGTACCTACCTAACCTATTTTTTTTTTTTTTTTTTTTAGTTTATTGTTAGGTACCTATAGGTATCTACCTACCTACTTACCTCACAGAAACCCCGAGATCACCGTACTTACTAAAAACTTAAAATAGGTACCTACTTAATTAAGTATCCTACCTTGCAAGTTGCCCTGCCCGAGAAGAGTAGCCAAAGCGATTTCAAGTTGTAACTTTAAATAGTTTCTTTGCCTGGAGACAACAATGTTACTTTATCAGTGCTTAGCTTTGCCCTGATTTCTTAGTGTGTTGTAATCTTGTCGGAAAGTGGCAGGGAGGTAATCTCTTGTTTTGAATTGTTATCAAATAAGTAAAATAACATAGGAAGTGGATAGAAACTATCAAGATAAGAAAAATTATCAGTCACCAACTCGTGAAAGTTTCGAACTTGAAAATGGCGCGATTTTGTTGACACGACGAAGTGGCAGCAGAAAGCGGAAAGGCCGGAAACGCCGGAAAGCGTTTGTTTTGGTTCATTTTACGGATTACGGAACCGTCAGGGGTCAGGGCTTCACTCAATAATCGATTCAGTTCAAGGGCAAGAAATGGTGTGCAACTCAGGTAAATTATGAATTACACATTGAAGTATTAGATTCATCTTTCAGAATAGTCTGCGACGACAGAGGTAGTTAGTAATAGTCTAACTCCGAGTGGCGGCCCGCAGTGCAGTCACGCTTGTCACGCCTTCAGCCGTTTTTCAGCAAAGTAAAATAGAGAAAATTAGTATCTCCCTCTAAAATTATTTTGATTTGGTGCAGGAACTTGTCGGCAAGTCTTCAATAAGTCTTGAATGTAGACGAATATGTGGTTTTATTCTAGGATGGGGCGCTCCTCAAAGTGTAAGGGGTGTTCGCAAGGACCTACCACTCACGTGGGGTGGGGCGCTCCTCAAAGTGTAAGGGGTCTTCGCAAGGACCTACCACTCAGGTGGGGTGAGGCGTGTTTCTCCAGACTGAAGGAGTGGGACTACAGACTACAGGAGAGGGTCGATGCACGGCCACGCAATGCAAGTGAGTGCCGCGGAGCCCCATGAACCAGCATACCATGGAATGGGAAGGAAGTTGTCGAGATAACTGAGAAATCAGTCAGAAAACCTACGTGAAATAACTGTCATGGCGGTGTCTCCGTTACCAATATCTCCCGATAAAAGCAAGAGATGATCAACAGCTCAGGTAAATTACAGTTTTACTTTTCTGAAGTAATAAGTACTTAATTGATTATTAATACCCCACCAAGGTAGCAAGGGACGTAGGTATTACTCTTGGCAGGTAGGTTACCTACTGCTACAGGGGGAAAACCATGAATGATGCAATAACCTGCCCTTCGAGTTAGGTACTGCGATAGGTGGAATTATTTTGCGACAATTGTCTGAGAGTTATTCCGAGAATATACATTTCCAGCAGATGAACATTAATAAAGGGTCCGGCAACAGTCGCACTTGACTTTCTCGTCACACAAATACTTATGATTTTTTTTTTGAAATTTTTTTACGCAATCCAAAATTGGTTGAAAATCACCCACGAGCATCTATCTGAGATCACTCATACCAAATCTCATGACTGTCATTTTATTACTGTAGTCCCAAATGCGTTCCGACCATTCAAAAACGTGGTTTCTCATTCTCAACTCATTTTCAACACTTTTTTTTGCTACAACGGCCGTAGTTTTGAAGATAACGAAAGTCTGTTCGACAAATGTTTAAGTTACATGGTTCTACACAAATTTACCAAATTTCATGATAATCGGTCAATAAATGTGAATGGCGCCGAAACGATTGAACTTTGGTCCAGAACGGCCGTAATTTTTCATTTGATTCAATTTTAGTTGCAAATGACCTCGAAGCATCTATTTGTCAACAAACTTACCAATTTTCAGTGTTACAGATTGAAAAGTGTACCGTCGGCGCTTGTCTGACTAACCAAAAACACGATTTTTGAATTATTTTGGTGGTTTTTTGGCAACAGCGGCCGCAATTTTTGACCAATCAAAAAACCCTTGAAAATGCCCCTCGGCAGTGATTATAGACTAGATTTCATCAAAATCGGATGAACGGTATAGGCTCTAGAGCAGTGTATGGACTGACGGACGGACAGACTTTTTCCAGAAACCACTTTTTTGGACTCAGGGGACCCCCAGGATCATGGGAAACCCAAAATCTCAATTTCGAAATTTTGCACGAAAACAATACTTTCTCGCCATATACGGCTAGCGAGAAAGTAAAAACCATTCTGATAACATTTATTCTTATAACCAAAAAGTTAGTGATGTTTTCTTTTCCCCTTCCTGCAGCCCTGCGTGATTACATCGAGCCCATCGACCTGTCGGGGATGGAGCTGGCCGAACATACCCATGTCCCGTACCTGGTCATCCTCTACAGAGGGTTCTGCAGCAGTGGCGCAGCTCCACTTCCGAGGTCAGCCGCATACACAGACAGTGCTGTGAACTAAATAAAAAGTCAGTGGCGCTGGAACTCTGGGAGGGCCTGGCCTTAGCGGGTTACAGGGTGCCACCTTCTTCTGACCTCTGAACACACATGGGTGATTGTTGAGACAGCCGATGAAGGCCAGGTACCCATCAGGGCTAGATAGCCGAGGGCCGGAAAAATTCACCAGGAAAAATCTGGAGAAGTTGAGACTAGTACCTGGGTCCTTTTGCTTCACAGGTCGGTTCCCATTCAGTGTGCTTCTGCTTCAGAACTGTCAAACTAAAAATAATTTTTTGGTGGGAAATTTTCCCGTGGGTAGGCGTTTTTGATGGTTCTGATAACTGTATTTGGTTGTAGGCGGTGACGATGCTGATGACGCAGCAGTTCAAGTCGCTGCTGATGACGCAGCAGTTCAAGCCGCTGCTGATGACGCAGCAGTTCATGTCGCTGCTGATGACGCAGCAGTTCAAGCCGCTGCTGATGACGCAGCAGTTCAAGTCGCTGCTGATGACGCAGCAGTTCAAGTCGCTGCACAGTATCTTCATATACGACTCTATCACCTGCAAAAAGACTACCTTCACTCCATAGGTATTTGTTTGTTTATTTATTTCTAACTTGTGTGGGAGGTTTACTCGGAGGCCTGTGCGATTACCGGGGAATGATAATGGCCGTACGGCCGTTAACTATTCTGGTCTGGGCCGGAGAGACGACGGGCGCAGATCCCAGCCGACCAGCCGATCCCTCTGTAGTAAGTCTGACAGTATGTGGGCGCTTTCTGGTCATGAATTCCATTGCGGTGTAGCCTTGGAAAGGTTTGCCTATCAATCCCACACACTTGAGGCTTTATCCCGTAGTACAAGCCTCTGAGGTAAACCTCCCAGGAAAGGTGTGGTTATGTAGCCGAGACACAGCTGCTGATGCATTTCTGCCCCTCGCAAGATTAACACTGACCAAGGAACCAGTAATTGTGACCCGAACAGATGTGCCAGTCGACCAGTTGAGCCTCCACTGGGGCAAACTTTTCTTCTCTTTCAACCGCCGCGCGCCGGGAAACTTGAATGCTGTGCCCCCGGCTGACGTGCTTACTTAGTAATGGTTGGACTCGAAGTAACCAAATGATTCGGTATCGAATGACCAGTGGTTGGGGGGGGGGGGGGGGGGGTAATTTTAACGAAGTTTATGTATTCGGAGGAATGAACTCGAAGAAGGTAATTTCCTATATTTAGGAATAGGTATAAGAAAATAACGATAAGGGATAGGTACAGAGCCTATCTTCTATTTCTATACTATAAGAAATATTGGTGTGTCCTGAAACTGAGTGACTGGCCGACAGATGACTCATCATAATTCAATAACTCCGTTCCTAATTGCTCGAGCGCAGAGAACCTTTTTACTTTACCTGTATACGGAGTATACGTAAGGTAAAGTATTGTATTCGTGCGGGCCAATTTTCGGCAAACCTCAACTTTGAACCGTCATTGCTCCCAGACCTCAAAAGCGATTGGAACTTGCATATACATTTCGGAAACGTCCATGCCTTCGGAATATGAAAACCAACTCACTTTTGTCATCCGACGAAAAGTTTGCCCCCAGGAATTTTTAGAAGAGGTCAGGTACGCCGTGTCAGTACGTATGTATGTAGCTATGTATGTATGTATGTATGTATGTATGTATGTATGTATGTATGTAGCTATGTATGTGGCATTGACCTGGACGGCACACTTTTCAACCGATTTTCTTCAAAATCGGTAGTGACCTTTCTAAAATTGGAAGAAATAAAAATCCAGAAGCCCAGTCCCCCCCCCCCTTAAAATTAAGGGGGGTTACCCCCCTAAAACACCCCCAAAAAGTAGAAAAAAAATATTTGCTCAAAATCGGCTCTAACGATTTTGATCAAATTTTGGGCAATTATAGAACAAATAATTACGAATCCAATGATACCACCCACTACCCCCGCATAACTCCCTGGAAGGGGGGAAGTCCCCCCTGGACCTAAAAAAGGGTGAAATCAGTGGATTCAGTGGTTTGTGGTATACGAGTAGTTCTGGATAGGACACATGACAACCACCATACCCGTCACGAATGGTATATGGCTTATCTCGAGCCCCCCCCCCCCCCCCCCCCCCCCGGGGGGGCAATTTTGAGTGACTTTTAAAGTGCGGCTTATGGGGTCTCAAACTGTTCGGGGGAACGCTGTGAACTAATTTTTTGTGTCAAAAAGTTTTTCTGAACGTATCCAAGCACCCCACCCCCTAAGGGAGGTAGATTTGGGTGGTTTGCGAAATATGGGTTGTGTGGGCTCAAAATGATCGGGAGATCGTTCTGAGGCAATATATTTGGTGAAAATGTTTTTTCGCCACCCCCCCCCCCCCCCCCCCCTTATGGGGGGAGTTTTGGTTACTTTCCAAAGTACGTTGTGTGGGGTATCAAAATGCTCGGGGAAACGTTCTGAGACAATTTATTTTTAAAAAAAGTTTTTCCGAGCTTCCCCAACCACCCCACCTCCTTTTAGGGGGTAGTTTTGGGTGGTTGCCGAAGTACGTCGTGTTTGGTCTCTAAGTACTCGGGGCAACATTCTGGGGCAATTCCTTTCGTCAAAAAGTTTTTCCGTCTCCAATCATTTAACCAAGGGTTTATTTTTAGGAATCACACAAATAAGCAGGTAAAGTTTTGTCCGACCGTGTCGTACCGCTTGTTTTAGGTTGTAGAGAGGCCAAATGGAATTGAGCGGGGGGTGAGCCACCCCAGTTAGAAATTGCTGAGTCAGTAAAAAATCAAAATGTTCAGCGGTCCCACGCCTGCCTAAAGTTTCCGAATTTCTCTGGAAGAGTGGATAAAATCATTGTGATGATCACCACTGTTCTTTGCTGCGCCAGATTTTCTACTTTAGAAACATGTCCTGTAACAGTGTCACTATGGTTGTACGTGTAAGAATGGAATGCTTCATAAATTAGCATTTTGGTCGAGTTCGTTAATGAGGAAAATTGGACGAAGGGGGGGGGGGGGGGGACTTTTTCTAAATCTGGTTTTTTGGCCATAACTCCCTTAATATTGCAACTAATGAAAGGTGGTTTTCTCTGAGGGTCGTCTAATAGTATTACCTACAACTTTTCTTAGTAACATTTTTTGATCCCACCCTTAATGGTTGAATAAGGGTGGAAAAACAGGGGTTTGCGCACATGAGGGAAATTGGACGAAGGGGGGGGGGGGGGGGACTTTTTCTAAATCTGGTTTTTTGGCCATAACTCCCTTAATATTGCAACTAATGAAAGGTGGTTTTCTCTGAGGGTCGTCTAATAGTATTACCTACAACTTTTCTGAGTAACATTTTTTGATCCCACCCTTAATGGTTGAATAAGGGTGGAAAAACAGGGGTTTGCGCACAAAAACATTCATAACTTGTGTCCTAGGAGTGCTATCGAGTTCTTTTGTTTTGTAATGCATTTGCCTCAATGTTACCTACAAATTTGGCTGAAAAAGTTTTTTGTCCGACGCACCGTTTATTCTTTTTGCTATGAGTTTCTATTAATAATATCTACAACCTTTGTCTGAAAAAGTTTTTTGTAAAATCACTTTCATTTTCTTGTTAGGGGGGGGGGGGGGGGGGGTGAAATTTCAAAACTTAATTCCTCCGTTGTTATTGTAGAGAATGCATTTGGGTCAACTGAAAATCTTCTTAACCGTCATTCTAAATTATTTTAGACTGTTTTTAGTGGATGGAAGTAACCTTCGACATCTACCTACGCCTTTCGGGGCTGCCGAAAGGAATTTTTTCACTCTTTTTTTGACGTAAAAAATCCTACTACAGACTTCTATGTTTACAGTTCGGAACAAAAAATAATGATAATTTTTAACAATCCAATGTAAACGATCGAATGAAAATAACTTACCCCTCCATCCCATTCAGACATTTCCTGGTCGGAACATTCAGTACTACTGTCACTGACAACTTTTTACTTTCTCGCTAGCCATATATGGCGAGAAAGTATTGTTTTCGTGCAAAATTTCGAAATTGAGATTGGGAATTGGGTTTCCCATGATCCTGGGGGTCCCCTGAGTCCAAAAAAGTGGTTTCTGGAAAAAGTCTGTCCGTCCGTCCGTCCGTCCGTCAGTCAGTCAGTCCGTGCAGTGCTCTAGCGCCTATACCGTTCATCCGATTTTGATGAAATTTGGTATGGACCTGTCTAAAATCACTGCCGAGGGGCATTTTCAAGGATTTTTTGATTGGTCAAAAATTGCGGCCGCTATTGTCAAAAAACCGCCAAAATAATTCAAAAATCGTGTTTTTGGTTACTTAGACAAGTGCCGACGGTACACTTTTCAATCTATAACACTGAAAATTGGTATGTGTGTTGACAAATAGATGCTTCGAGGTCATTTTCAACTAAAATTGAATTGGTTGAAAATTACGGCCGTTCTGGACCAAAGTTCGATCGTTTCGGCGCCATTCACATTTATTGACCGATTGTCATGAAATTTGGTAAATTTGTGTAGAACCATGTAACTTAAACATTTGTCGAACAGAATTTTGTTATCTTCAAAATTACGGCCGTTGTAGTCAAAAAAGTGTCGAAAATGAGTTGAGAATGAGAAACCACGTTTTTGAATGGTCGGAACGCATTTGGGACTACAGTAATAGAATGACAGCCATGAAACTTGGTGGGAGTGACCTCAGATAGATGCTCTTGGGTCATTTTCAACCGATTTTGGATTGCTGGATTGCTTAAAAATTACGCCCGCAAAAAAATCTCAAAGAAATCCAAAAAAAAAAAAAAAAAAAAAAAAATCACATGGGGCGAGAAAGTTTAGTGCGACTGTTGTCGGACCCTTTATTCTTATTGTTCGAAGGTTTCATCGGCATTGTACATTGTACACTCTTCTAGGATCTTTCAGCACGTCTTCTAGTGAATTTTCATGAATATGTTGTTTTATCTCTTTGAACCATCCGTCATTGTGCTCAGGTTTTACTGCAGCTTTTTGCTTTGTTAGGGTTTGATAGGCTTTGTGAGCCACCAGGACTTTGTGCGTTCTCTTGAAGCGATCATGCGAGTTTCGGCTGGCTTTAAAATCAATTGTCAATGAGCCTACAAGTTTGCTGACCGTATGTAAATGGTTTTCTTTTGTTAAAGGGAACCCTACTTTGGCCATGTTTATTACTTATGTGTTTAGAAACTTCTCCTGTTCTTGGCTTAAAACGGGTTTTCGGCCAATTTTAAGTTCTTTGTACGGGCGTTGTTTGTGTCTGATGAGAGTGATGAGGGTCGTCTTGGGAATGCCATATTTTTTTTTGCAGCCGCTTTTACCGACGTCTCCTTGTTGTATATTTCTTCTAGCGCTCTAGTTAAAACCACGGTACCACCGATCAGTTGGCCTGTCCTTCAAAGCAGTTTTTTTTTTTTAATTTACCAGCCAGTTTGTGCACGCTGTCTAGAAATACTTCTTTTGAAACAGGAATATCTCTGTCTTTCATTTCCAGGATCCACCTGCATATGATATCCTCTTCTTCAGGAGTAAAAATAGTTGGCGCTCCTATCTTGCGCCCTTTTGGGATCTTTTCCACAAACTTGTAATGCAGCGTAATTCTTGGGACGCGGTTGTTTATAGCTGCCCTCTTGACAGGTACGCCCCTCCTGCAATCTTCAATAGCTTTGGCCATTTGCTGTTCACTGTAGTTTAAATTCTTCCTGGCAGGCTTTCCACTCACTCTTTTTTCTACTACATCCATATTTTCTTCTGGGAGGTCCATTGCACCTATAAAAATGAAACAAGATATAATAATTACCAAAAGGTGACACCTAGAACCTTATAGTGACACACCGTGTCGCCTTAAGGGCCACCATACATTCTCGACGAACTCCACCAAAACCACTGTGCGAAAGTAAATATTCGACAAAACTAATGTTTACATATTAGTGCTCCCGGAGACTGGTAATTGCAATATCATATTGGTTGTGTTTACTCTAAAAGCTAAACATAGTGTGCTATTTGAACGCGAAACGAACGAGTGAAAGTAGGACACTATGTTTAGCTTTTACAGGAGAAAAAGCAGAGAAATGGTGTTGAAATTACCCACTTCCGTAAGTGAAATAAAAATTGTCAACATGTAACATGGCGGCGATAAATATTACAAACATTTATCAAGCTTTTCTACTAAATGTGACGATAAAATCATACTGTTTTAGTCCAAAACGTTACAAAAAAATATTTCGCGTGCGGTAGTGTTGTGTTTTCGTGATCTGTCAAAAAAACATGTGGACTGGTAGTTGGCTGTTTAAAACCGCTCCTGTGGGCTTATTACTCCATTTCATGGAAAAATACAACACTACCTCACGACAAAGAGTCTCAGGTTTACATCCCCCTATAAACACTTTTCACTCGCCCTGTAACTTCGGAGTAGGGCTTGAAGTACGTAGCATTGCGAACCAAGTACGTGTATTCCACCTTAAGGTTCTAACTGAAATACTGCGGCAGTTATTAGATCTTTCCGGAACTAACAGATAATGCAACACCTTGGCATTGGAATCGAAGGCATTGAAAAGTATCCAAAGATGACACACGTGTCAGCTTTAGGTTATTTTTACTTTAAAAGATACCTTAAAGTGACACCCCCACGTCCCGGCTGTTGATATTGGCATGCATATGATATCCTTTTAATCGATGCAAGAAACTCCAAAAAACTAGGGTTACTTACTCTTGTAAAAGATATTAGCACCTAAATTCGAAACACTAAAAGCTTAATTTGACCATCACATTTCTTACCTATTCCAATAGCAATGTACTTCATCACTAACCAGCAGATTAGTAATTATTATACTCACAAAACAGTAGAGGAACAATGTGTTGAGAACTTTTAAATATCAATCCAACCAAAAGTTAAATTTCGACATTTTTTATTTGTTCATAATCAAGACAATGAAAACATAATACCAACACAACAGAATAACCGCGAAAAATTCAAACTCTTTTTTTCCACATCCTCGGGACTCAAAAAAAGAAACGGTTACACAGCTACAGCTGGAAAGGAATTGTTGAATTGACGAGAGTAAGGGATCGGAAAAATTACAAAAATGAGTTGTAGAAAAAATCACTAAGTACGAATATACTCCCTTAAACACAATTTAACTAAGAAAATGAATGACTTCTTGAACAAAATTCATCTAGGAAAATGAATGACCTCTTGAAAGAATAAGTAGTATACCCGAAGTTACAAGCAAACAACAAAAAGTTTACAAGTAAGAATTAAATGAAGAACTCGCAACAATTATAAGTCTCTTGGGACCCTTCACTGTACGGCCACTCTTAGTTACCATTGGGACGAAACCATTTGCACACACACGTGTGAGCTCGCTAACACTCAACGGGTCGTTTAGTGGATCAGATTCTTCAATGCTGGGTTCTCCAACAGACAAGTTTAGGGGACCAGAACTTTGCACAACTTCACTGCTGGCTTTGCCAACATGCAAGTCTGAGGAATCAGTACTTTTTACAACTTCAGTGCTGGCTTCGCCAATAGGACGTGAACACTCTAGCGGGTACAGCCGCTGTAAAGGCCTGATAACATAGCCGTTTTGTAATTTTACCTCTGCTACCCTATTCTTACCGTCCCTCCCAGGGTAAAGTTCTACAACGAGACCCAAAGGCCAGTCCATCCAGCGTTTGTCGTCACTGCCTACGAGTACGACCTCACCAAGAGTTAAGCCTCTTACTCCTGAACGTTTTCTGTGTAGAAGTAGCATCAAGTACTCCTCTCTAAGTCGTTTACGTAGTTCGTCTCGCACGGACGCGAACTTGCAATACTGGCATCGTCAGCGCCGTCAGCGGCGTCCTCCACTAGCCGAACCTCAGGCTGACCGCGTCGCCAAGCCGCCCGAACTGCGGCCCACTGTGCCTTGTATTCCAAGTGACGTTCTAATTCTGCGTCAAGAAGTTCCTCTGAAGATAGTTGTAATATGTTGTTGTGAACACGAACCAAATCTTCAAAGAGTTCCGTGAGAAAGAGATAAACGCCCTCATCACGCTCTCCCGCCCTCAAACTTGTTAGAAAAGCTGTAACGCGGGACGTAAACTGTCGGTGTAAAACGGTACGTTCCGCCTTTAACTTGCCGACGTCCGTATCCATTATACAATCAAGGCCAGAAGCACAAGTTTTTTTCGTAATCACGGTCGCCATATGTTGAGAACTTTTAAATATCAATCCAACCAAAAGTTAAATTTCGACATTTTTTATTTGTTCATAATCAAGACAATGAAAACATAATACCAACACAACAGAATAACCGCGAAAAATTCAAACTTTTTGTCCACACAATGGATACTAATAACGTAAAATTAGTAGTTTAACACAAAGAAAATTAAGTAAAACTACTGCCCAAATTAGAAACAACATGAGGATTATCAGGTTGGAACCAGAATGAGAAAGAATGGTTGAAATTTTGTTGACAAGAACATCCATGGTCCACCTTGCCCTAGAAATTTATCAAAATCCACCATGACAGTTTCTGACATCAAAATAACAATAAGCGTGGCAGCAGAAAGGGATCCTTAGATCATATTCGGTAGAAAAAAACCGCGAAATTTAAAAGTAGTTTTCTTGTTTTGGTATATTTTAAATCAAGAGTCACTTTTAGGTTTAGTGTCACCTTTTGGACTTGTAAGGCTCTTGCGTAGGTAAGGAAGTAGGCCGAAGAACTCTTACAATTTATATGTATATTGAAGAGGAGCAGTACTGATAGCCAGCGAGTAACGCGCCAGGCAGTCTAGCCAGCGAGTAGTGCGCCAGGCCAGGTTACCAGAAGTACTGACTGCTGCGGCAGTCAACACTGCTTATATAGCCACAGTGCCTGGCAGCTAATTTAGAGGGCAAACTGCTCCTACCCTCTAGCGGCGGAACCTTGAACTACATAGGCGCTCGTGCGCTGCCTAGCGAAAGGTTCCTGGCGCTTTAGCCGCGCGACCGCTAGAGAGCAGGCGGGTCCCTACAGGACTCCCCCCCCATACAAAAAAGAAGTACAACATAAAAGAACAGAAACGAGGAAAGGAAGAAAGAAGGTGGGATGTGACATAGGTCCAGAGCTCGGCCATCCACGAAGGGCAGTAAGAGAGGCGGCGGTCATCAAGCCAGATGTGTGGTGAAGAGCCAGCCAGCGCTCGCTAGAAAGTAGGTAGGGACAGAGGGAATCTCGTTAATCCATTCATGCGCGTCAGTAATTAGATGACGAGGCATTTGGTTACTAATAATGTATTTTGAAATAAATGTTGAGCACAATACACTTTGCGACCTGTGGTGGTGCTGGTCGGCGCGAAATAAAAAGGGCGGCACGAATGCCAAGAGAAAGTGCGATAATAATAGAGAGTAAGTGACAATAATAATTTTAGTAATAATAAACAATAGTTCTCCTTCTGTGATAGTTTGGTAAATCCGTTTTAAAATTAATTTAGATTTAGCTTTTTCTTTGAATGTATATGAAGTAGATAAAGTAGATACTGTAGATAATAATATGACAAAATACAATTCGAACCCTATGTCCCGTAGTCGTATACTATAAAGAATCCAGAATCGGTAAAGTAGTTCCCTAGTATCGATAAGGCTGTGTGAAAAACAGATACACAATGAAATACCTACGACTACGGGCACGTTGCAGGTAAAGGTCCCGCCGACCCAGGGCCTGGAGCCGGCCCCCCCACACGACGCCTCCATACTTACCTTACGCATGAAGTCGCGGTGTAGGGAGACCCCCCACTTCAGGGTCGACGAGACGATAGCATTTTTACCTTGCTGACCTAGGCCAATAGCCCGAGCCAGGCCAGCATTTTCCTGGCACCAAACGCCCCTGGCACCCACCAGGCAGCACAAGACCTCAACACTCGTCGGTTGGACTCCCTCACGGACGGCCACAGCAGCCAGGATGTCAGGGCGGTTGTACTTCCTGACCTTGTCCCAGTAATGCTTCTGCAAGCCATCCGCGGAGCTCCAACTAACCTCAACGTCAGCAACAATGGTCTTGCCCGCCCTGGTGAGCACCAGGTCCGGTCGGAACCGAGTCCCGTCGGCGACCCTCAAGTTTACCTCTTTACTTACTTTAAACCCTTCTTTGACTGCAGCTCGCGCTAAAGTCGCGACGATCCCGTCATGGCGGCGAAGTCGGACCACGTGATTGAGTGGGCACCTCTGCAGAATGTGACAGACCGTCTCCTGCTGCGGACACCCTTCTCGGCACCGTCTCTCATGAGCCGGCACAGATGGGTGTCCCCGGCAGGGGAGGCTGTTAGTCCTCAGTTTAACGGCCCTCGCGAAATCGGAGCCCGACCAAAATGGAGGAGGGTGGCGGAGCCAGGAGTTAGACGCCCGGTCCCCGGCACAATCCCTCATCCCGGCTGCCGAAACGTGAGAGTCGAGTCTGCGGAACCAAAACTCCGCAGAGGAACACTCCCCTTCACACAGGTCCATGGCCGTCAGCCTCTCCCACAGGTGGACCGAGACTGGCGACCCCATCGTCGCCACTCTGGCGGAGGCGCTCCATCCGCCCCGTCATCGCTGCAGGAATGACCGTCCTCAAGGACAGGACGCCCAGTCCACCAGCAGACTCCGGGGCGTGAACGAACGCGTTTTCCAGCGTTCGATGCAGGCTAAGAACTCTCCGGACTAGGGCACGAATACGCTGATCAACCGCCTCGAGCGCCTCCCCTGTCACTCGGGCGTTCATGAGCCCATGCACAAACCTGGGAACCATATATGTCCGGATCAGTGCAAGCTTATGCACTGGTTTTAGCGCAGCCGCTTGCACCCTCCACACATGGCCTCCAGGTTCGGCATGGACCCCCGAACCACCCCATGGAGTCCATATTCGTACCCCAGGTAACGGAATGAGTTAATCCCTCTGACCTGAAGCAAGGAAGGATAGGGACCCCTGCAACTTGAAAACAGGCGACGACTCGTTGATTAGTTTCTTCTTATGGGGGACCACCACCGCCGAGAGGGCATGGCACTTGGCCGCGTTGATTTCCAGTCCCCTGGCAGCCAACAGAACAGCGGTCTGGTCCAAGAGGGCTTGAGCCGCCCGCCCTGGTGTCTGACAGGAGGACGAGGTGATCCGCGAATCCAAGGACCGGTACCCTCACGCCGTCGGCGATTTCCCCCCCCCCCCCCCCCCCTAACTCCGGATTGAGAGCGCAGAGGAGCTCGTCCATGACTGCGTTGAAGTGAATGGGGCTGAGTGGGTCGCCTTGCTTCACGCCCCGTCCAACCCCAAGCATAGGAGTGGAGTCCGATCCCACCCACACCCTGGTGGAGCACCCATTGTACCCCTCCAGGATGTAGTTGATCATTTCAGTCTCCACTCCCATCCGGTCCAGCGCCCATCCAATCACACCGTGCGGCACCGTGTCAAACGCCTTGCGCAGGTCGAGGGACACCACGTGGTGTTCCCTGATCTTGTCCCTCTTGGTTTGAATAAACGACTCAAGCGCAAGACAGTTCGCCATGGTGCCGTCGGTTTCCACGAAGCCCCTCTGCGCCGGGTGCAAATTTAAGGCTCTCCCGATCCGGCGGGCCAGGAGACGGTGAAAGATCCGCAAGATCATAGAGGACAAGGTGATTGGACGCCAGTTGTCCACCCTGCTGAGGTCGCCTTTTTTGGGGATTAGAATAGTTTTAGTGATTTTAAATCTTTTCGGAGTAAGTCCCCACATCAGCAGTATGTTAAAAAGGACAGCATCCCCACCAGGTCCTCCCTGGTAACACCGTCTGGGCCGGGAGAGGAATAATTGGCTCTCTTGAGGGTCTCGGTCAGCTCCTTTGTTGAGATAGGGTAATAGGTAGGTCTCAACATTGTTTGACGTTCTGTAATAGGGGGCAGAGGCAACTCTCTACAAGCAAACACAGCACGGTAGGCTGCCTCCACGTCCTGGACGGGGGGGGAAGACCTGGGTTTCCGGATCTGCCCCGTCCAGAATGAAAGCAGCCGCGGCTTTGCGAGATTTCCCCCAAAGCTGCTGTGTCTTCTTGTAGAGAGCGGCTCTCCGTCCCCTCCTCCCGGGCTGAAATTGCTGAGGAGGTGGGCGCCCCCTTCCCCCTCCTCTCCGCGGTCTGCCGGGAGGCATAATTGACTCTAATTCGGTATCAGTTGGGGCACGATTAAGAGAAATTTCGATTAATTCAAGAACTCGCGGGGATCGAATATTTCTTTTCAATTTCACTAAGGCACGTTGGAAGTCCCCCTGTTGCCCTACCCCCCCCCCCCCCCCCATTGGAGGGTCGGGCCACGGGGAGGACGGCCTAGATCCCGCGGAGCTTGAAGAAGAGGAGGGGGAGGAAGGCTCCCCTCCCCTCAACAACATAGGAGCTGGCCGAGGACCACTACCTCTAAGGTTCAAATTGTTCGTATCAGTCACAATCACATTTTGGTCGACATTCACGTCGGTAAATAGGTGCCCACTCCGAGCCCTCCAGGGCCCCCTCGTGGTGGGCGGGGGGGCTGGGGTCCCTCCTCTTCCCTGGGAGGGAAGGGAGAAGAGGTCGGGCGAGCCCCGACCACTTGGAACCCGCCCCCGCCCGTCCCGGGTGACCCGGACGAGCCGGGAGTCGCTACAACAGTATCGCAAGCAGTTTCCGCCCGGGCCCCACCGGGGCAGAGAGCGGTGTCGGGACCCCCCCCCCCTCCTCCCCTCCCCTGAAGGGGGAGGTGCGGGAACGGGAGAGTCCCGTCCGCTCCCTGTCCCGGACGACCCCGAGGCAAAAATACCAGAAACGTAGGATACATATTCTATATTTCTTTCCCTTTCTGGGGTGAGGGGCACTGCACTCACACTCGCGGATACCACAGATAGGGCTTTTGTTCTTGTTTGGGAACCAGGGCTCACTTCAGGGCACACAACAGGGGGGGGGGGGATCCCTCTCTCCTCCTCTCTTTGAATCTGCATTACTTATTCTTGACAACCAGTGGGGAGGGAAAGGAGGCCTAGCACATTAAACGGAGCAGGGGCCGGGACTGGAGAGCCGCCTCCCGACAGGCGGGCGGAGGGACCGTCGGCGGATGGAACTGCCGATGGCGATGCTGCTTCTAACTCCTCCGCCGTCTCTGCCGCTGGGGACCCTCCTTCTTCCCATCTCTGTACCAGCTCCGCGATCCCTGGGGGTTCTGGCAGGGATGTTGATAAGGTAACCGGGCTCGCCTCGACGACCGGACTCCCGGGTTCCTCTCCCTGAGGGACCCTGGCCTCCGCCGACCGCGCCAGGGGGGTTGGTGTGGCCTCTGGAATGAGGTTCACGAGAACCGACACCCTCCGCGGCTCCAGCCGCCGTGGCTTCTCCGACTCTCTTCGCCGTCCTAGATCTGAGACTTCTCCCCGAGGAATCCGCAGTCCGGAGGGATGGGGACCCAGAAGGCGTGGGAATACTGAGCCTGGACGGCCCCGCACCAGCAGAACGACTCAGCGGAGAACTCGGCCCAACAGGCCTGCCCGGGTTGAGGAACGACCAGCGCTGGTGGACGGCCTGTTCTGTTCTTCCAAGCTTCTCCGCTACCAGCTCCCACGGCACCGACTTATTGGCAATCTTTTCCCCGTACCGTAGTTGCTCTACCAGGCTGTTGAGGAGGACGTCGTCCGTCTTTCCCCATCTCCTGTGGCCCCACGCAGCTCCATCGCCCGCTCGCCTTCCCTCCCTGCCTCGACGTCTGGGTGGGCCTTCCTTAGGTGCTGTGAAAGTCCAAGCTTCGTGGCGAAGCCTCTGACGCACCCACCCACACGGCAGGGAAATCCTGATGGCGACCTTCCCGCTTTCTTCTCCTCCTCCTTCGAGCTCTTCCCCCTCTGAAGGCATCTTGACCTGTAGCTTGCCAGCCCACGTACCGTCGAAAATGTCCTATCACAGTCTTTACATTTAACTAGTTTCATGTCACTTTCACTCTCCGCGCGGGGTCCCTCCGATGAATCCTCGTTCTCTCGGAGGGGGTTTGAGTCATCGTCGTCCTCATCCCGCATCGCAGTCCGTCAGTACTATCGTCCCCGAGTCACTATCCAGACTTCGTTAGAAGTCAGGGGTAAAACATATACCCAAAACAGCTTCCTTTATAGTCCAACCGCCATTGCAAAACCCGAATTCGAAAACCAGCCAATCCCGTCAGGGAAGTCCTCAAGCTCCGCCTCCGCCGATACAGCACAGATGACTCCGAGCGTTGTCCGGAAGAGCATCGAGCCAGGGTACGGTGAATCATCCCGAGGTGAGACGGGAGGTAGAACCCCAGTAAGGCGATGGTGATAGGACAGAGAGAAGCGTGTGATGTCCAGAAAAAGTGTCGAGCCAGGGTAGGGTGAATCATCCCGAGTTGAGACGGGAGGGAGATCCCTAGGAAGGCGAGAAGCGTGCCCGTGGAAGGCCGAGGTTTGGAACGAGTTAAGTAGGTAATTTACATGCACACGGGAATAGCGTCCATGGCGGTGCACTCTTCGAGGAAACTGTTGAAAGCCTCACTGGCGGGTGAAAGCGCGAGAGGGGACAGGATGGCAGGGGAGAGGTACCCCTGTGGAGCAGGAGGGATGGCGCTCTTGCGACGGTACACCTTCGGAACTGGAGGGACGGTGCTTTCGCGAAGGTATACCTTAGGGACAGGAGGGATGGTGTTGCGTCGTTTAACGCCCCCGCGGCGCCGGTGTGGAGGAGGGGAAAGACGTGGTTGTTTGGCCAGCGGTTCTGCGTGGGGTGGAGCGGGAGGAACCTCGACGACGGTGGACGCCAGTCGCGGAGGAGGGACTGTTGGCGGTGGGGAGTGGTTTCGTGGGGCCCGGTCGGAGGTTTGCAGAGGTGCGGTTGGTGGGAGTAAGCGACTGGAAGGGGCGCGGACAGAAGGTGGCAGAGGGGCGGTAGGGAGTAGCGAGCGTTTGGCTGGGGCGCGGGCAGAAATGTTGACCGGTGTAGGAACGGCCGGTGAGGTTGGCGTGTGGGCCGGCGGGGACGGTAGCATAAGGCGCAGAGGGTCCGGATGGAATGGGTCAATGGTTAGGTCCATGGAGATAGCGGCTGTAGTGGCCGAAGTGAGGAGCCGGTCAGGAGTAGGGATGGGAAGAGGAGTGGTATCCCAATGGAAAATGCGGCAGGGACGAGCTGGGAGGTTGAAGGCTTGATCAGGGCTGAGGCGTGGCAAGTGTCGGCGGCTCCCAGGCGGAGGTATAAGCCCAAGGGGGAAGGGGAAGGTCGAGGACTCCGTCAAAATAGCGTGGGCGAGGATCGGACATGGTAAGGCAGGTGCGCAGCGTCAGGGGTTACCGGTACCAGTCGTAAGGTGTCGTCTGGCCGGCGAGTAGTGCGCCAGGCCAGGAATCCCGAACTACTGATCGTGTGCGTCGGGCTGGTCCATTATGGAGAATGAACGTCGTAGGTCACCAGTTGTAAGGCTCTTGCGTAGGTAAGGAAGTAGGCCGAAGATCTCTTACAATTTATATATTGAACAGGAGCAGTACTGATAGCCAGCGAGTATTGCGCCAGGCAGTCTAGCCAGCGAGTAATGCGCCAGGCAGTCTAGCCAGCGAGTAGTGCGCCAGGCCAGGTTACCAGAAGTACTGACTGCTGCGGCAGTCAACATTGCTTATATAGCCACAGTGCCTGGCAGCTTTAATGAAACTTTTTTTTTCTATCATAGAATGGACAAGGTCTCCTTTATTTTGAGTGTGACCCTTGATAAGGAATTCTTGGGTAATGCTTTCGATATGGTTGAGATTCTTGACCGCATACTGGTATAAGTTCAACATCTTGTTGTTTTTTTGCTGGCCAACACAGTTGTCCGAGTAAAATATTACTTTGAGTTTTCCTCCATGAGCTTCGACTTCACACTTTAAACTTTCAAGTTAGTGAAATACGCAGGTCCCGATTTCATTAACCCCTCTATGGCCCATGGTAAACATAGGAGAAAATCTCCAGTTTAATTTTAACTGGGCATGGTGGGACGCACCCTTAGTATTGCCCATTCAAGAATAGGTTGGATGATTTGTTAAACTGTCACAAGGTAATGATTTCCAAACGTCAACAGTACCAGTACCTACCTGAGCTCGCTCATGACAATATGACCCCGAACGTGCGCAAGTCCTGCTCCGGTAACTGCGAATACGTGTGGATTTTCTAAGGGAATCCCGGCAATGGCTCTCCTCTCAATTATCATATTCATCGCCTTATAAGTCATTCCGTCAACGAGAGTAAACACTTTCTTGTCCGATTTGCCGATGGTCTCTAGAAGGCAGAAGTTATTTAGAAGGTGTACGTCTTCATCACTCAGGGACTTACGAACTTCCTCCAATCCGGCGTTACATAGTTCTCCCGGCTGCTTGATATTTTTGAAGTCAGCAAGGGTGATGCTGTCACATTCACCGGGCCGGTGCCGATTAAAAATTTAGAAGCGAAGCGAGACAGTGCTTGACTGCTTCGACCCAAAGGTACCGAGTCCATTTCGACTTTTCAACAAGACTTTTTTAGAGTCATTTTGACTTTTAAGGTAGATTTCGAAGAAAAATCTACTTATTGTAGTCGTACCCAAATAATTGGTTTTGACTAATTACACTTACCTTCTCTTACGAGTCAACCTCAAATCCCCATAATGGAAATTATAGAACGAATGAACAGAACAAAGTGTTTCGTAAAGAGGATAAATAAAATATAAGGGACTAAAACCTCGGTCGAGTTCGTTAATGGAGGAAATCGGACGAGTGGGGGGGGGGGGGGGGATGGGGGGACTTTTTCGAAATCTGGTTTTTTGGCCGTAACTTCCTTAATATTGCAACTAATGAAACGTGGTTTTCTCTTAGGGTCGTCTAACAGTACTACCTACAAGTTTTCTTAGTAACGTTTTTTGATACCACCCTTAATGGTTGAATAAGGGTGGAAAAACAGGGTTTTGCGTACAAAAAACAAAATTTTTTCACTACCGTAGTAATCCTACTCCTAGTAATCCCAAGAATTTTCTGAAATGCTTTTTGGCACACTGGTACAACCCTATTTTCCATTGGCACGAAACATTTCGTTGTTGCTTCTTTGCTTGCCTTGATGTTCTGCCCACGCCTTCGCTGGCATGGAATTAGGGAAGTATATTTGAGGATCATTGAATCCTGAGCTTGTTTCCCACTTCTTGTGCTGTAAAACACTGCTCGAAATTTTTCCTTGTTCCTTGCAGTCACTTGGTTACACTGAAACGATTGCTCCTTTTTGTGTTGTTTTGCTGGGAGGTTGAAGGCTTGATCAGGGCAGAGGGGCGTGGCACGTGTCGGCGGCTCCCAGGCGGAGGTATAAGCCCAAGGGGGAAGGGGAAGGTCGAGGACTCCGTTAAAACAGCGAGCTGGCTTTAGTATAAAAAATCACTTTCTGGAGAGCGGCATCTTTTTTTTCGCTTCCAGTATGTCTTTCTGCTTGGTGTCCGTGACTGATTTTAAAAAGATTGACTTGCACATCCAAAATTTTTGCTAATTCTGACATAGATTCATCTTGCTTAACAGCATTACGGGACAACATGTCTGAGATATACATTTCTTTTCCTGGCACGTAAATTACATCTAAATCATACCTATAAGTAAATTAAGCATCATTCTCTGTAAACGAGCAGGGACTTTATCAAGTGGTTTTCTTCATGATTATGACAAGAGGCTTGTGATCTGTGTGACATGTGACTTTTCTACCATAAACATACTGGTAAAATCTTTTGCATCCAAAAACTAGAGCAAGACATTATTTTTCTATTTGACTGAGCGCAGCCTCAGTGCTCGTTAGTGTGGTTGACGCGTAAGCTATTGGACTGTTTCCATGCATGGTACATGCACCCATACCATCCTTTCAACTCAACTGTCAACTGACAAAATTAGTTCTTTAGAGTTATCGAAATACGTGAAGGTGAAGTTACTGTCACCATCGCCTGGAATGAAATGTTAGGTAGATTCACAGTTTCTTATTGTCAGGTGCAGTTTTCCACCCCCTGCCAGTACCTGCTACATCCACTTACCAATGAAAACGGAGTAGCGTAGTTTGTGCATCTCTATGCTTCTTCTGAAGCCCTCCACTCCACTAGGATGGCAGTTTCCATACCAGTGGGGGAGCCCGTCCAATTGACGAAGCACTTGTGACCTTTTACTTGTCTTCTAACTTTCTGGGCTCGGGCACAGATAACACAATAGCTATTGCGCACCCCAGTGAATAAGATTTTCTCAGTTTTGTGTCCTATGATAGTGGCCTGCACAAAATATTAAATAAATGTACCGTGACATGTTATGTTGGTTATCTGCCTTAGCAACTACTTCACCACATTGAAATTATTTGGGTAGCCCCAAAACGTACAGCTCCTGCAGTGGATTTGTACAAGCTGTGGTATGAACGGTGACTCCACGCGCCATCCACAACCACCATTATACTGGCCACACCATCGGGATCTAGTTCACCACTTTCTTCTGCTATTTTATACTCTTCTTCCCCAGCTTTTAACATCGAGTCATATGCTAATTCGTGGAGGGCATCAGCTACAATCCCTTGTTTTTTGAGAAAATACTTCTCACTCATTGATTTTATTTTAAGTCCGGCCAGAAAGGTCCGGGCTTGCTCTCCCCCAATGCCTAGAAAAATGATAAGTAGGTACATGTACTTGTTATCTTCGGGCCAGAAGTTAAAGGGGTAGTTTTACGTGTAAGGTAGGTAGGTGTTTGTAAAACAATTTTTAGCTAGTATGTACCTGTCACATTCTTCCTTCCTTCCTTCTTCCACACCCACAACCAGTAACTTATATATTTATTGTAAAGTAAAAGATGTCCGTAATTTGCACGTACCGGCTGAAGAAGCTGCATTAGGTAAGAGGACAATTGAATCCTCATTTCGCTCAGACTCCACTTTCTTTCGTATAAAACAGTTTCTACAAAAAAACCACCATGTACTATTCAGCCCCACCCTAATTTCCTTCTCAAAGTGTTTAAATCACTTTTTCTTCGTTTCTTCTTCATTTGCTATGATTTAATTGTCATAGAAACTATAAAATTTAGGAGCAAAAATCGTAATAAATCAACACGCCATTTATTTCTCATTGCAACTCTTTTGTTTCCTATTCCACAACTCATTATCGTCAACAAACCACAAGTGGCAAAGTGCACGAGCGCGAACATTCTCGGGAGCCGAAAAAAATACGTGCAAACTAAAAAATTAGTACAACACAAATGACTCCCTTCAAGTTACAGGTAGCAACGTACAAAACACGCCCAGAACCAAGAAAAAATCAAGGTTGAAGTAGCAAAAAAACTCATGAATTATAGTAGGTACTTAGCTGAAATAACTGAACGATAACTAAGGGTTAAGTACCTTTAGGACAAAATGAAGAAACATCTACCTACTACTTGTTTGACAATATCGAGCTGGGTATACACAATGCTCCAAACTAGTAGCTGGTAGATTTACAAAAAAATACAATAATGAGTAAGAAAAATCAGAACAATAATGCACCTTCAACATCAACCATAGGTACAAAAGACATGTGTCTCAGACTAAAGATCGAGTTTGCAAGGTTTCTGAACCTTTCGCCCAGAGCGAGTTTTTTGTACTACTATCTCCGTACTTTCCCCACCATCCATGGGCAATTCGAAAATCTCCTCCTCGTGCTCATCACCTTCATTGTCACTTACCTTATCTGATTGTGCCATACCATTGGATTTACTTACGTCTGCTTGCTGTACCTCCAAAGGATACAGCTTGCGAAAGGGACGCAACAGTTCTCCTGTAGCTGTCTTCACCCTCGCAATCCGAGTCTCACCATCGTGGCCCACAAAAGTCTCCATAACACGAGCTAGTGGCCATGTCACGCGTTTCGCGTTCTCTGTCCCAACTAGGACAACTTCTCCAACTCTGTCTCTCAGCTTGTTCTGTCGGAAATTCACCAACTGTGATAAGTGCCACGGGATAGTGCCTCCTACCACATTGTTTGCATTTTTTGACCTTTGAAGTACACACTCGAGCTGTGTGTCCAAAATCTAAACATATAAAACAAGCACGTTTGTCATTCACTATCTGTCGACGCTGAGCCACAGGCTGTCGCCAAGCAGAACGACAGGCCGGCCCTTTGTGCGAAGTGGAGTCACAAAAT
The DNA here is from genome assembly GCA_950004255.1 of Mesopsocus fuscifrons. Taxonomy (NCBI): domain Eukaryota; kingdom Metazoa; phylum Arthropoda; class Insecta; order Psocodea; family Mesopsocidae; genus Mesopsocus; species Mesopsocus fuscifrons. The sequence goes on from OX465375.1 coordinate 305,533, forward strand.
ACGCACCCTTGTTCCTGTCCCGCATTTCCTGCGTGAAAGCAGCCCACAGTACAGCTCGGCCCCTCGCTGCTCTCGACTTTCTTACCTTTCTTGCTGCCACCAATGGCTTCCACATATTCATGACTTTCAACCTGCAGTTCTAGAAACTTTAGTAACTGAGACACTTTGTCATCAACAACCTTACTACTAACAACAGAACCATCAATAGCTACATCAGCTACATCAACATCATCATCAGTTTGCTTAGAGTGCAAGTGTACTAACCATTTCTCGAGTACCTCGATCGGTAAACATTTCTCCAACAAGGGATACAGAAACAGCTGATACTTATCGCTGCCTACGCCTAAACCTTGTAGTGTTTGTATGCTTGCATGGATTTTGTCAACCAAATCTACAAATGAAATTAGCCGACCATCGGTAACAAGTGTCAACAATTCTTTGACGGCTGCCTCAATCACTAACTCCTCCTTCCCAAAACGACGGGTAAGGTGAGTAATCATCTTTTCATAATTGCCCGCAAAAGGCGGGTAACTCTCTACTAACTTGTAAGCTTTAGTCTTCGGCTTCATACACCGCAATAGGTATTGAAATTTGTCCTCTAACCGTACACTCGTCGACTCGTGGATGGGTCGGAACTGTCCCCAGAACGCCATCCATGTCGCAGGTGAAACTTCGTATTCTATGGGCTGCAGCTTCTGAAACCTGTAGTGCCCGTGAGCATCCGATGCGGGACGGGCCTCCTTAGGTGTAGAAGATGCCTCCATGCGCGTCTGGTAACGCACCTCCATCTCCGCCATTGAGTCACGATAGGCTTCTGCACCAGTGTGGTTGGTGACAAAATCGTCCTCCGACCTAGAGTGCGCAGCAGAGGCCTCAATGATGGCCGCTTCTAAATCCTGTAAGCGTCCATACTTGTTCCCCAACTGGCGAAAACTAACTTTCAAGTCCTCCACAGAAACGTCGGCAAGAAGGGCTTCGCGCAATTTGCCGCACGCCGTTGTGAACGCCGCCCTTGAACTTTTCCTTTGTGCCTTCAATCCTTCCATAATCAATGCTTTTTCGTTTTCGTCACGGTCGCCAAAATGTTTAAATCACTATTTCTTCGTTTCTTCTTCATTTGCTATGCTTTAATTGTCATAGAAACTATAAAATTTAGGAGCAAAAATCGTAATGAATCAACACGCCATTTCTTTCTCATTGCAACTCTTTTTAGACCGGGGGCTGAGGGGGTCTGTTCTTGACGAAGGGCAGGAAAAGGTTTGAGCCTGTGGAGCGATGGGGAGGCACTGGTAGTTTCAGGAAACCTGAGTCTTACTGTCCGCCGTTGGGGCTTTTGGGGGCTACAAATTTTTTAAATCGTGAAATTTTCGGAAAAATCTGTCGAACGGGAGGACGAAAAATTTCCCCTTCAGAAGATAGGGGGCATGCCCCAGTATATAAAAACCAGGAAATAAGACACTTCGGTTGGGGCTTTCTACCCTTAAGACGCAATCCAAAATCGGTGGAGACCGGAAAAATCTGTCGAACGGGTGGATAAAAAATTTCACCTGCAAACGATAGGGGCCGCGCCCTAGTATAGAAAAATCAAAAAATAAGACACTTTGGTTGGGGCTTTCATCCCTTAAGACGGGGTTGAAAATTTCGAAAAATTCGTCAGGACGAACGAGGGGACGATAAATTTCACCTGTGAACGATAGGGGGCATACCCTAGTATATGAAAATCAAGAAATAAGGCACTTCGGTTGGGGCTTTCTACCCTTAACGGCCACCATACATTCTCGACGAACTCCGCCAAAACCACTGTGCGAAAGTAAATATTCGACAAAACTAATGTTTACATATGAGTACAACCGGAGACTGGTAATTGCAATATCGTGTGGATTGTGTCTACTCTAAAAGCTAAACATAGTGTGCTATTTGAACGTGAAACGAACGAGTAAAAGTAGGACACTATGTTTAGCTTTTACAGGAGAAAAGTAGAGAAATGCTGTTGAAATTACCCACTTCCGTAAGTGAAATAAAAATTGCCAAAATGCAACATGGCTACGGTAAATAGTACAAACATTTATCAAGCTTTTCTACTAAATGTGACGATAAAATCATACTGTTTTAGTCCGAATCGTTACAAAAAAATATTTCGCGTGAGGTAGTGTTGTGTTTTCGCGATCTGTCAAAAAACATGTGGACTGGTAGTTGACTGTTTAAAATCGCTCCTGTGGGCTTATTACTCCATTTCATGCAAAAATACAACACTACCTCACGACAAAGAGTCTCAGGTTTACATCCCCCTATAAACACTTTCCACTCGCCCTGTAACTTCGGAGTAGGGCTTGAAGTACTTAGCATTGCGAACCAAGTACATGTAGTCGAAAATAGCGAATGTATATTCAGCCTTAAGGGGAAATACACCCATTTGGTTCGCAATGCTACGTACTTCAAGCCCTACTCCGAAGTTACAGGGCGAGTGAAAAGTGTTTATAGGGGGATGTAAACCTGAGACTCTTTGTCGTGAGGTAGTGTTGTATTTTTGCATGAAATGGAGTAATAAGCCCACAGGAGCGATTTTAAACAGTCAACTACCAGTACACATGTTTTTTTGACAGATCGCGAAAACACAACACTACCTCACGCGAAATATTTTTTTGTAACGTTTCGGATTAAAAAAGTATGATTTTATCGTCACATTTAGTAGAAAAGCTTGATAAATGTTTGTAATATTTACCGCCGCCATGTTACATGTTGACAATTTTTATTTCACTTACGGAAGTTCGTAATTGCAACACCATTTCTCTACTTTTTCTCCTGTAAAAGCTAAACATAGTGCCCTACTTTCACTCGTTCGTTTCGCGTTCAAATAGCACACTATGTTTAGCTTTTAGAGTAGACACAACCGATACGATATTGCAATTACCAGTCTCCGGTGGTACTAAAATGTAAACATTACTTTTGTCGAATATTTACTTTCGCACAGTGGTTTTGGCGGAGTTCGTCGAGAATGTATGGTGGCCCTTAAGAAGCAATCCAAAATTTGGCAAGTATCTCAAATTGTGCCGAAAATCAGCCCAAAAGGTACAAACACCAATCAGAGTAAAAATTCACCGTTAAACTCCAAATCTTATAGTAAGGCACCAAATTGGGGGCTTCTGGGCCTTAAATCACCCCTCAAATTTTGAAATGGGCGAAAAGTTACCCCAGAACTTGCTTAGTAAGTATGATATTGAGTTTTTTCTTGCTGCTATGAATTTGTCTTAATATTATCTACAACTTTTGTCTTGTAAAGTTTTTCATCCGAAGTAACCTTTATCGCAGGGGGTGGAGGGTTGTAATTTCAAAACGCCGTAACTCCCTCAGTTGGTAAGATATCAATTTATTTCTTTTTGTTTTAAAATTGAGTTATTATTGTCTATAACTTTTGTCTAAAAAAGTTGTTCGTGAAATCACTTTCTGTCAAGGGTGGGGGTTGAAATTCCAGATCGCAATATCTCCGTTATTATTGGAGGGAATGAGTCGGAAACAACTGAAAATGGTCTTATTCTACATTCTTAATGATTTTGCACTGCACTTGATGGATCAATATAAATTTAGTAAAAATCATATGGCTATCGGGCATACCGAAAGGAATTTCTTCAAATTTTGGTATTTTCATCTATATAAACACTACTACTGTTCCGTAAATGGGATGAATCAGTGGTACAAAACGTAATAAAAGCGTCCAGAACGCTAACTTGACCGAAAATTACAATCCTGTACTCCCCTACCAGTCTACCGCTTCTCCTTTGGCAGGGTGTGTGACCTTATACTACTCTCCAGGGCAGAAACATAGCCTAAACTGGCC